>JAWVGU010000201.1:257113-724945 GCA_037039885.1 Miamiensis avidus
ATAAATAAATAAATAAATAAATAAATAAATAAATAAATAAATAAATAAATAAATATAAAATACATTAATTTAATTAAAATGAATATGTATAAACATTACTTTAAATCTAAATAATAGAAAGGGATAGTTTTAAGTGAATCATAAGATTATTAGATTTAATTATAGTGGTCTTAACTCATTTTGTTCTAGCTAAAATAAAATTATTTTAGATTTTTATAATAAATATAATAAAATTATTATGTTTAAGAGAAAATATATTTTAAAAAATAAATATTCAAATAGTTATAATTATATAGATAAATAATTAAAAATAAATTATATTACCATAAATAAATATTAAGATAAGTAAGCTAATTTAACTATTATAAAGAATATCCTAATACTAATAAATTAAGTACACCAATTTAATTATTTCTATAATATTAAAATAATAAAAAATATTACTAAAATAAATGAAAAATAAAATTACATTAAAATTAAAATTAAAGATGTCAAATGACTCATTTTAGAAAGAGAATTCCCTAATTAGAAGATTCCATCATCCCCTATTTTATTATTCCTTTAAATATAAAAATTGTAAAAAATTTAATTAAAATTAGAAAATGAAAATAATAAATAAAATAAAAATATATTAAATTATTAGAATAACATAAAATATTAAAAAGTCAGTTATTTTTAAATGATTAAAATAATATTATTTAAGAATAAATATAATTAAAAATTCCATAAAAATATTTTAAAATAAAATATATTTTATTATTATTTTAAGAAAATATTAGAAAAATGAATGATATATTGATTTATTAATTATTCTATTTCAACTTTGTTAAAATATATAATTATATTAATATTTATTTTATATTGTATATATAACTAACTTTAATTTAATATTTATTAACATTTACTAATCACAATTCCAAAAATGTATTTAATCCAAAATATATAAATAAATATTCTTAAAATATTGGGTATATATTAATATTTACCATAAATTCAAAGTCAAAGAAGTCAATTGATTATTTTTCTCAAGTGATTATCCTAAGTCTTAGCATCCTTAAAAGCCTATATTATTACTCCTATTTATAACAAAAATATATTAATTATGAAAGAAATAGTAAAATTAATTATTATTTATAAAATAAAATATAAATATATTTAAAATTTTATTGTTTATTGATGATTAAAGTATTATTATTTATATAAATCAAATGAATAGAAAAAATAAAAAATAATTTAATAAAATAATTGATTAATTATCATTTTATTTCTAATTTATTTAAACATATAGCTTTTCTTATCTTTATTTCACTTTTTATATATAATTAACTTCTTTCTTTAAATTTATTAACATTTTTTTAATGTCAATTCCAAAAATTTATTTAATTGGAAATATTTGTAAATGATATTAAATGCTGCACACACACATATATATATTGCTTACATTAAATTAATACTCAAATAACCCAATTAAATCATTTTATTAAGCGATTTTCCTAATTTTTAACATCCTTAATCACTTATTTCATTTAATCTATTTATAAAAAAAAACATGAAAATAATAAAAATAATTATATTTTTATAAAATTAAGATTATAAGAAAATAAAACAATTTAAAAGTCATTTATTTTTTAGATAATTATAATATTATTAATTAATAAAAAAATAGAGTATTAAAAATTTTTGTAAAAACATTAATATAATTTACGTTAAATTCAAAGTCAAAGAAGTCAATTGATTCATTTTCTCTAATGATTTTCCTAATTCTTAACATCCTTAATCACCTATTTGGCTTTTACTATTTATAACAAAGAATTATTTAATATGGAAATAATTATTTATTTATAGAATTAAAGTAGAATTAAAGATTATAAGAATATATAAAATTATTCTATTTCTATCGCCAAAATATATTATTATTATAATATTATTTTAAGATATTATATTATATTATTTTTTTTTTTTTTTAAGCAGTTACGGTTATATATATATAATAAAAAAAACATCACAACATAGATTTTTAAAAGTCTATAAAGAAAAGCAAGTTATATAAAAATGAAATTAGCAGATCTATAGTTATATTAATATTGTTTTTACCATAAATTCAAGATCAAAGAAGTCAATTTAATCATATTTTCAAGTGATTTTACTAATTCTAAACATCCTTATTAACTTGTATTATTATTCCTATTGAAAATAAAAACAAATATAATTATAAATGCTACAGTGAAAATTTAAAATATAGAGGTGGTTTATAGTTAGTTAACTAGTACTTGATATGTTATAATAATATTTTATAAAATTAAAAATTTTAAGAATATAAATTATTTTAATATAAATAGTATATGGTTAAATATTGTTCATTAAAAGTATAGAAACAGAAATACATATATTTTACTAAAATATAATAATTTTTTTTTTTATTTATCTTGCTTTGTACTTCTAAATAAACACTAATTAAATATTGAATATATATAGTATGGTTTACATTAAATTCAATCTCAAAGAAGTCAAATTGTTCATTTTCTCTAGTGATTATCCTAATTATTTACATCCCTAATAATCTATTTTATTTTTCCTATTTTTCACAAAAGTATAATCATACATTTAATTGTAAAATATGATAATATAAATTTTGAGTGTATAAAAATATTTAAAAGATTATTATTTAAGAAAATAGAAGGAATTAAAAATTAATATTAATTAATAAAAATGAATTGGTTGGTTGGTTTGGTTGGTTGGTTGATTGATTGAGTAATTGACCGACTGGCTGGCTGACTGACTGACTAATTGGTTTATTGATTGAATTGATTGATTGATTGATTGATTATGATTGATTGATTGATTGATTGAGTAATTAATTAAGATTTTTTTAATCAAAGTTCGAAAAAACTACATAAATATTCTATATTTNTATTGTATACCTTAAATTCAAACTCAAAAAAATCAAGTTATTCATTTTTTAAAACGATATTCCTAATAATTTGCATCCTTAATAATCAATTTTATTTGCCCTACACATAATAAAAATATCATCATATATGAAAATAATAGTTAATATAATTATTAGATTAACATATTATTAGTTAAAAAATATAAGGAATCAAAAATTCTAGAAATAGAATTTTAATAAAATAGAGATTTATTTTATTATTTATAGAATGAAAAAAAAAAAATAANTTNATAATTAAAAAAAAAATGATTAATTAATTAATTGCTCTAATTTAATTTTTGCTAAAATTATATATGATTAGTATATATGTAATCTTATATTGTATTTATAATTAAATTCTTATTTTATATTTATATAACTTTTTATCATAATAATTCCAAAAACTCTATTTAATTCAAAATAATATGTTAAAACTTTGTTAACATATTACTATTTATTAATATTATTTTACCATAAAAATCAAGCTAAAAGAAGTCAATTGATTCATTTTTTTAAACTGATTTTCCTAATTCTAAACATCCTTAATCAGTTATTTAATTTTATCTATATAAATATTAATATATTATATATGTAAAGATATGTAAGAATTTAAAATTAAAAATAATATTCAAACAATAATACTTAAAATCAATTGTTTTTGGGTGATTAAGTTGTTATTATTAAGGAAATAATAAAATTAATACATAATAAAAATAAACTCTGTATTATTATTTAGAAGTGGATAAAAATTAAAAAAAATTGAGTAAAATTACACAATGATTTATTAATTATTCTATTTTTATCTTATAAATATGTAATTATATTTTCTTTATCTTATTTGCATATATAATTGACTTCTTATTTTATATTAATAATCATTTTTTTATCTTATATTTTATTTTTTATTTTTATAAATAGCAATTGTAAATTTTACTAAAATATAGTATATTTATATATATTATATTATTTACCTTAAATTCAAGCTCAAAAAAGTCAATTAATTCATTTTCTCAAATAATTTTCCTAATTTTTAGCATCCTTAATCACTGATTTTATTTCCCCTTTTTATCACAATAATACATTATATTTTTAAATAGATTAATATTTTTTAATCAATCCCAAAAATATAATTTAATTTATAGATTTATAATTAATACTAAAATATTATATATTTATTAATATTTTTACCAAAAATTCAAATTCAATGAATACAATTCATTCATTTTCTCTAATGATTTTCCTAAATATTAACATCCTTAATGTCCTATTTAATTTTCTCTATCAACACAAAAATACATAAAAAATGGATAATAATTATTTTTATATTATAAGATAATTAAAATATTTAAAAGTAGATTATTTTTTATTTTAGGATGTTAAAGAAAATAAAATTAATTTAAAAAATATAATAACAGATTTTAAATAGAAAAAAAATTAATATTATTATTAGAAGGAAAAATAATAAAAATTATAAATTAATTTAATTTTATATAAAATATTTATTAATATTTTTTACGCTAAATCCAAGCTCATAAAACTTAAATTATTCTTTTTTCCAAGTGATAGTCCTAATTCTTAACACCCTTAATCACCTATTTGATTTTACCTATTTATCAAGTTATATGAAAATAATAAAAATAAAAATAATTTTTTTATGAGTTTAAAAATTATTTTAAAAATAAATGAAAAAAAATTGTTTTTGGATGATAATAATATTATTTTTAAAGAAAAATAAAAGGAATTAAAAAAAAGTTTAGAAACAGATTTTAAATAAAAATAATTTATAAAAATGATTTATTTATTATTCCATTTCTGTTTTGTTAAAAGATATAATTACTATGGTAATGCTATTTTTCATTTACAAGTGATATCTTATTTTAATATTTATTAACATTTTGATGATCATAATTCCAAAATTATATTAATAAATATTATTTACCTTATATTCAAGCTCAAAATAAGTCAATTAATTAATTTTCTCAATAGATGTTCCTAATTCTTTACATCCACAATGACTTATTAAATTTGACCTAATAATAATAACAAAAATTTATCATAAATTATAGAGACATTAAATTATAAAATATAATTTTTAAAATGATTAAAAAATAAAAAAATTATTATTAACAATCTATTTTTAATTTACTAAAATAAAATTTTTTTTTTATTTCACTTTGCATTTATAATGGATTTTGTATTTATCTATGTATATAATTTTTTTAAATTTAATTCCAAAAATTTTTATATAGTTTTAAAGATTTTTATTTATTAAGATTTTTTGAATAAAATTTCCAATAGTGTTATTTTACTCAAAATATTTTTAAATATTGAATATTTGTATATATTATTTACATTAAATTTAAGCTCAATGAAGCCAATTTATTCATTTCCTATAGTGATTTTTCCTAATTTTTAACACCCGTAATCTCCTATTTTATTATATCTGTTTATATGAAAAAAATAATTATATTTTAAAAAAATTAATAATGATTACCTTAAATTCAGGTCCAAAGAAATCAATTGGTTCATTTGCTCAAATGATTTTCCTAATATATACAATCCTTGTTGTCCTATTTAATTTTACCTATATAAAACAATAATATATTAAATATGAAGATAATATAATAATTTTAATAATTTAAAAATTCTATAAAAAGATTATAAATTAAAATATATTTGTAGAGTTATTTTCATTTTTTAAAGTAAAATAAAATAAAAAAATAATTAATTTATAAATTTTTCTCTTTCTATTTTGGTAAAATATTTAATTAATTTTATCTTTATCGAACTTTATAGTTTTAATATACTTATTATTATATTTAATTTAAAATATTTGTAAATACTAGTATTATTTCATATTTATAAATTTAGTTTACATTAAATTTAATCTCAAAGAAGTCAATTGATTCATTTTCGTAAGTGATTTTCCTAATTCTAAACATCCTTAATCACCTAGTTGATTATTCCTTTTTATAACAAATACATATATAATAATATGAAAATATTAATTATATTATAAAATTAAAAATTATAATATTTATTTTATTTGTATTTATATACTAATATAGTAATTACTAAATTTATATATTTATTGCTGGTATTTGCATATTATTTTCGTTTGTTAATTCTTTCTAAACTATTATATAATATTTCTTTATTCAATTTTATTATATTTGCCAAAATCATCTGTTATATCTTTCAAATCTTTTAAACCATTTTATAAAATGCATCTTAATTTATTCATTTTTTTATAATACTCTTTTTGTTAAATATCAATATATTCATTGATTTATATACTTTATTTTTAACAATTTTTATTTATATCCAATACTTATTTTATTGTATTTTCTATTTCTGAATTATTCCATTTACTTTAGTCTATCCATTTTCCAAATATTTCATGGCTTTTTTCAAATTATAAATCTGGTTTCATTATATTATCATTTACATTCCTTCTCTAATTCATGTAATGCATTATTTATATCATCCATAGCATTTTTATATCTTTTATTATTTATCTTTATATTATCAGCCTTTAATCTAAGTATTATTGATATTAATCAGTTTATTCAATTTCAATTTTTTTTATTTCATTATTATAAAAAAAATCTATAATTTTCTATCATAAAACTTTATAAGTCTAAATACTGACTATTAATATTATTTAAATGATTATGAGTATTTTCAAATATACATTCTCTACATACTAAAGTATGTATTTTTTGACACTGTTAATTGTTGCAATATAATTCTGTGGGCATATCTTCATGGCTCTATTTTCATATTTTTACCAATTAATTTAATTTATATAATAGAATTATTATATAATATAAATATTTTTTGTTTACGGTACACATCATTTTTCCCTATTTGTTTAATTATTTTATAAATGATTAGGGATCCATTATTTTTTTTTAATTTCTTTGCATTTATTATTCGATTTTCTAAGTTAAAAAATTATATTAGCTAAATATATATTATTTATTTTTATTTCTTCCAGTGCTTATACTATAAAATTATTATAATATAATTTTTGTTATAAATGTTTCAATTATTCTGATATTCATAGCTTTAATTTTACCATAATAATAATATAAAAAGGCAATTTGGGAAAAAATTTTATGATTATTTATTTCAAATTTAGCCTTTTTATAAAAATTTGTATTTTGTAAAATTATAAATCTTTTAGTATTAATAATATTATATAAAAATTTAAATAATAAGAATCTTTTAATGTTTAAATATGCATTTGAAAATACATCTAGTTATTTCTTATTTATATTTTTAGGATTTAATTTATAATTGCTAATATGGAATGATATGATACCCCTCTAATTTTATTGAATAATTAATTTTACATATTTTTCATATGGTTTTATTTGTGAAAAACATGTTGGTTTTCTTCTGCTTTATAGGTTTTTTTTTTTAGTTTTTTGTTTTCTTTTTAGTAATTTAATAATAATAATATTTTTTTTATTTATAGAATTTTTGTTGGTTTAGACCTTAAATTATATTGCATTTATGTAAGAAAAATTAATTATAATTACTAAGTGTTGTTATTTTATTTTAAATAAAGAAATTATGTCTTTTAAAAAACGATATATAATAGCAAATATAATTAGTTATAATATTACCAATTTATTAATAAAATTTCTATATTCCATATATTTTTATTTGTTATAACACAGTAGTTTTCAGATAATAAAATATATCGAAATTTGTATCAAAAATTTATATTTTTATTTATTTCAATTCGAATTTTCATCAATTCAGTTATTAATATATTTGTCTTGGCACACTCATTATTTTCCATTCCTTTCTGAACTGGAAAATATTATATTTACTTTAGCATTTTTATAGTAACTTTAAAAACTATCTTATAAATCCTTGTAATTTTATATATAGATTAAATTAAGTTGGGACTAGAGTTAGTTCAATTTTCTTATTTTTCATATAAATTAATCTATTTTAATTTTATCAATACCCTATCCCTAATATGATATGGCCTAGAAGTAAAATTGAGAATTTTTTCTAATACGATCCAATAACTATTCTCAAGACAAGGAATCAGGGGACCATTATTTTTTTGTCCCTTTATTAAAGTTATTTAATCTTTTTAATTTAAATAAATTTGATATAAAAAAAATAATTCATTACTTAATTTTCTACATTAAGTATTCTATTTGATTATATTCATATACTATTATTATTTATATGAATTTATAAATTAAAAGTAAAATGTATCAACTGATTGATTGATTAATGAATTTATTTATTCATTTATTTCCTTATTTGATTGATAAATTAAATGAGTTAAAAAGAGATTATAAATTTTATAATTCGCATACTAAGAATAATGAATTAACTTTTATTTTTCAGGTATTCTGAATTATTAACAGAATTTCAAAAACAGTAAAATAAATAAAATATTAAAATTAATACTAATATAAAAATAAAAATGTTACATGACTATAGACATAATTCGATGATGAATTTTTCATCTGAAAAAAATCCCATCTCTTTAGATCTTTCTAAGTCCGTGTAATATAATTCATAGTTCATATAAAAACAACTGTTTAAAATAATAGCATTACATAAATTTTACTACCTTGTTATAGTTAAAAAACACAATTGGCAAATAAAAACGGGTTTAAAGCTAAAAAATTCAATTCAAATGTGAATTTTTTCTCATTAATGACTGAAACTAGTCCAAGTGAAGGTACATAGATACTAAATTATGAATTTACTTATTTTATTTTAATATAAAAACAAGCATAAATAGGAAAATAAAATGAGGAATATGGACTAAAAGAAATTTTCATAAAAAAATCATTAACATCCAAAACTATATAAAAAACAACTTTGGAAGATTTACTTTAGAATAAAAATATTTATTAAAAGTATAGCACTCCAAAAGCGATGGGAAATTTAAGTAAATTCTAATTAGATTATAAATATATTTAATAGGGTTGGTTTCAAATAAACCATTTCACTTAGAAACTAAAATACAAAACCAGCAATAAAAATTGATGGAGTAAAACTTATAGAGATTTAATTCAACCGAAACTGATGAAGAATCAATCAACAAACAGTATTGCCTTGACCAATAAAGTATTGATAAATTAGAAGCAAAACCCTTTTAAGATAAAAAATGGAGCTCAGAAAAAGCGGAATCATAACAAAATTCCAGACCCAATTCAGTTTTTGCTAAGAAGAGACAATCTACTCAAAAGCTTAAAAATAAAAAGCTGCACAATAAATCTCAAAAATCAGTACAAGTTAAATCTGAAAATAAAAGTAAAAACAATGTCGAAAAGTAGAAAAAAGACAAATTTAAAAGCTTAGTGCATTCTGATTTATTTGAAAATCGCAAGAGTATTGACCTGCAAAGTTAAGAGTCAAAAAATGTTCCTTCAGCTAGTCTTTTGATTTAAAATAACTTATAAAAGATTAAAAGTAATATAATAAAATATTTTTTAATTGTGTTTGCTTTATTTTTTTAAAAAAAAATCAGAAATAAAATAAGAAGAAGAACAACAGAAATAATTGAATTTGCAAAGAGAATAAGAAATTAAAAAACAGTATAACCTCTATAATGAGCAAATAAGGAATATAAACAGAAGTTCTGTTCAGAAATTAAAAACAGAAAAATCACCCGATTAGCACAAATCAGTTTAAAAATATGCCTGGGGAGTGGACCAAAGTAAATATAAAAAAAATAAATAAAACTCACCAGAAAGGTTATTTTCCAAAAGTCCAGATGAAAATGCATATTCTAAACCGAATGTTAATATTTAAAAGTAAATGATTTAATATATAAATTTTTTTAATTATGTCATTTAATTAAATAGAATTTTTCCAAATGCGCAAAAAATATTGCAAAATGAAAAAAAGAAAAAAGAAGAAACGGCCTAATAGTACAAATTTCAAAAGGAGGTAATTGATAATCAATTGAGGCAAGAAAGACAGCATAAGTTTGAATAATCTCAGCAAAATATGAAGGAAAGATATAAAAATCTTATACAAAGTATGAAAGAAAACATGGTATATAATTATTTGACTAACTAGTGGTATAAATCTTCATTATTATTTTTTATTGATATTTTAGAATTAGCAACAGATACTAAAAGTTTAAAAAGAAAAAAGAATGCAAAGTTTACTTGAAAATGCGAAAAAGTCACTAGACAGGTCGAAAAAGGTGCCTTTTTCTCCTTCGTAAAGTCATATTGAAAAAGCGTTTTAACTTTCTATGTAGTAATAAATAGCAGCCAACCCTTAGGACAATTGTAGCAGCGATTACTTTTCCATGCCGTATAATGCAAAAACGGACCAAGATCCTAAAATTAGAAGGTCGTTGCAAGAAAAAGACCTCCATTTTATGCAAAATATATCTTAGTTCAAATAAAGTACTCTGGATCAACATATATCTGGCGTTTCTTCTTTTTTGACTTAAAGCTTGAAAGTGAATAAAAAAAAGGGAAACAAGAAAAATAAGACCAATGGGTAGCAGCGGAGGGAAGACCCAAAAAGATCTGTGCCAGAAATTTACGCCTAGGAAACGATTTCTTATGAGGACTTGTCTAATAGAAGGGCATCTGACTCTCTTTCCAGCTAATAAAATAACAAATCCGAATAATATTAACACATTTCTGAGTTTTTGAAATAATAGCATTTAATATGAACAAAATAAAATCATTTTTTATTAGTATATAATTTATATATATTTAAATAATGAGTTATGTAAATATATATATATATGTGTGTGTGTATGAAAAAATTTTGGATAAAATTTTATTTATAATTAATTTTTATTGACATATTCACATAGATTCAACTTAAATTTATTAAAGCCACTCTTATATTTAACAAATGTTTGTTTTCCAATCTCTCTCGATATTTTTTATGTTTAGTGCAACCCCTAATTCTTTTAAATCTTAAAATTCTTCTTTTATCTTTTTTATAAAAACATTATTAATTTCTTAAATTGTTTTTTTAGTTTATAATATTTACCTTATTTTCCAATTGTTATATATACTTATTCAGCTCAAATTCAGTATCTTTTATTTGATGTATTTGTTTTTCATTTTGACACTTAGGTGTAATAAAATGGATTCTTTAAATTAAGAATTTGGATTTTTAAAATTAGTTTAAGTTTTCAAGTTGATGACTTATCAAAAATTAAATTTGTGAGTCTCTATTCATTTTTTCTAAACTGAAAAAAAAAAGCAATATAAAAAATATTTTTATTTTAAATTAATATATAATTGTTTACTCTTCCCAACTAAATATAAAGGAATTTTAAGAATTTTTCCTCTTTAATTAATCTTCATAATAATAATTGTTGTTGTTGTTATTATTGAAATATTATTTTTCTCCTGCTATTTATAAACTTCGATCATTATGTAAACTCCTAGATGAATCATCATTTCTAAGTAATAATTTGTAATTATGGTCAATTTTTTAATTTAAAATAAGAGATATATTATACTTTAACTTGTGTTGTAAGATTTAAATTTGGTTTTTCATATTCTCGAAATTCTTTTTCAATGAGTAGCTATTATTATCAGAATCAGTTTTTAAAATTTATGGATTTTAAGAGTTAAATCCATTATTACTATGCTATTAAAGAGCCATGTGAAAATTAGTAATAAGAGGTTTAGCCGAAACTCTCGTCGTCGTCGTTGCTGTTTTATTAGGTTAGTTTGCCTTTTATTTTTGTTTATCGATTTCTTAGAACCTGTTATTCACAGCTTGCAATAGTTTTTGCTATGTTTCGTGAAGGTTTTGCATTTAATGCTCAACTTCCATCAATTCGAAAATACAGTCTTTTAAATTGAGGTACTCTTAGTCAAAAGGGACACAATCTAGTCAGTTATTATTTCAAATATTAAATCAATTTATTTAAAAATATAGTTATATTTTACTTTTTTTCTCTGCATTTTATTATGCTTTCACAGAAGGATCTGAAGTTAATCTGTTATTGGAAGAAAGCAAATTCGGGAATTAAGCTGCGCTTCCTTTTTAAGCTCCGTCCTACTATTAAACACTGTGAGTATAGTTAAGATTTGGGGCGCCGAATGTTTGACTTAAAATTTAGCTATTTTCTTATTAGTTTCTAAACGAGTGAGTAGTATGGTTGCTTGCATAATTCATACTTTTGATATCGTCGAAATAATTTTTGTTTGCACAGTTGCTATAAGGAACGGGATTTGATTACTTTAAGATTTTTTAAGAATTGTTCATTTCAAGTACTTTGTAAGGTTGATTCGAATTGTGGCTGTGGTTAATAGGGGTTTATTTGCCATTCAAACTAAATGAAACTTCATGAGAATCTTGCGACTTTAAAGCATTATTGTTATTGTACTACTAAGACTATTCTAAAGATTAACATTAAACAAATTACTGTTGAATAAAAGCCATATTAGAACTCGCTTCATTGCCCTCTGTCGAGATAGGTAAATCACTGCCTTTTTTGTTCGGCTGGGATTTTTGTATTTCCTCGGTCTAAAACTGCAGCTAAATATTATTACTATTAGGATATCGTTAGTTAGAGAGTTAAATTACAGGTTAAGTTGCATTTTAGCGATTTCTAGCCGCCGCTGGAATTCCATTTCTTTTCGGAATTTCTTTGGTCGAACATTAGCTTTATTTACGAGGCTCGTTTAATTGTTAGCAAGATATTTACTATAACGAAACTTACGTAGAATTTTGTTTGGAGGGCTGTAATTCTTATTAAGAAGGCAAAGGCTAAATCCAATTTCCTCTTTGCCGCTGTTGAGACTAAAGGAGTTGCTATTAAGTGATTTGAAATCCTTACGATTATAATTGCTATGCTTAACATTATAAATTATATTTCTCTTATATAGGAGGAGTAAGCTGTTAGTCTTCTATGTTCTTAGGTGTTCCTTTAGAGAGCGAAAGCCCCGTTTTCTTATTCTGTGGAATCGACGGCGGCGAATATACTCTGACTTAGTAAAAGGGCTGCTTCTCCTCTTTTTTGCTATTATTTTTGCCACCTTCATCGTCTTGGTCATAGTTATTTGAATACATATCTTCTATATCGTTAACACTTTTCCTTCTGCGAGATATGAAAAATGGCATTCCCTTATTAATTTAAATTACTTCTTCTAGGTCGACAGCTGGATCCTAGCTATAATTTTATTGTTGTTACTTTTTTTCGTAAAACGGGGTGCCTGGGCGTATTTTTTTGATGGTAAATAAGTGCTGAGTGTCATATTGTTAATTAGCTCTATTTTACTGTTGTTAACTTGTCATTTTACTTTTAATGAAGCCTTTAAGTTTCACATCCAATTTTTTAGAATTTATTTGGTTTAGTAAATAAGAGGAGGCACTTTCATCTTCCACTTGATCTTCTTACATAAAAATATTTTCTGTGCTCTGCATTGTTGGGCCGGTTTACCCGGTTACAAATGTTACTCTTTCCCCAACAAGGTTTTTCGGTAAATTGGGTTCGTATTGTTGTTATGCATTGTAAAATACCTCCGCTTACTAATTTCTCATATCTTCTTGAGCTTATGAAGATTCTTGTTGGGAATGGAAGTCTTCTGTTTACGTATAAGGGTATTATTACTTTTCTTGATACATATTTTTGGGAACTACGATTTAAAGCGCTTGGTTTTTGCTTTTTAATTGATTTGCCGTTGCGTAACTGTTCTGTTCATTTTTTACAAAATCTTAGTATTTTATTTAATCTTACATAGAAGTACGCGAAAAAGGAATCCCAGGAGTGGACGAATTGTGTTGCAGAGAAGCAGATCTTTAAGATTTCACAATGTGCAAATCCGGTTATTTGTCATCTTTTTACTGATGTTGTTAAGTAAACTGGTTATTGGTGGGTAAAAGGAGAACATGATTTGGAATCGAAGGTTGCCTGGAGGGAATCGATTTTTGTTCTGAGGCTTTAACGCCTTATTTCTATTTACTAACTAGTGTAGGGTTATAAGGTTCTCTTAGGATATTCGAGCTTTCCGGCTACCATTTATCACTTTTTTGCTGATAAAAAAATTCTTTGGAAACGGGGGTTTGTTATTGCAGTTACTCGATGGTTTTCTGACTGGTTGGCTAAATGTATCGATATTTTTGCAATTCTGAATTGTTTTAATTAGGTTTGGAAATTTAAAACAATTGCTGATTCAATTCCTTAATGTGAAAACTATTATTAAGAAGGTCATCATGATAGGGTTTCACTTCTAAATTTTAACTATTTTTCGGATAGTTATCCATGCTTTGAACCCTTTGTTTCTGCTGTTACAGGTTCGTTTAAATTGAACTTATTTACTTGTTTTCCCTTTTGTTGTCGTCTTGCATATCGCCACTGCTGTCTTTTATGGGGAAAGCCAAAATTGGTTTCTTTTTTTCTGTGGACTTGTGCAAACTTATTGAGTTGTACAGTTTATTGCTTCCTATTTTTTCTAAATTTAAATCCAATTTTTAGCCCTTTTGATCTGAAAAAAATTAAGGGGCTGGAACCTAAATAGCTTCATCTTTTCCTTGTCGAAGTGGAGAATTGTCTTTAGATTTTATTTAAATTTCATTATTTTTCTTTTTGACATCAACATTTGAACTGCCACTTGTTGGACTATTTTCTTTTTCTTTTTTTTATACGCTAGCATATGATTTCAAAGATTCTAATTATTTTTCAGATTTGTTTTCTTTTGATAGTAATTACATTTTAGCTTCATTAGTTGACTATATCTTTAGATTGAAGACGGGATCAATAGAATCCTACTATGAATTGCCAATTTGTGAGGAATTGCTGGCTTGCTATTTAGACGAAAACTTTGAATGTTCAATACTTTAACTTGATACTGGAGGATTAGCATTGTGTATTTCATTTTAATGGGCAAGTTCGGTGTGATATGAAACATAGTTAATTTAATGTCGTAAAGTGCTGTAGTGAGACTTCGCTTATTTCATTTTTTCTTCATCAATTTCTTTCTATTCTGCATTATCATTTTATTGCTAACCTTGTGCATTATACAGTTATTCCAAAGTTTACAATTCCATCAGTTTGTAAGAAGAGGGCGAGGGGTTCTTAAACGTGTTGGTATTTGTGTCGGGTTTCCCTTCTTAATTGGGGTTAATTTCATGTGTGATTTTACTATTAGGAATTATTTATTGGGATTGAGGTTCTTCCTTATTTTATACTTTTTTTATTTCCGGAGAAATGCAGTTTTAAAGTGAAATATTCGTGTTTCTTTGAGTTTGGTTTCTTTAAGACTCATAGCCAGGCTCAATAAAGTTATGGGTGGTGTTTGTTATTTTAAACGAAGCCAAATCGTCGTCTTAAACGACAACAAGTTCTTTAAAACTGTTCAAATTGTGCGATTTTGGCATTTCTTCTTCGACCAGGTTAGAAATATTACTAGAAAAGAGTCTTTACTAAGGCAAATAAGTTACGGAATGGTAGGGAGGAGGGGGATTTACTCCATTTTTTTTAGGATTTGTTTATTAATTGTTGTCGTGACTTAAAATAGGTTGCGAATTTCGATGTTTTAAATTAGGAAATTACTTGTTTTCAAGTACTAATTTCGGGTTGTTTTAATCATAATCTGGTTACGGAATGACACTCTTATCCTAGCCCTTTTTTGGCAGCTAATTTTTGCCGTACTGGTTACTGCTTGCAGTGCTTCGACAAACTGAGAACGTGGGAGAGACAGGCAAGGAATGTTTAGGAGCAATGGTGGACTTATTTTTTTGCTGCATATATTGTTATTGGTAGGTGGTTTTTTATTGATCTACGAATGTGATTGCTGGATGAGTGGGATAAATAATTGGATCGTTTTTGGCATTTTAATTTTATTGTAATGAATTTGTATTTTAGTTGCTCATTTAACTTATATTTTTATCGGAAATGCAATTAAAAGTCACAGAATTGCTTTATTTTTATTAATTTCCTATCAAACTATTATGACTCTATTGAGAAAAGGAATTGCGATTTCCTTTATTGTTCAAAGGGTCTTGTTATAAAGTACTGCAACTATTGGGTCTTTGCTAAGGTTATTGCGCCTCATAATTGACTTACTCTATTGGGTTTATGAGTTAGTTGATGGAGCTTTTTCTGCTCAAAATTTTTTACTGTGATTCAATTTTCTACGGATCTCCTGTCGTTTCCTATTCAATTTTAACATGAAAGGGTTAGAATTTCGCCTCATGTTAGCTTCTCTTTTTATTTTCAATAGAAAAGGGAGAGATATCTACATTTGAAGATATTTTTGTTTCGATTAAATTTGCTGATGCTGGTATAGTCGGTTAGGGATTCTTGTCTGTTTTCCCTACTAGTTACTGTAATGCAGTACCCTCTTCTTCTAGTTTTTATTTATTTATGGTTTAATCGCAATCTATATTGAGGGACTTTTGTTGGTTTAAGATTTATTTTTCCTCAAATGACAGCAGCTTTTCTGTGAAGTCTTGGGTGAAACAATTACCAATTATTTCTAAGTTTTCCATTTGAGCGTTTTAAAGAAATGCATTTATAAGTTGCTGCCCTCCTTAGTTAGATAAATTGTTGTAATTAAGAGACAGAAGCTTTAAATTTGAACAATTTTAAATAAGTCGGACAAAATCGTCTACCAAAGAATCGTCGATACTGCATGAATTGAGACTCAGAGTTTGAATCGGATACTTCTTTGATATTATGGATTGAATGAATTTTTTCATTTCAAAATTGGAAAAGGAGTGTCCATCCAAATACAAATGAGGAATAACTTATGATGCTCCGTTTATTATTTCTTCGGTAATTGTGTGCAGTCCTGTATCCGTCACTTCGTTGTAACCTTTGTGGATTTATAGTTGATAGATAGTTATTAAAAAATAAAGTGTTTTTGTTACCTAAATTCAACTTTGATACTTAAATTGTTCCCAAAATATTTTTTAAAACAATTTTTAGTTAGTTATCACTAAGCTAATTGTGCATCAGTTCAATAGATTCTATTTTATTGGGTTTGGAAGTTTTTAAACTATGAAGGAGTTTTTCTAAATCATCTGTTTAAAATTTGTATTTATTTATTTAATTAAAGTTATTTCATTTATTAAACATATAACTTTAAAATATTTATTTTGTTTAGTTACCATCCTTAAAAAGCATGTAAGAAATGCTAATATTATATATGTTTTATTGCTATTGAAAAAGCTCACAAAATAAAAGAAAGGCGCCTTTTTAAAAAATGCAATCACTGATCGAAATAGTTTTTATGGTGCTTACTATTTTCAATAAGTTGATTATCACAATCATATCATATATGTGCAGACTGTTTTCTTTCAATTCTAATGAAACAGGGATAAATCCATTCGCGTATAAGGAATTCAATCTCTCATTACTTTCTGTTTAAAAACTATTGGCTTTGATAGCTACACTACTGCAGATATTGCTTTTCTTTGTGGGACTGGCATTGCCCACAATAGTCACTGATTTTCTAAGTGATTTGGAATCCAATGACGATGTAGATGAAGATGGATTGTTAGTTGATATCAAACTGTTTGAACCATTCTACTCAACCAACTGCTTAATAAAATCATAAAGAATATAGTTAATTTAGTCTCCGCTTTTTTTAATCTCTTCGATGTATATGTTCTAAAATTTATTATTTTATTTATTTAACTTTTGTTTATCAAATGCATTTTATTTATTTTTATTTTACCCAAACCTCTGAAATCTGAAATTAAATTTACTAAAAATAATTATAAAAGGCTTCGATTACTTAAATATCTTGCAGATTTTCGTAGCTATTTTAATTTTGTAACATAATTTGGTCGCTTATTCCCTGTTTATTTATAATTTAGGTAATAAAATCCAGGCTTCCTGAAGAAAGAAAGTTATTTTCAAGTTATATCTCACAACAACGGTATTCCCGCCTCTGTTCTGTGGTTTTATCGTTTTGACTACTGTTTTGTAGCATCTCAATAAGCTTTAAAACTCCGATATAACTGATAAAATTATTTCTAAGATTTAACACCCTTAGGTTATGGAAGAATTTCGGATTTTAAGCACAAGATAAACAAAAATTATTAATTGCTATATCTCCGATTTTAGTATTTTCCAGATTTAATTTTTATAATTATTCAAAACGAGGCAAAATTTGCGTCACTTATTTTAGACCGTTGGAGGAAATTATGTTATGAGAAATGTTGAATTCTTTGCAATTTCTGAAAAAAATTTGTGAATTTTAAAATTTCTATTAAAAAAAAATAACATTAGTTCAAAATACATTATAAATTTAACTGATATATATTGCATTCATTTTTTATAATTTACATTTATAAAACTTTCAATTCCTAATCTAGAAATTTGGCAACCACTAAAGTCAATTTTACTCTATCTTAAGTATTTTTCGTTTATCGCTAAACTATTAACAAATTTATTATTTTTATTAATTTAATAATTAAATAATTTCATTTTACATAGAGTCATCCTTTATCGGATTATTTGATATATTTAAACATTTTATGCTATGGTTTGAAACCACCATATTCTACAGACTAATAAATCCATTATAGGAAATATTATTGTGACTTAAATCAATCGACTCAATTAGTCTATCTTTTAGAAAATGCTCGGATATAACTTAAGCTGTCTCATTGGTTAATTTGCAATTCGAAATCTTTAATTATTATAAATTATGCTACTAATTTAAGGCATAGCTAATTTGAATTATTTTTCTTATATCGAAGTCTACATCACAAGTTAAAAAGTTGAGCTGCTTTAATTTAGGACTTATTTTTTAAATGCAATCAATAACAGATTTAAAAATGCTTTCTTCTTTCAAATTGCATTCTTCAAACTGCATTATTGCTGTATTTTAATACTAATAGATGTAAAAATATTTATTTATTTATTTGTTTCTATATAAAGTAAATAAATAAATAAATCCTTACCTTTTCAATAACGGTAAATTAGCAGACATCTAATTTTGTATTTTTAAATTTAATAAAAGCTTCATACTAGTCACATAAAGTGTGCATAATACACTCTAATTCCTACACAGAACTATTAGGTCCTATTACTATTTCAATAAATTTTTCTTTATTGTTTCTCTCACTCAATTACTAAATAAAATCATCACAGGGACTTATATTCATATTCTAAAAATGAAATAAAAATAAAATTACAATTAAAATATTAAATTAGTTTATAAACTAATAATAAATAAAAATAAATAATGTTTATTTATTGTTTCATATTATTTATATTTTTTTATGTTAGTAATTTGTTAATTACTTAGCATTTTTATCGATATGAATTCTCTAGCCTATCACACTGATCAGAAAAACTGTTAAATTAAGCAGTGTTTAAGTTTTCTTATATTGAAACTATTCTGTTTTAGCTTTGTATTTAACCTTTTATGTTTTTACTTTCCATAATATTGCAATGTGTAAGAATGCTATTTGTTCTTGTAATAATAAATTATTTTTATTTTTGCTAATTTTTTATAATCAATTAACTTATTATATAAAATATATTATTATTGATATTATATGAACCACTATATAGTTATATTAATACAATTATAAAATATTATTTTCACTTTAATTCACTAAAGAGATTTATCTGATATAGTCTATTAATAAGATTTTACTAATTAATAATAAAGCAAACAAGGGTCTATGTAATAAATAATATACACTTATAATATATTTAAATTTAATATTAATGCTAAATTATATAAAAAAACAATTGTATCATTCTTCATAATGCCCACTAAATGATTTTTTATACTAGGTATTTTCTTCTTTTTTTAAGGGTTCTTAATTTCTGCTAGGAAAATCATCAAATTATCTATTACTTTAACTATTTTATGTTCTTCCATAGTCAAAATCATCGTGTGCTCTTTCTCTTTTATTGTAATTGTCGAACGAGTCGTTGTTTTATTTTTTTTATAAATCAGAATATTATTATTGCTACTATTCTTGTTGCTGGTGTTGTTGTTGTTATTATTATTTTTACAACATTTCTCTTTTAGCCTTAAGTTGTTCAAGTATTTAACTTTGGTTTAATTTTTCTTAATTTTAATTTTATTCTTAAATATTTTCTTATTTTTCAGTGAAATCAACCTATAAAAATTTAAAATCGGGTATTTAAAATTAACATTGATATCTTTTTTATTTTTATTTACTTTTTTAACAGCTCTGAGATTTCTGGCTGATATTTATAATATCATTATAGATAAAACAATTAAAGCTATAATTCCCTTTTCTTTCCAACTGAGCTATTAAAATTCCAATTATTAGAATTTCGCAGAAACGAATATGTTATTTAATTCATCCAAAGCCTTATGTTTCATTGCAAAATCTAATACTTTTTACTAGTTTACGACAAAAAAGGTATATCCAAACAAAAATAGGTTATTTCCGACACTAAATAATATATTTTTCGCATATTATCAAGACTAATAATTAATAAAAAAATAAGTTAATACCTGCATAAAAACAATGAGTTGGCAAGACTGGATGGGTCTTGAGAAGAAAAATTTTCCAAAAACATAAGCAAATTAATGGCTCCAATTCCTGCCAAGCCCTTGTATTCTGTCAAGGTTTTTTATTTTATCAAGGTTTAAAGATACACTCCGTAAAATAAGAAAATAGGGAAAAATCCTAAAGATAATTTTAAGAAACTTGTGGCTACGAGAGCAGAACAAAATGAAGTGGCTCCGTAAAGACCCATTTACATTGGAGAATTTATAAACTTCAGATGATTATCATCACTTATATAGATCTATTTGGGGGGCTAGATTAAAAACTACCTAATTGTTTATATGCTGTAAATTATCAGTTAAATAAGTATAATATAATTACTTAGGTAAATATAACATGGCTATTAAAGGGACTATTGTCGGTAGAGTGAACAATTTGGCCAAAAATAACGATCCCATAAAAGAATACTATGTGAATTAAAATATTTTCATTTTGTATTTAAGTTTCTCTTGTTCTGTCATTCTATGTCTGTATATATTTTCTCTGCCTTCAACTTCATGAATGTTTAACTTTTTTTTGTAAAAAAAGTGGTTATATTTTTGTTATATTTAATATAATATAAAGCGTTATTTAAATGAAAAATGTTACTTCTTGCATTTTGTTTGAATAGTAATTATCTATAACTTCATTTATGTCCTCTTTTTAGGATTATTGATTATTTTAAAAAATTCTATACTTTGTATTAAAGTATAAGGATTGGGTTGTGTTTTTGGCTAAATATTGGTTTATGATTGGCTTGAATAATAATTTTTATAATTTAAACATTATAAATTAAGAATAATGGTATGCGTTTGTTTTGAAAATTATGTTTTGTCTCTTTTTTTTATTACTTTTTTTTTTTTAGAAATTCTATGCTTATTTATTTAATTAAGTTATTTTTAATTTGAGGCTCAAATTTATCAAATAAAATTATTTTAATTTCTAGATATATTATATTGATTCGATGGAATGAATATGTTTTAAGTACTAATAGTGAAACACTTAAAAAGAGAATATTATATTTATATATTCTTATAATTTCTAATTTATTAAATGTATTCAATACTTATTATATAGTTACTTAAAATTTAAAAGAAGATAAATTTAATAAATATTAATTTTTAAAAATATAATTTTCACATAGCACTAAGAATTACTCAGTTTTAAAATTTAAGTCATTTATGGAATGAATAATTATATTTTAACTTGAGGTAAATAATTTACTTTTTATTGATAATGTAGATTATATTAATTAATATATAAATCCGTAGCATTGAACTGAAAATAATAAAATATTAAATATATAAAAATACAACACAACCTAAAAAAAAATGTTCAAAAATTTCCAAAAAATAATATCCGGAAACCAATTGTGCACGGCATTTAAACAAAATAATAGATAAACGGGCATAATAAAATACTATTTTTCAGAAATCAATGAAAGCAAAGAAAAATATTTCCCAATAAAAAACATTAGAAATTTCAATATTATTGCGCACATTGATCATGGGAAGTCAACACTGGCTGATCGAATACTGGAAATTACAGGGACTATATAATAAGGTAGGAGCATTACAATATTATGAAATAAATTATCAGAGAATTGAAATTAATATCCTATAAAAAGGGGGAGAGTCTTAATATTTAGATAAATTGAAAGTAGAAAAAGAAAGAGGTATTACAGTAAAGGCGTAAAACAGCATCAATGTATTATGACTTTGACGGATAAAAATATTTATTAAATTTAATTGACACACCAGGTAGTTATAATTAAATGATAATATAGATAGATCAAAGTATTTTTTAAATTATTTTTTGGATATAAAGGACACATCGATTTTNATTACGAAGTTTCTCGTAGTATGAGGTCGTGCACAGGATCCGTTCTTTTAGTAGATGCCTGCCAAGGGATATAAAGCTCAAACAATATCAAATTATGAATTGGCGTTTTTATAAAATTTGAAAATTATTCCAGTGATTAATAAAATAGATGCTCCCCAGTATGAAATTAACGTTTTTAAATTTAAATTTTATTTAAAACTTTCAATTCATAAAGAGCGTATCCAGAGGAAGTAAAGGAGGCAATGGTGGATTAGTTCGATATGGAAGATTCGAAAGATATTTTGGGTATTTCAGCGAAAACAGGATAAGGGGTTAAGGAATTATTAGATAAGATAGTGCTAACATTGCCACCTCCGAAGGGAGATTTGCAAGGGGCATTCAAGGGATTTTTGATTGATTCCTGGTTCTTAAAAGACTAGGGAGTCATTTTACTATTTCACTGCAAAAGTGGAGAAATCAAAAAGGGAGATTCGATTATGTCGTGCCACTTTTAAAAGAGATTCGATGTGTTTGAGGTTATTATTTTATTTATTCGCTTTGANTTTTAAAAATATTAATAAAATTATTATTACAAAAAAGGATAGGTGGGAATTTTAAATCCGGAAATGACCCCTAAGCCAGTTTTACATGCGGGNNAGGTAGGGTATGTAATTGCAAATATGAAAACGGCGGAAAGATGCACGAGTCGGAGATACCTTCCATTTATTNGGCCAAGAAGTAGAGCCCGAAGAAGGGTTTCAAGAAGCCAAACCGATGGTAGTTTTTTAATTTATTATTAAAATATTATTGCGAAGAAATGAATATTNTAATCCTTTAAAAGGTGTACACAGGGGTTTATCCAGACGATCCCAATGATTATAAAGCTTTGGAAAAAAATATTTACAAACTGGGAATATCTGATCCTGCTGTAACAATTTAAAAGGAAAGTAGTGCAGCATTGGGAAACGGATTTAGGTGTGGGTTTTTAGGTCTTCTTCATGATGGATGTCTTCAAATAGAGACTTGATGATGTATTATGGAAAAACTTACTGCCTATCATTTTAATAATTTATTAATTTTAATAAAGGAATTTAATACTTCTGCATTTTTGACTACACCTTCCGTACCCTATAGGGCGAAATTAACCTAATAAAAGGGCGGAGAAGTATATACTTTTATATTTTAAATGTTAATAATAAATAAATAAATAAATAAATAAATAAATAAATAAATAAATAAATAAATAAATATATAAATAAATAAATAAATAAATAAATAAATAAATAAATAAATAAATAAATAAATAGTTAGTTAGTTAAATAAATAAATAAATAAATAAATAAATAAATAAATAAATAAATAAATAAATAAACTAATTTTATAACAAAGATTGTTGATATTGAAAATGCAGCCTAAGCACCTCCAGCGGAAAATGTAGATTATTATGAAGAACCTATTGTAGAAGCCACACTAATGTTTCCCAAAGATTATATAAAAGAAGTTCAAAATTTGTGTTACGAAAAAAGAGGGCAGCTTATAGATTCACAAATCATAGAAGATAAAAAATACAAATTAAAGTTTACTTTTCCACTTTCCGAAATAATTACTGATTTCTTCGATTCATTAAAATCCTTAACATAAGGATTCGGGAGTCTGGACTATGAACACAAAGGATATCAATAAGCAAAAATTTAAAAACTAGTTATCAATTTAATGGGAGATCCCGTAGATGCTTTATCGTTTATGGTACACTAAGATAGATCCTAGCAAATGGGAAAATAATTATGCAGAAAACTTAAGGTAATATAAATTTATTTATAAAATAGTTTATAAAAAAAATAAACTAGAAATATTTTGTTAAATTTGTTAGGAAAAAATTCCTAGTTAGTTATTTTAAGTTTCTATACAAGCCAGTGTCGGAAGTAGAGTTATAGCAAAAGAAATTATAAAGGCGGTTGGGAAAAATGTGACGGCCAAGTGCTATGGAGGAGACTATTCAAGAAAGAAAAAATTATTGGAAAAGTAGAAAGAAGGTAAGAAGAAAATGAGGCAAATAGGAAGAGTTAATGTTCCGAAAGACACTTTTATAGATATATTAAAAAATTGAATATAATCTCAAATTAATTATTATTTATAAATTATCTAAATGTGTGTATTATATATAAGTCATTTTTACTTTATGTAATTTATAAATATAATATAATCGGCAATTCTGAAAAATTCTGTTTATTAATCCTTTATTAAAAATAATTAATGGTTTTTAATTAGTCTAATTAAGTAATAATAATTAACTATAGTCCGATATATATATATATTCCAAAAATTTACAAAATATAAATTAATCATTTGAAGTAATAGAATAGAAATGCAATAAGTATTGTAAAATCAAGTAAAATCTTATTTCGTGAAGAACACAGTCAATTTATTGAGACATTCCTTTTCAAATACTGGAAAAATAAAGGATTTTTCGATATTTTTTGGTAAAATTAGAATACATTTTATAAAATGATATTTCTCTCATTTAATCGTCTATACTTTTTAAAAGATAATGAGGATGAGGACCCTAAAGACAAATCATCCAGCTATTTGGCACATAGTAATTCAGTAGATCCTCTTGTCTTTAATTTACCAATTCTACTATAAACGTTTTAAAAGCCTATATTCCCGAATAATATGTTTGCAACACAAGTCACGAAATAGTATTATGATTTTATATAGGATAACCATATAAAATACATTGGAGCGTTTGTTATAAAAGATGAAATAGTTTAACCAAAAATTGATTCAGATTAGTTATTACTATCAGAAAAAGAAACAAATGTAAAATAATTAAATGTGAATTTCATTTATACAAATTTTTATTAAGTAATTTATTTGCATAATTAAGGGTTAAAAGAATCTAACAGATAAATAAAGAATATACATGAAAATCAAAGGGTAAATATATTAGTAAGAAGAAAAAGAAAAAACATTTAGTGAATTGGTGAACAATATTTATTCTTCTACCGACAATATAGTATACGATGAAAATTTGGCGCCTTATAAATCTTCTACAAATTTTTCAGACTATAAAAAATCAGGTAATTATAGTAAAATAGAACATTTATAAAATGATTAAAAATATTTATTGTATAGAGATTTATGGTATTACGTCTATATAAGATATATATAATACGGGCACTCTGTGTGATATATAGTTTGAATAATATAAAGAACAAGGATAAAAATAAATTGTAGCGTTTTTAAGGGGAATAAAGAAAATCAAGTTGATATAGGAATCAAACAATTACATATATTTCTCAAGAACATTGCCTGCTAAGCCCATTTAAAACAAAGGCGTTAAAATCACAGTAACAAAAGAAGAAGCTACTCGTCACTAACAGAGCAATTTGATTGGAATTAAAAAATCATAAGAAAAGGAAAAACAAATTCATATTAAATCAGAGGGTAACGAAGAAAGCAAAGAGGAATAATTAGAAAAATAAGCGTTAATTAAAGATGATATCGGAAATCAAAAAAAATCATAAATAAATTTCGTAAAAGTGATGCCCATCAGACTATAAGAAATAAATTATATCAAGGACTCAAATTATGTTTCAATGTTTAATTAGGTTTTGACATCCTACAGATAGGTTAAGTAAATTTAATTAAAATGTTTATAATAATTATACACACAAGCTGCTGTTACTCAAAAATTAATAAATAATTTAATAGGAGTACCTTTCCTGTAAATTCGCCGGAAATTCTAGATTCCATGTAGGGAAGCTATGCTTTAGACGTTCTTTGCGGATTTTTGACTTAATCGAATTATTTTAACAAAGAATAATTGATGACGCTATTTAATACTGAGTTGGAACACTAGAGATTAAAATTATGTTAAGAATACTTCCAATAGTAAAATCACCAAATCTATAACAATAAATGAATAAATGCTATGTTTTTATTTTTTAGATACGAACTGGAGTTGTAAAAGTATAAAAAATCAATAAATTAAAATCTGAAAAGTTCAAATAAAGCATAGGAATAGAAAAACAATTACGAACATATTTATGAATACTTCAGAGAAAGCTTAGATTCACCATCAATAAAGCTGCTCGTTGAGAAATTCAATGAAGATATCAAGGGAAAGACTCTCCCTCCAGCAATCATGGAAATATTTAAATAAGAAATAACCACATTAGAATCCATTTCTGAAAATCACCCTGATTACGACAGCACCAAACAAATGTTAGAAATTATAACCCAACTACCGTGGGGAGTGTTTACCACAGATAATTTTGATTTGGCTCGTGCTAAGGAAATTTTAGACTCACATCATTATGGAATGGAAGAGGTTAAACAGAGGATTTTAGAGTTTATTGCGGTTTCGAAACTAAAAGGTAATAGAAATCAATTTTTTACTAATTAATATAGGAATTGTTAATTGGTTTTGTATTCGTTTAGGATCTGTAAAAGGAAAAAGTATATTACTTGTAGGGCCTCCGGGAACAGGAAAAACGAGTATAGCCAGTTCAATAGCTAAATGTCTGGATAGGTAGTTTTCGAGAATTTCATTGGGTGGAGAATCTGATGTTGCCATAATTAAGGGTCACAGAAAAACATACGTAACTTTTATACATATATTTGACTTATTGTTAATTATATTTTTTCATTAATAATCAACACAAGATTGGTAGTTACCCAGGAAAAATTATAAAAGCTCTAAAACAATGTAAGTCATAAAATCCAGTTATTTTAATCGATGAGATTGAAAAGGCCACGTAATCAATGAGGGGAAACATATAAGAAGCGTTGTTGGAAGTATTAGATCCTGTGTAATATATTTTTTATTATGGTATTAAAATTACATGTGTATATAATAAATACACTATTTTTTTGCAGATAAAATAGCAAATTCGTGGATAACTTTTTGGAATTCGAAGTTGATTTAAGCAAAGTTTTGTTTGTTTGTTCGGCCAACCTTTTAGAAACTCTGCATCCTGCCTTATTGGATAGGATGGAAGTGATCGAACTTTCTGGATACACTTCTTAGGAAAAGAAAAAAATATTTGCGGATCATATTTTGAAAAAATCATTAGAGAAATCGGGAATAGCAGACCTTAAAAACTTAGAATTATAATTCACTCCAGAAGGCATTGACAAATTAATAGTTGAGTACGCGAGAGAGCCAGGAATGAGAAATTTAGAAAGGAAAACGAAAAAAATATGTGAAAAATTGGCTTTGAAGATAGCCACTGGCAAAGTGAAGTACCCAGTTGAAGAAGAATAAGAATAAAAAGCAATAGTTCAAATTACAGATAAAAATTTGCAAGAATATGTCGGTCTTCCCACATTCCCAAAAAGATCTCTTTACAAGGAAAGAATCCCGAAAGGAGTGGTCAGAGGGTAAAATTAATAATAGCATTATTTGTTGTTTTTTTGGTTTAATATAGATGTTTTAATAGATTGGCCTATAATTCATACGGAGGATCTGTCATATATATTGAAGCTACGAAAAGTAAATTTACGCAAAAACAAATATAATAGTAATAATTAAATAGTTAAGATGTCGGAGATTAGCCCATTACTATAAATTTAAACAATTAAAATAATAACAATAATTCGGAAGCTGTAAAAAGCGGAGGAATCATGTATACAGGCTCATTAGGAAATGTAATGAAAGAATCTGTGGAAATTGCTTTTTCAAACGTTAGACAGTTGTGTACTTAAATATTGGAATACGACTTTTTTGAGAAAAATTAAGTACATATTCATTTTACCGATGGAGCTACTCCTAAAGATGGTAAAAAAAAATTAATATATCTCGTTTAATTATTGAAATATAAATAAATTGTATAAATTAAAAAAAAGGACCATCAGCAGGAATATCAATAGCAACTTGCCTAATTTCACTTGCTTTAAATTAAGAAATATAATTACCAGTTGCAATGACGGGGGAAATGTCTGCAACTGGAAAATTATTGAAAATAGGTGGTGTGAGAGAAAAAGTAAGAAATTTTCTTTATTTGCTATTTTTTTTTAATGATGTAATATTAATTTTGCAGATTTTGGCTGCAAAGAGAGAATAAATTTTCAATGTAATTCTACCTAAATCAAATAAACCTGATTTCGAAGAATTAAGAGAAGAAATAAAGGAAGGAGTGACAATTATATATGCTGAGACCTTGTTTGATGTAATAAAAGAACTTTTCCCATAATTAAATTAATAATACCCATAGCTGAATAACTTATAATAAAATTGATATTTATAACATACTTAATTTGTTTCACTTATAACAGAATTTTTGTATCATACTAATATAATATTTTTATATTTATATAAAGTTATATTCTATCTAATAAGCCTGTAGTAGGTTTTGTTAAATTTTTTAATTTATATACAAATTTCAATATATTATAAAATTAATAATAACTTAAACTGAAATTTGTCAAAACAATTAATTACTGGCGTATGACTTTGCTAATAATTATTTTTATATAATAGATAGATGCATGGGTTTAATGAAGCTTTGAGTACACATTTATGTGTACATAAAATCTTATTAACTTTTTGCTAATAGCTTAATGCTATTTAGTGCGATCTTGTTCATAATCGCACCTTAAGGATGCTTCTGCAAGCTAGATTTCTCCTTTGGGAGATAGCATGAACTAAACTATATTTTATCATCTATAAATACGGTAAGGTTTCCTGATGTATATATGTCTCCCATGTATTTTATTAAATCGATGGTGGGAAGCAAGGGTAACCTGCCTTTAAACTACCTAATCCTACTTCAAATATTTATTTCTCCAAGAAATAGTACGTTAAGAATTACCTCGATACACCTAAGATATCATATATTGTTATTTCGCTTACTGGAATTAAGAGAGCAAGGAAATTATTTTAATTTACAAAATAAACCATTTTCTTTACTAGGTATCGAACCATAGTTTTTTTTTTTTAAAAAAAAATTTTTTAATTTACCTTTTTTTTACATAAAATTATTTATAACAAACCTTAAAAATTATAAAAAAGAATATCGTATTATTATTAATTTTAATACAGTCTATAAATATTATTTAGTTTTTGATCATATTGATAAGCAAAAATTAAATTAGTTTCCTGAGGATTCGAGACTTATATTGGTTTTCTTTTATAATGATTCTTGAAACATTAATAAGTATAACAAAATATGATAAGTTCCATTCTCGTGATTATGGAGTGATTCTGAAAATTTTTGAGATTTTGTCATGCAATTAGTTTAAGGTACGATAATATAATTTTTCATAATATTCAAGGTTCACTATACTTGGTAAAATTTGATTTTAATTAATAATATTATTATATAAATTTGTATAATTGGTTTTTTTTAATCTAATAAACATTATTTGATTATTAAAATTTTAAGATAGCTTATATTTTTTTATTAAATAAAATAAGTTAAAAAAACTTTTCTATAAAATTTTATATATTTATATATTTAGTATGATATCAGTCATCTTAGGACAGATCTGAAGCTTTAATATGGAAATCCTCATTTCTATTTTTCTTATTAGGAGAAGGGGAACTGTACAGATAAAGAGGAAAATCTATATCCCCATGGGGATTTTCATCTTCTACCTTATTATTATCGAAATCCTTAAACTTTTATATATCATTTTATAACCTAATTATATTAGTAGGAGATGAAACTTCTTCTGGAGTTTTTTCTTGGAGTTCTGAACGATTTAATTGATGCTAAGTTTTCGAAAAATCAGTTTTTTTCTAAGGAGATTTATAACTTAAATTTCTGTCATGTTAGCTACTAAATCTGGTGGATTAGGGCTGAAATCCTGATATGTTTAGCTAATCATTCTGAGAAATAGATGTATTATTCTTTTAGTATGAAGCAATTATTGATTTCTATAATTAATTAACCGGAACTGGTATATAAACCAATTAATTGTTATTTTCTACACCATCTTAAAAGAATTATGCCTAGGATTAAGAGGTTTGTGGTCCTAAAAAGCTTTCTTCGCAGCCCCTGTATTGTGGAGAGTTTTCTTAAATTTAAATGAAATTTTTAAATTTGTAAAATTGTCTATTCATAAAAAAATATACCAATATTTGTGACCAGTTGGGAGGTTTTTTAAAACTAAAGATTTTATATATTTTTTTGTGGGCTATAGTATAACTATCTATTGCTTTTGCTATTCGTGTTACCTTTTAATAATAATAACAACAACTGGTAAACAAATCAGTAAAGTGAACAAAATAATACTTTAAATACCACATATAAGTCTCTCGTTTGATACTTCTAGGGGGAGTTTACTTCCATTTATAGCTGAAATTTCGATGCCCCCCTCTTTTAACTTACTTTAAAATTGCTTTAGTAGATCTTGGTCCATGATACTTAGTATTCTGTCATCAATTCTTCCCTTCTTATCTTTATACATTATTTTTTGGTAGGCTGTGAAAGCATCTTTTTTTTTCTGTTCTGGAGTTCTCGAATCTTCAAATAAAATGTTAAAAGATCCTTTTTATTTTTCATCTTCCTTTTTCTCAAAGTCTACCACTTCATTTGGTTCATTTTACTGAAGTTTATCTTCATTAATTATTTCTTCATTAATAACGGGTTTGGGGAGATATTCAAACAGATTTATCTGTTGTTAATCCAATAGGAGCATTTTTAATTTATCGACCTCCAACAATTTCTGCAGAATTCGCTTTATGTCAAGATGATATCCCAACTTTCTGACTGAATAATCGAGCATTTTTTTCTGTAGCTGTACATCTCTGCCTGAACATTTATTAAAAACTAGTTAGAAAACGCTTTTGAAATGCAATCTTTTTGATTTTTGAGCTTTTTAAGAATCTGACTTATTTTAATTGCCAATATCATACTCAAAATTAAACAAACTATTCACAAGATATTAATTTAGGTAATTATCCGCCACAAAAGCCGAAATTACCATAAACAAAAGCATAACGACTTTTAAAACTCCTCCTACATTGGCTAGTACCTAAGCAAGATTCAAATAGGTTCGAAATATTCTCGTTTGCTTAACCTTTTCAAATCTGATCAAAAACTGGAGAAATTATCCATCCCCCAAAGGCGCCGTTTTAATAAATTCTTTTTCATTTATAAACTAAAGTCCTCTTTATTCAGACCAACTATCAAATATTACCCCCGTATTATCCTACAAATATATATTTCTGAAGTTGAAATCAATTTATTTAAACATGTCTGCAGATGAAAATCCATAGATATTTCTCCCGACCTATTCAATATAAAGAAACCATTTTATTGAAAATAAAGTAATAATATTTTCTTATTTTACGGGCTTAAACGGATTTTCATAATTTTTAGGGTTTACAACCGAGTCAGATGTATACAGAGCCCAAAAATTGTCTTTCAATTTTTCCTAAATCTCTTATTCGCTTTTACATACTACACCCTCAGGAGAAGTACTATTATTGCAGGGAAAAACTTTTCCCTGTACAGCTGAAAATATTTCAGCACCAAAGTCCCCTTCTATCTAATTAATTTAATCATTTTTGTTAATTAATTAATGAATTTTAATATATGTATGATATTTTGACTTCTAAAATTTTATTACATCAACATCAGTATAGCTATCAACACAATATAAATCTGTCAACCATTAGAGACCATGAAAATAATCTTTCGCTATACCGAAATCAGATTTTTAGCATCTTCGTGCCTTTAAATCAGTAACTTCAACTTTTATTTAATTAGTCCCGTCTTCCTATTTGTTCATAAACATTCTATATTATTCTATTTAAATTGAGTAAATTGTAGGGTCTATAAAATGAGTCCAGGTTTTATCTTAAAGGCCAAAGCTAATACAAAATACATTAATTAAGATAAAATATTTAAAATAAAATATATTTAAGATAAATAATTAATATTAGAATATGATTTTAGATTTTCTTTTTATTTTTTTTTAATTTTTATTTTTTTTTTATTTCCATAAAAATATTAAAATACAATAATGATAATTATTAATGTTTTAACATTATAAATTTAGAACCTTTTAAATCATGAAAATTTCATTATAAAATAATAATATATTAATCTGCTTTTAATTATGTTTTACCAGATGCAATTTTATAAATGAAATTGAATGAAAACAAATAATATTTTTTATATAATAAATCTATTATTAATTTTACCAAAAATTCATAGTATTTTTTTTTATTTCAAACTTTTTAGGATGAGTAGTACTTTCTTCCGTAAATATTGAATTCGGATTCTCTTTATAATATATATCCTTACCATAAATCCAACAAGCAACAATTATGACACCGAAAAGTAGGAATGATAGTGTAAACCCAAAAATAGTTTGGTATTTAACTTTGTGGTTGATAAACAATTTCGGAGAAACTCCAAAAATATCAAGTCTACTCAACTATTTAATAGCTGTTTGTTTCATATTTATTCTGTCCAACTTTTTAAATTTAATTTTTGTTTTTTTATTTTTGTTTTACTTTATTTTATTCTATGCATATTGAAATGTGATTATTTATTAAATGAACTCCAATATATAGGTAAATAAAATAATTGGTATGAAAAATTTTCCAAATTCATTGATGGTAGTGCATACTCTATAATTATATTTCCTTTTTAGAATATAATTATTATAACTATTAAATAAATGAAAGTTAGAATAAAAAGTACAGGAAAATTTAAAATATATATATTATTTTAATTTACATATTAATTATGTACTCTATCATTAAAAAAAAATTTAAATTTTAAAAAAAACATAAAATACCTTATATTATTTTATTTCATAAGTTACTGTACACGAAATAAGTAGTATGTATATTATTTGTTTTTAATTAGTATAGAAAATGGAATAAATATTATAAAAATTATCTTTAAAATGCTGAATAATATTTTACAGATTAAACAATAAAAATAATATCATCAATATATTAATTAATATATTTTTGTTTCATAAATAAGGATTTTAAAAATAAAAATATCCTATATTTATAAGCATGACAGTAAAGATAAAAACACCAGCATACGCTTTTTATGAAGTTATTCTTTAAAATATGTTACTAAAGATAATTCTAGTTTATATTAAAACAACACACATTGAAACCAAAGCCAAAAATTATGGGGCATGTGACATGAAATACATACTGAGCCACCCATAATAAACACCTTCTCCAAAAGATATTTTTAAAATATAAGAAGCTGTAAAAGCGAGCAAGGCTATTTTAGAGGTCATTATTAAGTTTATCATTCTTCCTAGTTTGTCTTTTATAAAAAGAAACCAAAAATAAAAAATTTTCCTTAAATTATATTGTTATTTTAAATTTACTAAATTTTGCCCAAGAATTCTAATTTTACATTACTATAGCAGAAATGATGTATAATTAAGGAATAATAAAGGCCTGCATTTTGTTAAATCCAAACAAAACAGCTGAAATTTCAGGCTCATCTTCTGGAGTTCTAAATATGAATGGTTTAAATTAAAAATTAATGTTAAAAAATATAAATTTTATGTTTTACTTTCCAATAGATTTATTTGCAACTGATTTTTTGAATCCAAAATTTAAATTTCCATTCATTAAAATAAATAAAATTCCTGCTTCTTTCATAAGACACAATACAGCTAATAGTTTTTGTTTCATTTCTACTTTTTTATTATTTAGAATTTATTCAAATAATTTAGAAATTGGAATTATAAATATCAAAATAAAAACTTTGTCAGCCATCTCACCAATATAAAACAAAATAGTTATAAAAATCAATTTTAAATGAGTCATCATTTCCTATCGTTCCCCAAATTGTATTATAGAGTTCTGTTTTGATTAAAACAGTTATACGGAAATAGGTTTTACAATATAAGAATAGAACAGGGGAAGTCTAAATAAAAAATAATAATAAATTATAAAGTAAAATTTTAATTTGAAATATTTACAGTATAAGAATGTTGAGATAAAACTCATATAACGATTTTTCAACATCGTGAGAGCTAGAATCATAAATTATCATAAAGACTACCACAGCAGAGTACCAGTAAAAAGTTAAAGATTTTTATGCTGAGAAATAATTTTTAATATTCTTGACCTATTTGCTGTCATATACAAAAACACATTTCTATTCCAACATTTAGATTATAAAGAAACATCCATATATGCACAAATATAATAATAGTTGATTTTCTTAGAGTTCGTTCGATCTTTATTTAGTAAATAAACAATATTTATAAATTAAATTGTATACCATTAAAATTTATCATAATTTAATTACTCATCACTCAACCTATCATACCAGTTATTTTTAATGGCAAAAAATTCAATGCAATTTACTAATAAGGATAAAAGTAAAATTTTCTTTAGTTAATATTTAGGTTCATTCCAAAAATCATCAACATAGTATTGTAATTTTATCTAAAACCAAGCTAAATTATCTGCAAATGTTCTATCCTAATAAGATATTTCCATTTCAGATATTTTATTTTATAATTATTATTATTATTTGTATTATGAATTTTTAATATCTTCTTATTTATTTTCAATATCTTTTGATATGTGTTCGCTTTCATGATCAAAATCATTTTCTTCTTGTACATTCATTAATTCCATTTCACTATCATGATATTGTAAATTTTTACTTTATTAGGATAAACTACTAGTTTTCTAAGCTTCTTCAATATGCATATTTTGCATAAGTGAGGGCCCGGACAATAATAAAAATAATACTATTTTTAATACTATGTATGCTATATTTGAGGGTTATATAAATTCGTCTTTATAATCAGCTACCATGCTTGCAAAAATGATATCACATAAAAATATTGAAATTCCAATTAATATAATAAATATTCTTCTTAATTTTGAATAAATTGAGATGGATTGTTATTATTAATCGTTTTATTTTAATTTAAAAAATGAAAGAAGTGTATTATATTCTATTAAAAAAGGCAAAACTAGTGTCAGTAAACTTAAAAGAATCATAAATTTGAAAACATTTGGGTTTTTGTTTTTCAGCAAAAGATCTTTTATTAGAGTATTTGTTTTCAAATTAATTTTAACAAGATTTTCTATTAGATGTTTAATGTCAATTTCATTTAACTTTTACAAATTTTCATCTATTTTTATAGAATTTCCATGTTCATCAAATAAATCTTTTAGTGTTATTTTTTATTATAATTGATTATTGAATTTCTGAATTTATTTTTCAATATCTTCGATTTTCAACTTTTTAATGAGCGGCAGAAAATCGGAATTATATTTGAGAAATTAAGTTAAAAGCTGCTTTTACTAATTAAAGTGTTAAAAGTGAGTCATGAAAATGTTGAAATCATCCTTAAATATTGGCGTTGGGATCCCCAGATTAAATAGAGGTATATTAAAATTTTAAAATATTTAGGAAACAGTGCTTGTTAAATCCAAATGGGTAATTTAACTTTAGAAACCTAATATAATTAATTATAATATGTATTTGTTAGAAAAGTAAAATTATTACCTTTTGATTACAGCCAATCAGAAGAAACAAAAAGAATTCCTTGATTATCTTCTGTGTTCATACCATGAACTTTTATTTTATCTTCTCCTCTAATTAAAATTTAAATTAAAATTTGAGTTAAAATTAAAATTACTAGACAGAATATAAACTGAAATACAGTAAGAATAAAAATAAAATAAAATAAAAATAAAAAATAAATTATTTACTTTACGTTTTAACCCCCGTGGTCACTGCTTAGTATAAAAGCATAATTGTTTAAATTTTCAACCACATGTTTTTATAAAGAATAAATCAATTTTTCAGTTCTATAAACTAAATAAGACGTTTATAAACTCTTTTTACCCCTTTTTGATATTAAAAAATAATTAGTTTATATTATTTAATTAATTCTAAACAAAAAATAATTAGAAATAGCTGATTTTATATTTTTTGAAAAATTAAAATATTATTTTAGTTACCACCAATGATTGTAATGATCTATCATCTAACTATAGAAAATTGCGGAGTATTGCTTGTGTTTCGCATTTTTTTGTTTCAATACTTAATCTTCGAGGCAAGTATTCCACTCCCTATCTTTCTTGACTCCTAAATCCTTTAACTATTACTAATAGTAGGGTATAATTTCAGTTCGGTTCCATTCAATCATTTTTTTAGGATGGGTATTAGCAAAATTGGACCACATTGGATCTTTGGTATTAAATTCTGAATAAGATTATAAAAACTTACTTTTATCTTTTCCAGTGCAAAATTAATCTAAGAAGACCTTTTCCTTTTGCAAATTTGCGCTCACATAGTATTTTTTTGACTATTTTTGATAATATTATAAATGGAATTTTGAATTAGTTAAAACATATGAATATTTAGTATTACAAGTTAGTATAAAGGAAATTTGTCCTAACTAAGATATTTGGGTTCCATATTTGAGATTCTCATTTGTGTAAATATATTGTCATAATTATGTGGCTGAGCTCTTTAATTTCTATTAAAAATATTAAAATTATATTTAACGCGCGTTAATACGTTAGGAATATTTATTTTTTATACTAAGAAGGTTTTCCTGTCATATAACTGTCATGAATAGGACCAGAAGTCTTTTAAGAAGGAAGAGATATATTAAATTAAACTGAGTTTTAGGTAGTCCAGTCAAACTATATAAAGTATAGTAATTTATACAATAAGTATAATTCATAATAATATATTGATAAGTGCTTACTAAATCAGATGCTTGAGAGTTCGCATATCCATCAGCCCAAAGCTAAAAAAAATTTTTTAATTTTATTAAATTTAATACCATAAAAATACACTTACAAAGTTAAAAAAATTTAGAATTTAGTAAAAAAAATATTAAATTCTAGTAAAATTATTAAAATATAATATATCATTAACTTAATTGTATTATTTTATTTTAATTTACCCAAATAACTCTGTTTTTTTTCATCCAATAACAGGACATTTTATTTAGTAAGTGAGTAGGACTAAAGTTATTATAGTTTAAGGAATTAGAATTTTTGTTTTTTTATGAAAATTTTGGTAAATCCTAACAAAAGCTATTATATATTGTTTCATCGTTTCCAAACTCTATTGTATAGTATGAGGGATTCAATTGTATATAAACAATGACAAATGTCAGAAAGCCTATAAGTATGTGGGAAATTATTATCATATTCTTGGATTATTTATTATTATTTTTTTTATTTTTTTGTATTAAATAAAATTAATTAATATATAATTATACACTCACATTTAATTAAATCTGACAGTGAGTTTATAAAAATTTGTTATATATATAATATCTATAAATTTAAATATAATTTAATAGAAATATTATTAGACAAAACATATTCATTATAAATTAAAAATTTTGTAAAAAAAATATTATTTTATTAAAATACTTTATAATTTAAAATTAATAATAATATATATATATATCAATTTTATATTTTTCCGATTTCTTTAATAAAATATAGTTTAGGAACAATTTATGTAACATTATTTAAATTCTATTTTATATATTTAATTTTTTTTTAAGTTAGTGATAAAAGACAGAATTCGTTCCTAATAATATAACATTAAACATTTTTAATTTCAAAGTTAAAATCAAAATTTACTTTAAATAATAGAATTAGAGCTAATTATATCGAATTAATTTATGTATATGACACATTAAATTAAAATATAATTACGATAACTAATAGTAATATTAAAATAAAAAAATTGATAAATCACACATAAAAATATACATAAATTTAATGCAACGAAATGCAATTTTAAAATTTAATAAAAATATTATTTATTTTAATATATTTTTTTAATTAAATACTAAATATTATTATTTATAAATATTAAAATAAATTAAGCTTATAATATAATTTCAAAAATATAAGAACTAATTAAATTTTATTCAAAAAAAATTGATTATCATTTTAATTAATAGTGTAATAATGATATCTTTTTCAGTAGATTATTATGAATTTAGTCTTCTCTTTTTTCTATTAAATCAATGGTAGATTAGTGATATTTTAAAATATTTAATGTTTATTTTGCTTTTTCAAACTGTTTTAATTCTATTTCTTGCGATAACTAATCAGCTGCCGTAGCATATTACTTTTATATATTCTCTTTTATATCATCTAACCTATCTATTTCATCACAATTTTAAATATCTTCTCTCAGTTCCATTAAATTATCTAAAAATTCGAAATCAGTAAAATCTACTTCTTATTCTATTTCTTCGTTAAGCTAGCCTTTGAGATTTAACTATTTTACAGGAAAATTTATAGAATTCAAAAATAATAAAAAAATAGTTTTAATAATTTTCTTACATAGTATTCTGCTCGCTAATAGTCTGACTTAAGAGTTTAATAAGCATTTATTACGTAGGCTGAATAAGCTTCGCTATTTTTAATTTCTACCTAAAAAGAAGATAAGCATAAAAAATTTGTTACGATTTTAATATATTATTGATATGAAAACAATTATTTGTTACATTATCGTTGAGAGAATAAAATCTATCTGGATGAAAATTTTATATCAACTCCTTGAATTATTATTCTAAAAATGTCTTATCTATTTTATAGCTGCATTATCTTTTTGAAAATTAATAATTAGTACAAGAAATAAATTTAATTTTTAAAAAGTTACAGTCCGAAAAGGTGGAAATAATCGGTTTTATATAATTTTCTTTCTGGGTTTAGCAATGTCTTGCAAACACCACATATATATTCATTAGCTATGAAATTTTTCGCGTAACAGTTTTCACATACTGGATCTTCACATTTAGCTTATTTCGGAATAGAAGCATGATAATATAAGTTGAATGATCTAAACAATGGCCTTTATTTTCTAAATAACTATTTCGGTAACTTTATTGATAGTAATCTTGGTAATATTTTATTCATTTTGTGATAGTATTTTGGTGGAAAGGATTGAAAAAGTAATAACTTTTTGAATTTTTTTGACGATATTAATAATATTTTGTGATTTAATTTCTTATGCTAATATTGTTGAAGTTTATTTTTACTTCTGTTTTCTCAAATATATAAATAAAAGAGCAGTAGAAAAATTTAATAGATTACATTATGGAGTAAAGAGATATTAGCATTTAATATAATTTTTATAAATTAATGCGATAACAACTATCATGAGTATATATAATATTAATACGTATCTATCTATATGTATCTCACTATCTTTATTACTAGGAAAGTTATTAAATTAAAGAGATTAAATGAGTATAAATATATAAATTTAATTCAAATAGCATGTCATTGTGAGGTAATTAATTATGATGATATACAGGTTATTGAATTTAAATAAATATATTAATTTATAAATATGTAATATACACTTACTTATTTATTATTATACTACACTCCATTCAAGATTTGATGATTTATTAAACTAATTAAATATAATAACTATTTAGCTTTAGCTTATTAAATTATTAATTAAAATCTTTAGCGGTAAATATTATTTCTTAATCATTAATAATTTTTCAGCAAATTTGCCTTTATGAAAAATACCCCTTCTTTAATCTTGAACTAAATAAATACTTTAGTTTTAAATATATATAAAATAATATTCGATAAGAAATAAAAAAAAAATAATATAGCAATATCACATCTAAAAAGCCCTAAAAAAAGCAAATAATGTCTAATCAAGTAGATTTTTCACAAATAATCTAAAAGGCCTTATTAACCCAAGGACCTGAAAGAGCTACTGCAGAATAGGAGTTAGTCTAAATGCAAAACACAGACTATAAAAATTATTTGATAGAAGCTGTGAAAGTGATTGTCAATTAATAATATCCAGGAGATTTGAGATAGGCTGCTGGAGTTCTTATTAAGGCTACTGCTGCTAAACATGTAATTTTTCAAAGTTAAATTTTAAAATAATTATAAAAATAATGCTAAATCTGTAATTTACCAGAAATTTGTACATTTTAAACCCAGGATTTTTAAATTTTGCTATATAGTGTAATTATATTTTAAAAAGTAGCAAAAAAATATATCAAAAATAAAGGAAAAAGATTAGCAATAAATTAAATTATTAATAATTTTTAAATAAATGGTTCCTTTTTATTATATTAAATGACACTTTACATTATTTTATAATTAGTTCTAGAATAATCCCTAAGAAAAGTTAAACTGGGACCTGGTTGATTAAAATATTTAAGATCATGCTAAAGATGCCTTACTTAGAACTTTACTTGATTAAGACCCCAAAGCAAGATAGGGAGCCGCTGATGTAATTAAATATGATAACAAAATTTATTAATTAACTGACTAAACTAACCAACTTATTTATTGTTTATTTGAATTAAATAATAGACAATTTCCACCATTTGTAGTATTGAATTACCCAGAAACAGATGGACCGAAATTATTTAAAGCATGGCTCAAAACTCTTCTAATTAAGATTTAAATATTAGAAAAACTGCTATTATGACATTAGGTTTTGTTTGTGATAAGCTCAAAGGAAACCAAGTGTAAAAATAAATATAATATCTAGTTTTTAAAAATAATAATGTTATAATTTAATAAAAGGGAAGGAAAAACTTTCTAGTTATAAGATGTTGTTTTGGAAAATATTTTGATGGGTATTATTAACGGAATGAAAAATGACTAAACTGATGCCTCTATCAAAATTACCAGTCTTACAGCCCTTAGAAACTCTTTGGGATATTTAGAATAGTTCTTAGAAAAAAAGGAAGTCAGAGATTTTGTTTGCAAATTAATTCTCGATTGCTGCATGAACTAAGATGACGAAATCAAAAAAGAATCACTCTAAACTTTAATAGAATTCTGCAGATTCTAATACAGTCATTTGCAAGAATACATATCGGATATTTTCAATATTACCTCCAATCACCTCCAAAGTAAAACTGAAGAAATTTGCATCCCCGCCATTGAAATCTGGAACACCTTGGCTACCGAATACAAAGATAGAGATGAATAAAATAAATAGGTAAATATTTTTTATTTATAATTTTTTATAATTGTTTTTTAATTTTTGAAATTTTTTAAAAGATTAAAATCAACGATAAACAAGTCTTCAATCAAAACTACTTCAAAGATATTAAAGAATTATTAATCTAATATTTATTATAAAATCTGTTGGTTCCCTCCGATAATGATGATGAAAATGAATCACCTATCTAAACAAGTAGTGAATAAGCTTTGAATGAAATCGTAGAAATCTTAGGAGACACTATTTTTGACACATTTACCACTTTCATTTCAAGTAATAAATAAATACATTCATACATACAAACAAATTTTTATTTTAATATTTAAATTTTTGTTTTTATTTTTTAGATACCGCTAGTCACAATGAATGGGTTTATAAATAAGCCTCTTGTATTGCTTTCGGTTGCTTTTTAGAATGTAAAAATGATGAAAAAATGAAATAGATGGTATATTCTGCCTTCAATGTATTCGTAAATATGCTGAAGGAATAAAATTTGCATGTCGTTTAGAGTGCTGCCAAATTCATTGCCAAATGTTGTGACTTACACCCTAACATTATTTTAAATCACCCCAACTTGTCCACCGATTTGGGAACTATTGTTACGACTTTGTAATTCAGTCCCGAAATTTCTAGACATATATGTTGGGCCATCTGCTTTTTGTCCGAAGCCTTAAAATAAAACCCCCAATCAATTTTAAGCGTTTCCATTTGGCAAGTTATTCAAGAATTGACCAAAAACGCCTTAAGACAAGACTTAAACAGCACCAAAGATTTATCCCTCATTGACTGCTCATACATGGGAATCATGAACTTGCTGCACAATTCTCCCCAATCCTCCGTTGCTGCCGAATACTTGAAGCACGCCATCGGTCACTTTAAATAATCCTACAACGAACCCTTACCCAAAAGAGAAAATATATAATCCGGAATTTTAGCCACTATGCACGTAATTATAAAATTTTATTTTATTTTATTTTTTTTTTTTTTTTATCAAATTTTAATTTTCTTTACTAGGCTTCCTTACTCTCGATTCAAGAAGATATTGGAAACAATCAAAACGCTGAAGCCCAATAAATGATAAAGTCTATTTATGAATTAATTGTATCTCACTTCACCCACAAAAAAGACGTTGACTCTGATGGACTTTATGTCATTTCCGCCATTGCTACCTGCATCAAGGGCAACTTCGTTCAGTATTTGGAGGGAGTTTGGTAATATTTAAATTATGCCCTTTCTAAGGACATAGATGGAGACCTATTTAAAACGGCCATTGGAGCCTTGGCCGACATCGCCAGAGCCTGTGACAAAGCCTTCGTTCCCCACCTAAATGTTTTGCAAACTTTAATGAAATGTGTGCAACTTCCCGAATTCTCAAGAGAATTGAAACTCCACGTTTACGTTTGCATTGGAGACATCATTTTATCTTGTAAAGAATCCTGCGTCACCTACCTAAAAGAATTGCAAGAAACTTTCTAACTTGGATTTGCCGCCACCGTTTACTTGTTCCAAACCGGAGAGTAGTCCGAAATCGACTACGCTGAACAGTTGTAAGAAAAAGTCGTGGAAGCGTACACCTGCATGGTGCACGGAGTAAATGATGTTGAATCTAATGAAGATCTCATTTAGGGATTCCCCAGTCTCATTCAATTTTTATAATTCACTTGCGATACTAAATATAATCCCACCATTGACTATGTAAGAAGTGCCTTAACCCTTATCACTGATATCGGAAATTTCTATGGAAATAAAGTATCCTAACTAATTAAAACTCCTTTCACTATTTAACTCTCTTAAATCTTGCAAAAATTCAGTCATTAGCCTGAAAATCAAGAAATATTACAATACTCGGAAAAGGTACAAATTTTTTCAATTTTAATAATTTTATATTTATTTTTTTATAACTTAGGTATTCAAATCTTTGAATTGAGTTTTAAGAATGTTGATAATTTAATAAATCATTATATTATAAAATAAAAATATACCATAGCAGTTTTGAAAGTAATTCAAATTTTTATTATTAATATATTCTGTATTTATATTCGCTGTTGTGTGTAATCGCTGTTTCAATTAAATAATTTTAACTTTTATATTTAAACAAAAGTTATTTATTTTTTATTAAATTAAATTATAATAATGTATTTTTTTTTTTATTAATTGATAAAAATTTAACAAAAAATTATTAAATATTCTTAGGAATAATGATTTTTTGCTTTTCTTGTAATTCAATAATTATCAAGTGTAAATTGTTAGTATATTTGTTTATCCGTACACAATATTCATTATATTGATTAATTTTTAATTCACATATAATAATCACTAAAAAAAGAAACTTGTTATTTATAACTAAAAAGATAGCAAACATATGTCGGCAATAGAAAAAAGAGTGAAGTTAGATCTTTTGCACGGGTAAATAACATATATAGATGTCAGATTAAATAATAGAAAATGAAATGTGTATAAATAATGAATGTTTTTTTTTTTCGTTAGATTTGGATCTTCAACTTCCCAAGGATACAGAGATAGTGTTGGTATAATAGAAGACGATGGAAATAAAAAAATTTTATTTCCAATTTCAAAGTTCATTGGTACACTTATATTACAAATACAATAATAATAATAGCGAAATATTAAAGTTGAAAAAATTGCCTTTTAATACTCAATAATTTTTAGCTGTAAAGTAAATCGAGAAACCGGATATGAATTTTCTAAAGTTGGGAGAATATTTAGAACGAATAGTATGTATGACAGTTTCGCCGAATAAAAAATACGTAGCGCTGTGTGAAAAATCAAATGAAGATATAGATGATGGCAGGAAGTGTTTCCCAACAGTTTCCGTGTATGACATAAATGCCAATTTATCAAATACCTCAAATGGGAACGAAAAGTAAATTTTTCCGTATGCTGAAACTGTCGTTTAATAATTTTCAGCTTTGGCTTTGTCGAGCGATAAACACTCAAGGTTATTATAACTATTAACAAATTGATTTAATCTGTTTTGTGATTGAATTTTTTCAAAAATTTAAAAACTTTTGCTTTTTTTAGGTTTTTGCTCTGCCTGACGGAAGCTCCTGAAAATAAACTGGTGTTTATAGACAGATTGGCGAATAAAAAAAATTTTGCGTCTTGTTAAATAAATTTCAATATAAATCGAATTTCAATTTCTCCGCACGAAACGCACTTGGTGGCGATTAGTGGACAGGGATGTTTCAAAATTCTGCGAGTATAGGAGTCTTCCTTTGTTTACATGGCAGAAAATATAAAGAGGCTGTCGCAAATGTAAAATTTTACGGATCACTGTTGGTTCGACAAGGGCAAGTAATTATATAATTTTTCGTTTTTTGCTGTTTTCGTTTTGCTTTATAAATTCGTCTAAATTCATTTTCAGCCGTGTCGCCCTTTGCAATGATTAGGGAGAAATTTTTACCATTATAAACAATGAAGTCGAACAGTACATAAATATGGGGCTAGAAAAAATCGGAGCCCCGATTTGTAGCATCAAAGCTTTTCAGAGAGGGCTAATTGTGGGGGGAAAGATGGGAAATTTTAGTTTGTGGATAAAAGACGAAAACCCACTGAAGGTACTGGATAGAAGGTTAGACGATGATAAATATGATTTGGTACTTAAATTGTTTAAATAAGAATCTGAACCAGTAATAATAAAAACAATATATTTATTTAATTAAAAATAGGTTTAATTGAAATGTTGGAAATCAGAAAGAGGAGATCAGGTTAATAGCATCGATATTTCGTAGAATGATGATTTGATGGCAGTGGGATTCAATGTATTGTATATTATAAGTTATATTTACTGAGATGTGTTTTTTAAAAAAATTTTTGTTTTTTCTTCCAATAAGAACAATGATATAGCTACTTATAACATCGGGAAAATGATTCCTGTGGTGATCGAAACTCTTGAAACCATGAAAAGAAATTTAAAAACGATTGAATAAAGAGTTAAATTTTAGTACATTTTTAAAGGTATGATTTTTATTATCAAATTATCATATATGAAAATGAATGAATAAGCAATAAAATAACAATAAAAATCGTTTCAAGGCAGTCATTTTGGCCCGGTTACCAGTATGGATATCTGCTTATAAAGACCGCTACTTATTACCTGTTCCAATTATGATTCAACAATCAGAATTTGGAATTACACGAATTACCGTTGTGAATTGGTAAGAAAATTCGATGTTAAAGATGCAGATTAGGGGGGAATCAAACCTCTTTTATCAGTGGCGTTTCATCCCTCAGGATATTATGTAGCGGCGGGGTAATTAATGAAATTTGACTTTAAAATAAAAAATTAAATTTTAATTTAATTTTGCGGAAAGATTTGTTGATAAACTGAGATTATACCATGTTTTGCATGACAGTTTAAAAACCTTTTCTGAAAAGCAACTAAAGAATGTCACTTATATTAAATTTAGCAACGGAGGCCATTACTTAGCGGCCGCAGCACCTAAGCAGCAATCACAGAAAACCAATGTATATGAAATATCTGTGTATAACTCTTATACTTTGGAAATGATTGCCACCTTGAAAGGACCTTCTAATAGAGTAATATTAACAACCTAAGCAAAGAATACATACTTAGCTATTTTCAATTTTCAAGATTACTGATATTATTTGGGGCCCGTAAGATGAATTTTTACTCAGTTGCAGTTTAGATGGGCTGATTTATGAATGGGTGACGGGAACGAAATGGATAAGAAAAGAAAGGTAAATAAGTAAATATTGTAATACTGTTTTTTCTATTATTTTTTAAATTTGAACAGAGGATCAACGTCTCTTGCATTGTCAACGATAATGTTCAATGAAGCCACGGGGTTAACCGTGGTAGCTGGAGGAGAAGATAATAAAGGGACGATCGTGGAAACGAAGGAAAGCACTGAATTGGCTGTTCCTGATTACAACGAATCGATGGTTCTGAATACATTTAGAGTGACGAAATTGTCATTTTTGAGGAGCTATTTCAACTACACGGGGATAATAGCGGGAACCTCAAAGGGACAGGTGAAGGTTTGGTCGCATTTTCTGCATTTGAATCAGGGAATGCCCTTCGAAACGATATCGTGTCACGATGGAGAAATTACGAACATAAGAGTCAGTCCCAACGGAAGGTATGTCTTTACTTCTGGGGCTGACGGAGTGCTATTCGTATTTTAGGTTTCGGAAATTACGTAAGATGGAGAAGTAATAACTGCGAAAAACAATCAGAAGTAAATGGCAGAGCAAATTAACCCCAGGTCTCTTTGTGTTGACGACACTCTGGCTGACATCTTAATGGTTTCCAAATAAGATATCGATAATTATATAAAAGAAAGAGAAAAAATTAAAATGCAATTTGAAGACTTTTAAATTAGAAAATAGGAAGAAATTGAGGTAAGAATTCATTTTTTTTAAATCGTTTTTATTATATAAAAAAAAATTTTTTTTAAATCGTTTTTATTAATGTCAAAATAAAATACAGGATAATAAGAGAAAATAAGATAAAATGATTCAAGAATTCGAAGAATAAAAACAAAAAGAAATTTCTAAATTATAGCACGATTATGCCAAATTGTAGGCATAAAAAGAACAGTTATAAAAAGAATCTTAATATCTTTTGGAAAATATGGAAAATTCACATTTGGAATAAGTAAGAGAGCTAGACAAGCTGTAAAATCCTATTTATTTAAGAATAGTTAATTAAATTGTTTATTTATTTACTTACTTAACATTTAATTTAAGATATGAAGCAAAATTAGCTTTTGAAAATGAAAAATATATATAATAAGAATAAGAATTAGCAGAAACTAAAGCCAATTTTTAAAAATAAATAAAAGAAATCGAAAAGAAAAATGAAAAAACATTATTACTTTTAAAATCGGAGTTTATAGATCAATTTTCTAAAGTTAATAAAGTATATACGAATACGAAAGACACAGCAGAAGAAATTAGAAATACATACGAAGAGAGGTTAAGTTAATTAGAAGAAGAACATGAACTTGAAGTAATTAAACATTGCTGTGATTTTTTTATATTAATTTACAATTTCACATAGATAAGTGCTTTGGTTAACAAATATGCCGAGGTGGAGAAATAAAGAATAGACTAGCTTGGTGAAAAAAGCAAATTAATAAAAGACTTGGAAAAAGAAAAAAAATCCTTGTTGGAACAACAGGAAGTTTACCAAAAGAGAGAAAAGGAATAGTTAGAAAAGATTTAAGAATTAAATGAAGAAGTAAATAATAAAGAGTATATTTTATTTTGTAATTTAATTAAACTTCAATTTTTTAGGTCAAAAAACTGTAACACGAACTGGGATATGAGAAAAATGAACTCGATAAAAAAGAAGGAATTGTAAGAGAAAAAGACAAATCAATAAATAACTTAAAATATAAGATCAGCGATTTATAAAAAACCAAACATGTCTTGTCTTTTAGAACCACAGAAATGAGGAAGTCTTTAGAACCAAAAGAGGCCCAAATTGAAAAACTGAAAGAAGAACTATTTAAATTAGAACACGAGTAAAGGCTAAGTTTGATATTTTAAAATAAAAAATTACATTTTTAATAAAAAAAATTAAAGATTTTAGGCTATTTTAAAAAATTATTAAATGCAAAACGAGAAAATGAAAAAAATGTAAAGTTAAATCGACACTTTGAATACGAATTTATAAAAAGAAACAGTTTAAAAAAAGAACTCTGAGAGTCTTCACAACAAAATTGTGATGGATATTTACAATATAATAAAAAAACATGATGTAAACGAACAGGTGAAGGGAATGAAATACTTGTACTAGGAATATGTGCAAGATTTGTAAATACACCATGGAAAATAAGGTATTAAAAGTCATAATTAGATTTAAGAAGCGCTAATTATATTTTCAATTTTTTTAATTAGATCCAAAATCTGTCGAAGAAATGGGAAGAATGATAGGGCAATTAGAAAAATCAATTTTCCAAATCAACAAATCATCTGGAAAAGTTATCATAAGGAGAGAAAAAGAAATACACAAAAAAACAAAAGAAAATGCAGAATTAATATACGATTTAAATGACATAAGAAAAGAAAACAAAGAACTTAAGGCAGAACTATCTAATCTAAGAATTTTGTATGAAACGTCGGAAAAAGAGAAAAAAAAACTGGACGATGAAGTGTAAAAGATGCAGAATCAGCTAGGAAGAAAGAAAATGCAGCAAAGTCAATCAAATGTCGATATAATCGATAAAAATCCTTTCGGTCAACTTGGAACTGGTGTCAATAACAGCAATGACTTTAATTCAGGAAGTTAAAATTATCAATCCAAGCCTTCTTTGAACTAAAAAGGGAAAATTGTTAAAGTAATTTTAATATTTATTCAACAAAATATATATATAATTTTATCATCTATTTATAATCTAACTGTAGGGAAGTAATTTTGATTTAAAAACTCTGGGAACTTTTGATAAAGCCAAAATGATGGATTTAATGGCTGAGGTTAATAAAAATAAATTATTAATTTTATAATTTATTTATTTTTAAAACTTTAATATTTTTTAAGGTGGAATTAAATGCTTAAAGAAGAACACAAGTAGAAGAATCTATGTTTAATTTAAAAAGAAGAGTTAAATTGCATTTAAACACTTTTAATTGTGTAGACCATGAATTAGAAAAGGAATGTCTAGGAATAGTGCAATAAAGTGACGAAGATATTTTTAAACTGCCATCAATTCAGCAGAATTGAACATTTTATTAATATAATAATAATAATTTATATTTCAACTAAATTAATTTTTATAATTTGGTTGAAATATTATTTTTTTATATTTATACTGTATAGAATATCTAAATTATTATATTATCTAGGTTTAATAAATAATATTACATTAAAAAGTTTGTTTTATTATTGTAGAAAAACTACTTAAAATAAAGCACTTTGTATTTGCAATTGATATTAAAAAAAATATTATTAATTATTAAATATATAGAAGAACAAAAATCCCTTAATACCAATTATTATGTAAAAAAAAGTATATAACAATTGATAAAAAAAGAAATAAATAAATAAATTTTAAAAAGATAAAAAAATAATACTATATATATAAATAGATTCTGAATTTAATTTTATACTATTTTAAATAATATAAGAATTCTAACATGTAAAAAACTGAAAATTATAAATCAGATACTTTAGAAGACATTTCTTTGTATAATAATAATATAAACAAATAAGATCTTTAGTCTTTATAATTATAATAAAAGCAAGAAAGTACTGACTGTCATTCAAATAATACAAGCGGAAAAGAATTGTCAGACGAAATAATGGAGAATAATTTAACGTATTAACAAAGCAATACAAATAGTTAAGAACAATCTAATATAGATGATAGAATAAATATACAAAACTAAAACGAGTCTTAAGAGAATTAAGAACAATAGATACATAATAATGACTACAATTATGAAAATGAAATAATATAAAATTAAGACATGGAAAATAATATAAATTAAATATAAAAAGAATCACAAAAAGAACAGATAGAAAATGATGATAAAAGTAAAGAAAATATTGATTAATAACAACAAAATGGCACAGAAATAGATAATACTAATGTATCTGATGATAGTTTTGGCGACTTTGGAGAATTTTAAGAAAATCAAGAAGAAGAGGAAGAAAAATAAACATAGTAGGTCGATTAGTAATAAATACAAATAAACTAAGAGGAAATTTAAAATTAAAAAATATAAGATCAACAAATACCCTAGCAGTAACATCAGACATATTAAAATAAACTTGATCTTGAGAGTAATAATGAGAAATTTGTAAAATAAATCCAAATAACTTAATTCATAAAAATATATTTAAAATTAATGTATATCATAGTCTATTATGGAGGAAACTGATGATTATCTTAATAGCTTAATAAGTAAGGTGGCTAATGCTTTTGGAATACATAATAATTTTAGTTTCAAAAATTTTAAGACAATGGAATATATGGCTGGTTTAGAAAATATTAAGAAAGAAGAATACATTTAATAATATAATTAGTAATTCTAATGATTACATATGTTTAAATATTTATCTATATAGTTAAAATTTTAATTTTACTAAGGTATACAGAAGATAGTTAGCATTGTTAAAAATTAGCGTGTGGTGTAGATTCATAAATAAAAATAGCAAAAACATATAATAAATATAAGCATTATATCAAATAGGGTCACAATATAGGATGTAACTTAATACTTATTTATTAATAGATTTTCTTTACCTTAAATATTGATATACTGTATATTATATTAGTGAAATTTGACTAATATACCTTAATTAAGTATGCATAAAATTTAATAAAAACCGTTGATATGTGGAATGAAAGTTCTAATAAGAAACAGTATGATATAAGTTAATTTTAAATTTCTTTCAAACTATTATTTTTTAATTTCAAGCCTCTATGAAATATTCGATGTTCAAAAAATTACAAAATAAAATGGAGATGAAACCATGATTTTTTCTCCAAGAATGATTAGTTCGCCGCCATGGAAAGAGCAAGCAAGTTAATAATAAAATGACTAAATTTTACCGAACTCTCCTCCGGTTCTAAAGTAATCTCAAAGCTAACTTGAAAAATCAGAAATAGATTAAGACATTTAATAGCAAAAATTCCAATCATTTCAACCAAGAAATGCTTTTAGTCCTGATCCGGTAAATTATATTTTTAAATAAATTGAAATAATATGAATTTGTTTTAAAGAAATATAATCGTAATAATTAAATCTCTGATAATATAATTTCTGGATTTTAAATTGTTGAATAAAGACGATAGTCCATCAATTAAGACATTTTCAATCAAAGTAGATTAAACGCGAATTTATATGGGCAGCAATCACCTCGGTTAAACAAAGACAGATAAATTATAGTAGAGTATTCACCAGAGAGAAATAAAAAGGAAAAAATAAAATATATTGATTAAAACCTTATAGTTTCTTAGTAGTAAAATGAAGATTTTAAGTAGTAACCTTCCTCTTTAACCCCTAATAAAGTATTTCCTTCGTAGCTAAAAAAGAGTAACAGTAGCAGTGATGGCTAATAAATTAATTTTCAATTTCTATAGAGACAAAATAACGTTTATGGTAATGTAAAATAGGGTGATGGGAGTGAAAGTTAAGGGTACCTAAAATAATTAACCAAGGCAAGATCTAAAAGCCCAGTTCCTATTAAATCAAGCAAAAATTATGGCTCCATGTAGAATAACATATAAATTGCCAATTAAGAGAAAAAGAAGAAGAAAAAATTAATTGACAAAATTGGGAACTTTTTTAATAAGATTTAATGAATATTATTAAATATTAAATACTAAATAATAATTTATAATGTTAAAATTTTATACAATAGCCAATTATATGGCTGCAATATTATTAATATAATAGACTCCTATCTTTAATAAAATAATAATATTCAAAATAATTGAAATCATTGATGAAATTACAAAGAATGAGTGTAATAGTCGTATCCTAAAATATATTAAATAATATACTATTCATTGCTTAAATATACTACATTACATATATAACAAATAAGTATTTTCATTATTATTAAACAAAAATACCTTTATCATTGAAATGACTTTTTTTAATGATTACTTTGTTTTAATTATAATAAATAATTCCCCTTTAAGACTATTTCCACTATAATTTTTTTAGTAATTAACAACAAAAACAAGAAACATTCCAAATTCCGCATATATAATATATATATATAAAACAAACATAATTTTGAAGTGGTTTTATGAAGACATATAAGTCAAATAAAAATAAGAAGACTTTGAAACAGAAAAAAACCCTGAAACCTATATAAGATTAAAAATAACGAGATAATTAATATATATAAGTAGAAAGAATTTTAGACAAAAGATACCATTAAAAGAAATTATAATATTTGGTCAGGTGGAAAGGTTATGGGTAAGATGAAGACTCATGGATTCCGGCCAAAAACTTTGAAGGATAAATTCTACACCCAGACGAAGTACATAAAGGGCTCATAGATATGGAAGAAGCATTATGGAAAATACTAGAATAAAAAAAGGCCAATATGGAAAATATTTTTTCCCAAGTGGAAATGGAAATTAAAAAAAATTAAGAAAAAAAATAAAAAAATTCTGAAACTTTTCCGCTACAGTGTGTCAGAAGAAGTTAGATAAAGAAGATATAATAAGAATAATTATAATAAAAACGAAATTAAACTAAAGAAAATAAATAAATTTTAAAACCAAATGATATAGATATTAATAATTATTATTAATAGAATAATTAATAAAATGATATAATTCCTTCTGATTAAAGGTATTTTTGGTCAAAATAGTTCGAATTATATGATATAATATAATAGAAAAATGCATTAAATGAAGGGTAATCTGAAAATTAATAGATTTCTTGTAAGCCAAATTCTGATATTTAAGAAATTGGAGAGAAAGGGTTATTTGATGTGAAATCTTCCTACAGTAATTGTTATGAATCAAAAAATGATTTGGCTAAGATATAAACTAGAACTACTTTAAAGTAAAATAAAACATTTTTCATGTTAAAGCAATGATTAACATTTTGAATACTATATTTATTTATAGATTTTATATTTTGATTATTATATACATATAAAATAAATTTAATTCTACAAAAAATTATTATGTTAATAATACTATATAAAGTTGAATTATGCATATATTGTATCAATAACTTTTACCTTTTTAATATCTATTTACTCTATTGCATTTTTCCATTGATTAGTAAAATGTATCTAATTTATATTACTTATTTTTCTTCAAAATATTGTAATAAATTATAATATAGAATTTATAACATGTTATTATCTAAATAAAACTCAAAACATTGAATGGCAACTAGAGTTAAAATAATTAAATAGATTATTAATTATTTTTTATTTTTATTCTAACAAATAGCACATTTTATTATACTATTTAGTTTATTTTCTAAAACTATAATAAATGAATGTGAGTATAGTTGTGATAAGTAAAATTTAATATATAGGAATTAATAAAAAATTCATAGATTAATAAATAAAAAATAAAAAAAANGAAAAATTATTATATTTCAATAAATTCTCTCTAAATAAATTTGAAAATAATCTTATAATACAGAAAGCTAAAAAATCCTTAGTCTAGGTTTAGTATAGGGTAGAATAAAAGGTGGGAATATAAAATTAATTATATTTTTATTAATTTATTTATAAAAAGTGAATTTATCAAGGGATTTTAAATTTCATTTAAAAATTATTAATAAAATCCCATATTATATCTACATTATTTTATTTAAACATTTCATTTTTCATTTTTATCTTAAATATAAGTCGTTCTCATAATAGTATTGCAAGAACAATTTAATTTAGAAGTTGAATTTAAATTATTTTAATAATATTTCAAATAAATGTATAAATATTTAACTATTCGCTTATAAATTATAATCAAAAAAGAAACATAAATGATAGTTCATTGAATTAAATGGAGAAGAATATGATATACCATTTGTGAATTTTTATATTGTAAGAAGACCTAAGAAATATTTATTTAACTGAGATTCATAAAATATAAAAAAATTTATAAATATTTTTAAATAAAATTATAAATAAAAAACTATATATACTTATAAAATATAGAATATAGTAAAATTTGTTTAATTAAATGATATCTTATGTTTATTTTTAAAATTTTAAATTAATTCCTTTACAAAATTTTTTTATTTATTATTTCTTTAATACATAATTGCTATAAATAATATATTTTTTAATACACTCAATGCCCTATTATTATGTAAACTTATATGTTTATATCATAGCTAAACAAAAAACAAATGACAACTATTTCATTTATAAACTAAACTCTTTTACAATATAATATTTTTACTAATTAATTTAATTAACTCCTTTATAATTATATTTATGATATTAATTTTATTTTCATATTAATTTAATATTATTTTTTATATATACTGTTACTTATACTGTTATTTAAATAAATATTTGATCAATATATGATATGGGATTTTAAACAAGACCTTTATTAGTATATAGTATATATGAATAAAATTAAATACATATAATTTATTTTTATTTACTATTTTAACTAAAAAATAAATAACAAAAATTAACTATAAATTTTTTTTAATATATTAATAGCAAAATTAATAATTACTAATATTATTTATTCTTATCTTTATTATTGTCATCATCTTTTATGTTTTTCATTTATAAACTATATTATCCTTATAAAGTATAAAAAATTTATGAAATTTATTGCTTATTAAAGTATATTATAAAAAATGAAATCTTAATTCAAAATAATTACAATTCAATTCATTTTTCATTTTTTTAAAAATATATCATAATTTAAATATGTAATAATTTTAAATTTTTATATTTTTTATACTCTATTTGCAATAAAAAAAAATAAATTAAATATAAAAATTATGTTAAGTCTGAAATGTATTAAATTACTATTATTTATTGATAGTCAGTTTGAATTTTCATTATCAAAATATAAAATTTAACTTAATTATCTCAAACCTAATATAAGTTAGTTAAACAATTAAACTTAATAATATTGTATATCTATACTTTATTTATTAAGCCTTAATTCTGAATAATATTAATATATAATTTGGAATAATTACTAAATAATCAGAAAATAAATTCAGAATTTATAGTTATAAACGAAAAATGAATTTAAATTCAAATCAGAATAATATTTAAACTAAAGAAAGTTCTATAACAGGAATTTTAAATATATTTAAAAACAAATTCCCCTTCGCTAGATTGTTTTTATCATATGGAATTTAGCTACTTTCTTGTATAAATTATTTAAATTTATATATCATATTTAATGCAATAAGTGGCTATCTTTTTTATATAATTATATAGTTATAAACGGGAACTTTTCGGTATTTTAAATGTTAATGGTACTTGAATTAATAAATGCTAGCATATTTTATATGGGACTTTTACGATTAAATAAAATTGTAATGATTATTACTTATTTAGTCTCTATAATATGGTGTGTAGCAGCGTTAATATTGAATATTATATTTTTCAAATGGTATTTTATGATATTAACACTTATAGTTATTGTATACAATTTAGCAATAGTTTATGTAAAATTTAATAATTATAATATAAGTTTTTACATGAATATTATTTTAAGTTAAATTAAAAATTTTTAAAAAAAGACATTTCTATTTACGGAAGTAGAAGGAATATTAAGCTAGGATTTAGAATTAAGAATAAAATTATAAAATAATTTAACTTTAGCTGTCTAATTTAATGCATTTTCAGTAGGATTTATCATTATGAATCTATTAGTATTATGTAATTATTTTTATAGCTAAATAAAACTATATAAAATAATACTTCTATATTCTAATTAATAAATAAATATATATATATAATAGCCTTGCTTACTTATAAATTTTATCTGTGGAGTGTTGTGTTAAATATTATTCATGTGATTGTATAAATAATAGGAATTGTAGGTCTCATTATTAAAAATAAATACGTTGTTATAGCATTCATTGGATTATAATTTGTGGGGGGATTAAATATCATTTAAAATTTATTAGTTATCATAGAGTATGATGATAATATATCGTTTACTATATCACTTTTTATAACTGGGATGTATATTATAGCTGCTTACACAGTACTTTAAAATAAAATAAAAATTAAAAGTAATTTGAACTAAAATAAAATATTTTATTAAAAGGTGTCATGGTTAGGATTTTGCTATTTATAAAATTAAGAAGATTAAGTAGAATCCTAGTTATTTAGAGATGAGATTATAAGCACAATGAGTCAAAATAGTACAGCAAATCAGTCACTTAGTTAAACAGCAGAATAAAAAAAGTATGTGGAGGAATTCAAAGAAAACTATAATGATTTTAAAGAATATTAGTAAAGGAAAAAGAGTGGAGAAAGTGTAGGAAATAGATATTCTAAAGAAAATGATGTAGAAATTTAGGACATAAATGATAACGTACTTGAGGCTAAAAATGTGTCCCCAGATAAACTTATATAGAAATCAAGTGATAGAAATACTTAAAATGTAATATAATTGACTTAAGTAGAGTAATATAACATAAATAAAGAAATTGAACTTAATTGTATGAAATGAACTATTCTTTATAGTATAAATTTTCTGATAATACTTTATACATTTTTTATTTAATACTATTATTATATTTTGTATATAAATTACTATATTAATTATTTTATCTCATTTATTTCTATCTTAGTTAGCGTGGTATTGTATATAAGTTTAATAAAATTGCATAAAAAACCCAGAGTTTTTTGGATAATATTAATCTTGGGATCTATTGTATGGATTTTAGTTATTATATGTTACAAAATGATATAAATGCTAGTAAAATATTCCTTTTATAATTATAATGAAAACTACCTATATTATCAAAACAATTAAATAAAGTAGGGAAAATCTACTTCCATCCACTAAAAATCCCAGAGATTAATCTCTTTCTTATTCTCTATAAATGATATATTATAACATTAATAGTTAATAATGTGATTTTAAATTTCTTACTTAACTTGGCTTTATATATTTTTATTTAAAAAAAAAACACTTATCATCATTCCACACATAAGGCTTAACCATTAGAAGCCTTCATATGGAATAGAGCATAAGAATCCAGTTGGAATGAAGATACTAAAACTATATCCGTATAAGCAATAAATCTATTATTATAGATAGTATAACCATTTTGATTATTATAAAGTATTATATGTTGATACCTATGTTAAGGATAGCTAGTGATTTGATATCAATTTTAAAATGAATTTAATTAAAAGAGGAACACATGTAACGAAAATACCGATCAAAACTATGGCTGTATATATCCAATCATCATTGTATTAAAAATAAGGCTTATAGTTATCCTATTTGTAATTTTTTAACAATTGTTGTTAATAAGATATATTATTAATATTTAGTATAGATTACTGGATACTGAAGATATATATTTAAATTTCCTGATATATGTAATGATTATATTAATGTGATACAAATCCAGAAGGGTCCATAGCTGTGTAGATTAAAATAATAATTATTATAATTAAAATAATCGAGTTATAATTTATTTTTTTACAGATCTGGAGTCGTATTACTTGAAGAAAACAAAGTGGTTCCCAAGGGAACAAATACCTGTTTAAGTCTTTGCAAAATTAACTATGTAGACGCATTTTTGCAAACCTCCTTTGAGCTATAAATTTGTAAATAAAAATAAGAAAGTGTTTTTAACTATGCTTTATCAATTATTTTGTAATATAATATTACTATTGTTTGTATTCGTCAATCTTTATAAATTTAAAAGAAGGAGTACAAGAACTACAACAAGCCTTTATCGCTTTAAAACTCGGACAACAACAGCAGAAATAGTAAGTAAATATATCAAAAATCCTTCCACATAAAGATTTTGGCTTATAAATTTCAATGTAGTTATAGTTTTCAGGAGAAATATATTCATCATACATATCTCTTTCATGGAAACCTTCCTGTACTTTATTTAGGAATTATTCCCACATATCTACTTCATCTTTATCGACCGCATTTTATTCATCTTCTAACAATGCTTAATGAATAGATGAATTTTTCTATGTTGCTATTTGAAAATAATTATTAGGTTTAATTGGCTTTGATTCATAATTATTTATTTTTGTTACATTAGTTATTATTTAGAGATTAACTATTTTATTCATTTTCTTCATTTATAGACGGCAAAATGTTGTTTTAATTATAAAATTAAAAGGATTTATTTGATAGCATTGCTTAGTTTTGATCATCAATGCTTTTTTCATTTATATTAAATTAAAGATGCTTTTTTTAGTTTTTTAAATTGGTTGATTGGTTTTTTAAAATTGACTGGTTGACAGCCGATTGGTTTTAAAGTGAATAATGAGAAATATCTTGACTATTACTATTACTATTGTATATGGAATTCCAATTTGCATTAATTTATTGAATATTTTAGTTTCTACTTTTTATATTATTTGAAATACCCAATCCTTAATTATTCAGATAATTTGAAGCCCCCTATTATAAGAACGGGTTCTAATTTTAATAGATAGTGCTGCTATTAAAGTTTTATTGATATATCTAATTTTAATTTTTGCTATAAAATAAACTTTGCTACATATATTTGATAGAGATTTTTATTCTTTACTCTTCTTTTTATTTTATTTTCTATTTATATATAAAGCAATTTAAAGAATATTGTGGGCAACTAATATTTATATTTAAAAATTTAATTAAAAAATACGCTACTTGGCCGTAGTATTTTCAGTCACTGCTTAAATAGGAATCATTCTAAAAAATTTTTGTTTTTTACTGTAATTTATTATTTCCATAAAATTATACCATTTATTTGTAAAATTTAAGATAAAAAAATAATTCTAAATTTTAAATTTAAATATAGTTACCAATGTATGTAGTTAATAAAATTAATGATATAAAAACATATGTTATAGAATTATAATAATGGTGAAAATTTCAGTGATGTTAAGCTTATAAAATAATAAATAAATTAGATTTAAGAATATGATAATCTATAATTGCAAAAATACATCTTAAGTGTTCTACAAAATTCGTCATTTTTTCGTCCAATCGCAAAATTATAATATTAATAAATAAATTTTGTAATAAATTGATAAAAACAAACTCAAAAAGAAATATAAATAAATAAATAAAAAAAATATCATATAAAAATATACACAAAAAACCTAAAATAAAAAATGTCAAATACTGAAGTTGAATACGTATTTTTAGACGGATGCTCCCTCACTCCTGAAATTTTATACGATTTATCCAATGGAAAAAAGAAAATCAAATTGAGTGAATAAAGTTGGTCCAAAATTAAAGAAGCCAGACAAGTCATCTTAGATATAGTAGAATCCAAAAAAGTAGTATATGGAGTAAATACGGGTTTCGGAAATTTCGCTAATACTGTCATTTCAAAAGAATAGACTGTAGAATTATAAAAGAATTTGATCAGATCTCACTGTGCTGGTGTAGGATAGCCATTAGATTTGTGTAAGAATGATGACAAATATTGAAATTATTATAAAAATTTAATAAATATAAATTACTTATCTACTTCATTTTAATATAATAATTTTACTATAGCAAAGACCAGAATGTTATTAGCTTTGAGGATTAATGTGTTGGCTAAAGGATATAGTGGTATTTCTATTGAAAGTTTAGAAAGATATATTGAAGGGTTTAATAAAGATATATTACCTTTTATTCCTATTAAGGGAACAGTCGGAGCTTCTGGAGATTTGGCTCCTTTATCGCATTTAGCTTTAGGAATGATGGGAGAAGGATAAGTATATATATTAATGTTTTATTCATAATTATATAGACAATATTACATACAATTGATATTAGGTTTGGGACTTTGAAAATAATAAATATGAATAAGCTAAAAAAGTACAAGAGAGATTAGGGTATAAACCTATCGAGTTAAAGGAAAAAGAAGGTCTTGCATTAATTAATGGGACTCAATTTATGACAGCTATTGGAGCCGAAACAATTTGCAGATCCAAAATTTTGGCTAAATCAGCTGACGTTATATCTTGCTTAACTTTTGAAACTTAGTTTGGAGAAAAAGATATTTTGGAGCTTAGAGTCCATGAATTAAGAGGATAAAAAGGTATTGAAAAAAAAAAAAAAAANTTAAATTTAAAATATTTTAATAATTAGGATAGATTGAAGTTGCTAAAAGAATGGGATAAATTTTGTTAGAAAATGGAGAATTGTCCGAATTGAACAAGGGACTTCATAAAATCCATTAAAAAGAAAAGGGGAAATAAGATGCTTATGCTATTTTATGTATTCCTTAAGTGCATGGAGTAACCCACGATACCATAGAATTCGTTAACTAAATGTTAACTGAAGAGTTAAATTCTGCTACCGATAACCCCTTGGTATTCACAGAAAAAGACGGATTTGAAGGAAATAAAACAATGAGTGGAGGAAATTTCCACGGGGAATATTCATCAAAGGCGTAAATAAATAAATAAAATTAATAGGTAGCTACAAATATTTAATTTTATTAGACTAGATTTCCTTGCTATTGCAGTACATGAATTAGGTTCCATTTCTGAAAGAAGAATCGAAAGATTATGTAACCCTAATCTTTCTTATTTACCTGACTTTTTGGTCGAAGATGGAGGACTCAATAACGGATTTATGATTCCTCACTGTACTGCAGCTGCTTTGGTCTCTGAAAATAAAACTTTGTGTCACCCTGCTTCTATTGATACCATTACAACCTCAGCTAACTAGGAAGATCATGTATCTATGGGAGGATGGGCTTCAAGAAAAGCACTTGAGGTATTAAATTAGCTACCAATTTTATTATTTTTCAATATTTAAACTGTTATTTATGATTTTAGGTTGTTACCAATGTTGAATATGTCTTGGCTATAGAATTAATGGCCACTGCTTAAGCTTTAGATTTATTAAAACCTTTAAAGACCTCTCCTAAAATTTAAAAATTATTGGCAGAAGTCAGAAAAATTGTGCCTTTCATGAAAAAAGACTATGTGTTTACTGAACATTTAGAAAATTTGGCTAAATTCATCTCTTCAGGAGAGTTGCTCAAAGTTGTTGAAATAAACTGAATTCAATAAAAACTATAAATAACTATTTCTAAGAACTCGAATTTATAAATAAAATATAATATTTTAATACTTTTAATTATATAATTTGATTAGTTAATTTAAAATGAATTAAAAAAGGATTTCAATTTCAACTATATTTCTTTATTTATATTTTTTTTTAATTTAAATATTGATTTATCACACAAATTACAACAAATTAGAATAATAAAACAATATTTTTATATTCTAAATAAAAGTATTGAAAAAAAAATTTTGAAAATGCATTAAAAGTAGAAATCTCTCCCTTAATTTAGCGTGATTCCATAATAAAGTTAGTCTAGAGTAAAATACATTATGCTTATTTATTTACATCCATTTTAAAAAAAAAAATAATAAAGAAAGGATCATTTTTGGGGTTGAACTCCAAAATCGAGAAGGATAAAAGAGTACTTCAACATTTATTGCTATAATAAGAATAAATGTAGAAAAAGCTATACTAATTAAATCCTTAATCAGTACAACACAGGTAGCTAAGAATTGATTTAGAAGAAAATAACAAAATGATTGAAATGGTTAGATAAAATATATTAGAAAATGAATAGCCATTGAATTTCAAATTACCTCCTATTCATAAAGTAACTATAATGTTATTTTAAATATGGGTAAGTATAGTATTTATTTAATTCAAATGATAGGAAGTAACATTTAATGAATAAAGTGATCAAATAGAAACCAGAATTAACCCTGAACTATTGATTAATGATGGAAGTTTTTATATTATTTTTGATATGGTATCAGGCCTTCCCTTCCATTTTAAAAAAATTAAAATATATTATGATTTTTATGATTAAGAAAGTTTAAGAAATGTACTGCCTCAGTGTGAAAGATATACCAATGAATATCAATGTGAATAGGAATCAGGATTAAAAAATAAGTGTGTTTTTGATGAACCATAGCAAATCAAAGGAGTTTCTATACAAAGCAGAGGAATATTATATTTCGAACTGTTGGCCCTGAGTACATAAAGTCAAATTCCTGACAAAACTCGAGGATGGGGAGTTTTAAAAATATATAAAAATGACAACTCTGTTGAATTAGCTGAAGGTCGGTATATAAAAACATATTCTATTTTTTATTAAAAATGAATATATATTTTAATTAATTTTAATATTTTTGTTTAGATTTATGATACCTATACTTTCTACTCGACTGGATATCGGAGATCACTTTAATCATAATTCTTTAGGGTATGAAAATTCATATCTGTATATGAGAATTGTATCAAAAGATTAGTACTACTTGAACCCAAATATTGCTGCGAATCTATTTGATTTGAATAATATGAATTTATATATTCCTTCTGATTTTTCAAAAAGAGAACAAAGTTCTTTAATAAAAAAGAGCTAAACCTTTAACAACATTCTCAAGGGATTTCTCACAGACTATGACTATGAAGAAATTCATTCTTTTGAAGATGATTTAAAATTCTATTTATCTTAAGTTCCAGAATATATATAGCATTATGTTAAAAACCTTTTTAAGGGGTACATATAATATAATAAATAAAGAATATTCATAAATTGCATTATCATATTTTAGGTGCAATGTAGATGTAAAAGAAGTTAAAAATAAGAATGCTTATATTCTATAAAAGTTACCGAAAGATAAAAAAACATAAGAAATTAATAAAAAGCTAAAAGAAATGTGGGAAGCCCCTTATGCTCTTAGGTAGTTCAGATAACACAAAAATCGGGTTGACCGTAAAGTAATTTACAATACCATAATTAGTTTTATATTCTCATTTTTAATGATTATAAAGGAAAGTAGTGAAAGTTCAGATACTGACATAGAAAACGATGAAGAAAATAATTTACAAGTGTTTAATCTTTATAAAAAAAAGAAACCTCACCCTTTAGAATATGATTAATATGAGGGAGTTTACAGAGAAAAAACGTACAATTCTGATTTTGGGAAAGAGTTTGAACGGAAATAAATTTGTAAATATATAAAAGACATAGTGAAGATAAATAATTATATTTTATTATTAATTTTTTTAATTAAAGTAAAGTAAAGAAAGTTAAGAACTTATCTTGATGATAAAATGTGCATTGGATTTAAATTAAATTTTATTACTAAATGGTATGTATACAATAATTACCAATTTATTGTTGATATTTCTTTGAGAGAATGGGATTTTTAAAATCATTAAGAAACTAAAAAGCTGTTTGACAGATATGGAAATGAGTAAAAAAAAGATAGTTATATGAAGTTATCAATAATTTGTTTATATTCTTTTTACTTAGTTGCTTTATTTCAGAAAAAATTACTCAGTAATCTTATGATGTTGACAATGATATAATAGTATATGAATAGCAATTTTGGTTTAATATAAGCGAATATTTGATTTCTAAATAAGTACTTCCTCAGTTTAGAAAAGATGTTGAAATATTTATAATATTGAAATAGCTTGATGGCACTTTGATAGGGTATATGGTGCACCCTTTAGTTACAGAAGAAAGCTATATAATAGATGGAACAAATTATAATGCTAACATTCTAAATAAAAAGGATCAACATATAAATAATGGAAGTTAAATAAATTTTGATATTATATACAGTCATGTTCCTGATAAAATATTTTCACTTTAATACAAAAAATAAGAAATTGAGAGAGTTAAATATTTAAAAGAAAAAGATTTGTTTTAATAAGTAGAAGACAGAAGAAAATTAAATGCCTAAAAAACAGAAGAGAGTTTTATTGAAGGTGCTAATATATTTATTTATTTATTTATTTATTTATTTATTTATTTATTTATTTATTTATTTATATATTTATTTATTTATTTATTTATTTATTTATTTATTTATTTATTTATTTATTTATATATTTATTTATTTATTTATTTATTTATTTATTTATTTATTTATTTATTTATTTATATATTTATTTATTTATTTATTTATTTATTTATTTATTTATTTATTTATTTATTTATATATTTATTTATTTATTTATTTATTTATTTATTTATTTATTTATTTATTTATTTATTACTAAAATATGATATTTATTTGACTAGATTAAATTCAATATGACCTTAAAGAAGAACTATAACATGATTTAATTGAAGATAAGATGAAATAAATATAACTATCTTTTTAAGGACTTGTTTTATAAGCAAATAGGGATTCGTAATTTTATTTTTCTATAGAAATTTTATATTAAGAACCCTCTGACAGTTCTGAAATCATACTTGTAGATAGAAACAAGTACTAATTATTTTAATGGGAGCCTATTAAAAGTAAGAGTTATAAGTAAAGTAAGTATTTATTAACAAAGTAAGAATTATTTAGAATTTGTTCTTTTATGAAAATTCAATTAATCTAATTTTGCAAAATTAGCCAAATAGCATTTAAAGCTGGAGACATTTAAATAAGAAAGCAACTTAAATATATAAATGGATAACTGAACAATGTTTTTTTAGTTATAGATATTTACGACTAGTAAAACAAATCAGTTGGATATGTATCTTATTAGTTATATTAAAATGGAAAAATCAAAATAGGTATTCATTATATTATTTTTATTAATGAAATATCTTAATTAATAAAAATACACATCATTTTAGGTGAAGTAAAGCAAAATCTGATAGTTAATGAGAGATAAGACATTACAAAAGAATTATCATTTTTCGTATTTCATAAAAGACCTGATAAATATATTTTTACCTAAGACATTTCAAATAAGACATTAGTTTTAGTGCCTAAATAAATAAGAGATTTTAATAGTATAATAGCTGTAGAAAAAATTTATTTGAATTGGAGTATTATTTCAGAGTCTGGGTAGATATTAACATTTATAAAAATAATTATTTTTATTTATTTATTTTATAAATTTAAGTGTTCTAAAAGATAAAGACGATGTTAATATTATGGAAATAGGATAAACTTATGTCGAAGCAAAAACAAAACCGTCAGATTCTCCAAAAATTATTTTTTTTCCCGACAATTTACATATACAAATTAATTTAAACTTAAAAGATATATTAAGATAAGCTTAGTCTCAATAGTATAATTAAAATCTATTTCTTTTAATAAAGATTTCTATTTCAAATTAGCTAGATGAATTTTTGCCTTCTATGGATTTTGGATGGTTTTACCATCCTTTGCTAACTTAAAATGGATAAAGTTTAAATATTGGAGAATTTAAATAAATTTTATGGAAACCAGGAGTTCAAGACCTATAAGAGTTAAATATAGGAAAAATTAAAAAATTAAAAGTATATTAATTTATCATGTTTTATTTATATAATTGCTTATAATTAATAATGTATTATTTAAAAAAGTAAACCTTATTTTTTGAATTGCAAACAATGCCAAAGGGAGAGTAGGGATACTATTAAAATTAAAGTGATTCTGAAAATTCAGATTTAGAAGATGACTTTACCATAAATATTTTATTATAATCTATTAATTAGATAAAATAAAATAGTTAAATAAGTTATGAAATATCTATAAAATTAGGTAATTAAAAGACTTATTTAATAATAAATAATATTAATAGCTCTATTTATTATCAGATGATGACGATTATTTATAAGATAAATAAGGAATACCCTACGTGATGATTAATTAAAAGCCATTAAAATAACAGAATTCATAATAAAACTATATATCAATTAATTATCAATTTCAAACTAAGTGCTCCGTATTAGACTTAAGAAGAAGATTTTCGTAAGAGCTGTAATTTATATATATAGAATTTAAAATGTATTAGCAAGAATAAGTAAAAAAAAAATTAATAAATTAATTTTGTATTTTTTCTATTTTTATAATTTATTTAAGAACGGAAATTAGATTGTAATTGGTATATTTAAACATAAAATATTTAAAAAATAAAATAAAAAAATAAATACAGGAATGTTTAAGGAATTTTTAAAGGATGAATAATATATTTCTTAAAGAGAAGAGTTTATAGTATTTAACGTAGGAAAAATAGAAAGTTAATGAAGTTATTTAAACATATATTCTATTTTTTTCAATATTTTATATAGGTCTACAATACTATATTTATTAAACTTATTATATTAAAATATAAAGCAAAATTATGATTTTATTTATTGATAAATTTAGTTAAAGTATTACCAAAATTGTTTATAGCTATGAATATAATCTTAATAAAACTATAAATATATACCTAATAATTCAAGGTTTAATTATTTAATCAGTTAGTTAGTTGTATATTATTTATATCGTATTATTACTAATAAAATAATTCCAAATTAGTATTACTATACTTCAATTATCAAACTATTTGACCATAATTAATACATATAAATAAAACTATATAAATAACTATTGATAAAATAAATATTCTTCTACATTTTAGATATAATTTTATCGAATGAAATAAAGAGTAATCCCATAATAAAATGCCACAAATAGCATTTTGCCATTTTAAATTGTAATTTAATTAGTTATAAAATTTATGATTATGTAAGTGATTACTATAGTTATTAAAATAATTAGAATAAAAGAGAAAGTATTTAGGATATTGGGACTTCATTAGGTGTGGAGGTGCAAGGAAAATGTAATATATGTTTAAATATTGATTATTTTATGTAAAATTGGAATAATAATTATTCCTGATTTAATGAGGAATATTAATAGATTTAATAATTTAAAAAATTTTTACATATTAATTTTATTACAATTTTTTTTTTTTTAGAATAAAGTAAAAGTGAAATACTAAATAAAATGACTCGAAATGTAAGAAAATTAAGGAATACCCTTAATTTTATATCTCATAGTGATTTAAAAAATCCAGATTTTGAAGATGTCAAAAAAAATTGGAAAGTTCACATAAACAAGTAAAATGGGGAAGAAGATGCTTAGTATTTTTTGCAATTTAACGGCTAGGCCAAATCTTATAATACTTTAAAAACAACTACAAGTAACTTTTTTTGAAATTAAATTTCTTAAAAAATTATATATTATTTATACTGCAAGGATAATTAACACCACAAGAAAGAATGAAAGAATAATTATTTAATGAAAATATTCATTATCCCTAAAAAAGTGAAAAAAACAAGCATCTTTTCTACAGAAGAAAAAGTTGTATATGCGATTTTTGTGGCAAAATAAGCAATTTTTAAAAAAGAACTCATAGAACAATTGTGTTTAAAAATCATTTATTATCAATCAAATAACATATGAATTGCATGGTTAAAAAGCATATTAATAAAGAAAAAAATATATAAAATAATGATTACAGTAATAATATCAAAAAATAAACTCACATCATAAAGTAAGTATATATTTATTGTAGATAATAATCGATTAATAAATTGTATCTTAATTTTAAGATAAAAAAAGTAAGATGCGTTATCTAATAATAGTTATAATGAAAATAAGTAAGCAAAGCTATATTTTAATAAATTTAATTCTAAAATTGGAGGCACTAGAACCTTAGACAGTTAAAATTCTGATAGAAGTTAAAACAAAAAAATCCATTTCGATCATTTAAATGAACGATAAGAATTAAGTCCAAATTAACTTAAAAAAAATGAAGAGTTTTAGTTTATGTTTAGTTCAGTTAACGTATATAATTTATTTAGAAAAAATCCTTCTTCTACCCTAAGATCGCAATCAAAAAAGCCTTCTAAAGTAAACACTCCCAGAGTTGATCAAGAAGCCATCGATATGAGTTCCCACAATTTGAATTTAGCTTAATCCTAAGATGTCAGTTAAGATCAGAATTAAATTAAATTCAAAGATATACCATCTGCTCTTTTAAATGACAGTTATTGTTTGGATAACGATATAAGATCAAGAAAAATTTCATAATTTTCACAAGAATAAGTGTAGTCGGAGGGATCTGAAAATGAATAACAAAATAAAAATATAAAAGAGAATAGTAATAATAATGAATAGCAAAAATCGCAATAGAGTTACTAAGATGAAGTGATTGCAAGTATTAAGGCAAACCAATAACAAATTGTTAATAGATAATTGGAAAAACAGCCTACCATCGATATTAATGGTAGATTTGCACAATATCCATCCTCTTTGGATAAGCCTCCTTGTAATAGACATCGTCATAGTTAGCATTTAGAGAGTGGAAAAAAATCTGAAAATAAAAATTTTTAAAAATCTTAAAATTTTTTCAATTAATTGAGTATAAAATTCTAAGAAAAATAGGAATCAGAAAAAACTGTCGAAATACAGTTATAATAATTGAAAAGAATATTTTAAAGTGAAGAAAAATATAAGTAGCTAATAGAGGCAGAAAATGGGAAGGTGATAAACGGGTAGGAGTCAACAATTGTATAAAGGTCTTAAATGGCATCACATATAAAATTGAATGCCATATAAAAATTTAAATCAACTACAAATATGCTTAGATTAAGTACTAGACTTAAAAAAGATATATAATTCCATAAAAAGTACTATTGGATATTGAACAAAATAGATAAGGAAGAATATAAAGGAATAGATACAGAGGTGATTTGGGGGTTTTTTTAAATATTAGTTAATTTAAATTAAAAAATCACATTTTTTATTTTTCAATCAGGCCACTCCTAAACAAGGATCTTATATGTAAAATAAAAAAAAGAATGCAAAATATAATTTTCGAAAAGTGGGATTAAAAGCTAAAAATTTTCTTGGCTATTTCGGAATTTCCAGATAATCCAAGCCAAATATTATGCTGACTAATGGAATAAGCCGAACATTAAAATCCTCTAATGGAAGTATATCAGACAGAAATCGGATGGGAGAATCATCATTCAAGGAATTTATAGAAAATTAAACTGTTTGCTCCCCAAGGTAATTTTAATTTAAGTAAATTATTGAAAAAATAATGTATTATATAAATATATTTATGTGTACAGAACTGTAAAAAATGAAAATAAACGAATGAGTTAAAGCCAAGACTGTAATAGAACACTAAAGAGAGATATGTCTTTTATAAATTAAATAAAACCAATTCTTTTAAACGGAAAAAATAGAATAAAAGAAGAAAAAAGTGTTTCTAAAGATAAAAATAAAGAAAATATAAATAATTCGAAAAAAAAAATTGCCTCATTTATATAAAACTCTGATTAAAAAAATAATGATGATGGTAGCTATTTTTGCGGGATCTAGAAAAAGAAGAAATCTTTATAATCTTTACAAGAAATGCAGAAACGGTATAATTTTGTTAATAAATAAAATCTCAAATTTTTAACTTAAATTTGCTTATATTTCAGATTCATATTCAAAGATAACAAAATGGAAAAGATTGTGAAAAGTACTTAAAAAAGTTTGGATAAAAATTAAAAAATTCCAAGATTGGAATTATAGCCATATTTTTAAGACACATATTTCTCCTAACCTGGATCAGCTCGATCAGAATTAAATAATTCCAGTTTTAGAATTTAAGAAACTAGTATGAATAAGAATAATAAAAATAGATAAGTTTAAAATAATATTTAAAAAGTGATAAAATCAACAGATAATACAAGCCATTTGAATCATAATAATAGAAAATACATGCCTTACGGTTTAAAAAATACCCCAAAAATATAGTCTTCTTAGAATACAAATTCATTTTCATGTTTACAATCTAGAAAATGCTCAAAAGAATAGTTGACTAATTAAAACAAAGATTACTATTTTTAAAAAATGGGAAAACCTAAATCTATGAGAAATCTTACCGAAAAATCCAACATTTCTAACTTAAATAATGAATCTGAATACTTTTAAAAATGTTAAACTTCTCTCCCATAAAAAAGAAAAAATATATAATTTATATAATGATATATCTGTTTATACCTATTAATTTTTTTAATTTACTTCTTATTTTTTACAAATTATTAAATTATTATATTAAATACCAACATATTTTATATAATTATTATTTATTAATTAAATTTTTAAAGTATCAACCCATAAAATTTATTTTTTTTAAAAATATCATTTATTAATAAATTGCATTTGCAAAGTATAAAGACATATTTAAATTTTTGATTAATGTATAATTTAATTATAATAAATTAATTAACAAAAAAGGAAAAAGATAACACTTTTATAGGTAAAAAATTATATAAAGAAAAATAAGGAAACGCAATTTCTGGGCAGCACTTTACCAATCGATTGGAACTGTGCATATCAGAAGATGCAACAAAGAATACCTAGAGTCAGCTTGTTAGTCCTCTAAAGACTATTAAGTGTTACATTTAGGCATACATTTTTTTTTAAAAATAAAATTACAAATTAATTATCTATAATTCATAATTGACTTAAATTTTATTATAGAAGTGTTTTAACATTGGATTGAGGAATTGCTTTAAACCATAATCTTATTATTTAAAAAATGGTAAAATAAATATAACATATACAAACTAAATGAATTAAAAAAAGCAATCTTTGGTTATTATTTATCAATTCATATGATATTTAGTTTTTTCTGGATTGCAATATAAATTATTTTCAGTCAGTCAGCTATTATATATTTGATGATATAGTGGTGTTACTTTGAAATAACAATTATAAACTGCAATATATAATATAGAATTTTTATTAAATATTTTTATTATTATTTATAGATTTGATAAGTGGATTAGAGATTAAAAAAATACTAAAAAATGTACAATATATCTAAAAATGCTCAAATAATTTGATATAAATATATAAATCTGACTCTTTCTTTGTATAAATTTCATATACTTATTATTATATTACTTTAATTTATATTTTTAGTTTATAATATAAATATATAATATTATATATATATACAGTCTAAAAATTATATTATATAATGTGTATTTAAAAATATTACGAATTGTAAATCATAAATATAGTATATTATTTATCTTATTTAACTATAGAATAATCACTCTACAATCTAATATATTTAAACATGAGCATATCACATAATTACACATAGATGCTTTTAAGTGCGCATAATAAATTTAATTATTAAAATTTTTCTAATTAGTGTGTAATCTATATAGAGATTTTTACAAAATCAAAAAGTAAAAACATTATCAAAATAGCAATTTTAAGAGATCTGCATATACTCTACTATTATAAGTAAAATTAAACTTAAAAGTATTATGGGAAATTAGATTCAAGTTTTAAAACTCAAACCCAATAAATTTAAAAATGAAAGTGTAGTTTTAATTACGGGAGCATCTTCAGGAATAGGAAGAGAAATCGCATTAAATTACGCCTAAAGAAGATGTTAAATTCTTTTAGTTGCTAGATCAGAAAATAAACTAAAAGAAGTAAATTTTTGACCTAAATACTATTTATTTTTATAATTCCATTATAATAGTCCTTTTTTTGATATAAAAGATATGACATTTTTAATAATATTATATAGGTGAAAGATTTATGCAATAGTTTGGGAGGTAGGACTGAATATTTTATAGCCGATGTTAGTGAGGAGTAATAGTGCAAGGCATCTGTACAAAAATGTGTTGAACTCTTTAAAAGAATAGATATTTTGGTTTTAAATGCCGGTGTAAATGCTCATGCTCGATTTGACGAAATTGAAGATTTACAGATATTTAAAAAAATTATGGATATTAATTTCTATGGATATTTATATATGACCAAGTATGGACTCCCGTATTTGCAGAGATCAAAGGGATAAATCATTGTGTTGTCATCTATGTCAGGAGAAGTAGGACTACCATAAAGAAGTGCCTATTGCTCCAGTAAATTTGCAGTAACCGGATTTTTCGAGTCTCTCAGAATTGAAATGGAAAATGATGATGTTGCCATCACAATCATATGCCCTCCTTCTGTAAGAACAGCCATGAGAGAACATGATATATTTAAACGTAATTTTAACTACTTTATGCATTAATAGAATGTATTTATTTAAATCGTTTAATTAATTAAATCTTAGTACATAAACCTGGCTCCAATTTAGAAAAACTTGGAGAAATTGACGAAAGAATGAGTGTTGAAGAAGCTGTGAAATATATTATGTTAGCTGCTGATAAAAGAGCAAGAAAAATATTTTTCCCCCTAAAAGCCTATACAGCTGTGTATTTAAGGCCCTTTTTCCCAGACTTCATAGATAAAAAATTGAGAGCTTCAGCAAAATTATGAATTATTTAAAAAATAAAAACTATTATTTATTCATATCATATTTAAAAATTTTTAATTTAAAAACTATTTTTTTATTATAAAATGTTATAGTAAAAATCAAAGCTGTTATATTAACATTATTATTACTTATACTTTAATATCAATTATTTTTCTAATAATTTGCATTTGTTCAACCTATTTTCAATTCATTTATAAAAGAAAAAAAAAAAANTNATAGAAAATTATTTAAATAAGATATCCAACCTTGCAATTTATAATCAAATGGAGCTGTAAAATTAGGATGATTTTATTCAAAACCAAGAGGGAGGTTTTTCACTTTCAAACTCTAACACATCTTTTCATTAAAAGAGAAATAAAATTACTTAATCTCTCCCTATTCTTATAGAGTAAAATTCAGAGGGTTCATTACTCGGTATGTCTTTATTAATTAAAGTTATATTATATATTTAACCATTTTGAATTGAAATTTTAGATAACTTTGCAGGAAACAATATTTTGTATTTCCATGAAGATAGCTAAGGAACATCAAATACTTCTAATACACTCCAGAATAATGAAAATGATGAAGAATATAAAAATAATAGAAAGGCTAAAGATTCAGATCTAATCGATCAACCAAAAATGCTAGTTTTTCGATGGGAATAGTATTTTTTAGCAGCTTTTTATCACTTTTTATTTTATATTTTCGGCCCCTTATTAGTAAATTTATTTCAATTAAAATTTTTTGTTTTTTGAAATTTTTAATAATGCTATATAATGCTTAGTATCCTCTTGTATGTCTTCTTAAGAGAAAAGATAAATATTTGATAATAAACATGGGATTTTGGATATTCAGCAGATTATTTATTATTCAAATTATTTATGTGATATTTAACTACACTATACTATTTATTATTGTCACTGATGACAATCCTTTCTCTTATTTGGGAGAAATATATACTATAATATATTATGAGTTAGTAAATGTATTTATTATGTGTAGCAAGTATGGTATAAAAAATTTATACAGTATTTAATTCATTGTTACATTTAATTCATGATTCTTTTTTTTTATAGGAGTGATGCATCCAGATAAATTCAAAATTTATAAAACTAAAGTTTTAAGTTTTTCTTAACTGTAAAGAGAATATGCGTTGGCAAGATGGACTGCTCAATCTTTAGATGTGATTTAAGAAGAACTCCAGAATTCAATTTTTAGATCTGAAATAGAAACAACTTCTTTTTATATGGATTTTATTATAGAACCAAGTGGGAAACTTTAAAAAATTTTACAAAATAAAAGAGCTCCTTATGGAAGAATAAGTGAATATATAAAAGGAAATATAAATCTTAAAAATTACGCATATGGACCCTATTTAGTAATAAATTATGGAGATGAAAAATATTAATATATCATTATTTTTTTAGGCTAGGGAATTGATAAAATCAGCCAAATTGGTATTTTCTTCTAATTTAAAGATTATTTCTTGGGTAATTTCTTTTCTAAGAGCAATAATAATAACCTGTGCTTATACTATTACTATGTAATAATAGATCTAAAATAATTATAAAAGAATAATCACGCTTTCATTTGTTGTGTTTTAGCAGTTATTTTTATTTACATAAATTATCGTATTTATCTTTTTAGCTCATCGAGAATTAAAAAGGTATTATAAATGAGTAAATTTTCAAAAAATGCTACTAGCTTTATAATTTTAATTTTATTGTTAAAAGGAAAGGGTTTTTTATGGATTAATTGACTTATATTATCAGTGCAAGCAAAGTAGAGGCTTATGATTACAAAAAATTGTTTCCAACTCTCAATTTAGTTAATGATCTGACCATAAGAAGTTGGATTAAACTCAGAAAATTATTACTTGAATATGGTTAAAAATATATGAAAAGATTTGAACTTATGATTTCATTTATGATTCTCATCTAAGTAACTCAGTAAATATTAATAATTCTTTATTCTTTTGGGGTATTTAAAACGGTAGAAGAGAGAACAGGATACTATAATGATAGAGTTTCTACATTTTTAAACATTATTTCTCTGGAATCTTTTCTTTGGCTAAGCTATTTAATGTATATGGTAAAATAGGGGGCCTATATCAATAATACTGCAAAAACATAAAAAGCCTATTTAATAAAGAATTTGACTATTATTGATAATATTGGAACTAATTATTCTATGTATTGTCGAATGAATACCTAATGGGATGAAAATCAATCTTATATGTAATTATTAAATAATTTTATTTGATTAAGTATAAACAATGAAAATTTTGATAGGTATAAAATTATGCTTTAAAATTTTAAAAAAATGTAAAAATAGAATTCTCCTTAGTAAATTGAATATTATTGTAAACGAATTGTTAGTACATTAGAAAATTGTATTTAAGAAATCTTATATTATGAAAAATTTTCTCCTTTTAAACTTATGGGATTTACTCTTAATAATGAAATATTATTTAAATTATTATTGGGACTTGGCTCTACATCTATACTGATTATTTATAAAATATATTCTTAGCGATATTAGTGATGGATAAACTTAATTATTATCATTTTAAAAGTAGTTTTATTAATGTTTAAAACATTTATTATATTTAATTGTATTATTTAGCTTTTTAAAATTTATAATATAATGTAAATAAATTTTTTTTAATTAATAATTTAGTTTTATAGATTTCAATTAATTGTATTTAAATACTTGATTTAATTTAGAATAAAGGTTGGGGAAAAAATAAACAAAAATAAAAATTAATTTATAAAACAATAACTATTTACCGAAAAATATATTTTTAGCATATTTATAAATTGATATTTATAAAATGCAAAGTGAATTAACCAGATCAACCCCTATTCGAAATATTTAGAATAAACTACAAAATAATATAAGAAACTTTAATTATAAATAGGATAGATCTCACTATTTCAGGGAAGATAGTTCTGAAAATACCATAGAAACATCAAAATAAATAAATGGAAAAGGTTAAAATGTATAGATAAATTAAAATGTGAGCATAATCTTAAAATGTCAAATCATTTCTTTATTAATAAGATATAATTATAAGGCAATACGAATATGGCTACAGATGAAGAGCTTACAGATCCTCCATAGAGGCATATATTTAAAGAAAGGTAATATGTAGAATGTTTATTTTATCACCTATTATTTTTGGTTATTGGACCATTCTCGATTTTGATTATGAAAATTTTCAATTCTTAAAATAAAAATCTTCACTACAATCTATGCTTTTGGGGATTTAATATATTGGTACTTTCAGAGTACTTGGTATGGATAACCAATGTATTGATAATATGTTTATTATTTCTTACTCCGAACCTAAAATTGACATATATTAATCATGCAGAACTCATAGGTTTTTATCATTTATGTAGGATTGCTTGCATATGTTGCAAATATGGTGATTTTTAAGAAATAAATATATCTAAAAATGTAATTTGTTTAACTACTTTATTAAAATACAGGAGCTTTTTCTTCTGAAAAGTTTTAAATATATCGCTTAAAAAGACTATAGTTTAAATAACTTAAGTAAGAATTTGTTTTTTTAACATGGGCTTCTTAGAAAAGTGATATGATATAAGAAGAGTTAACTTCTTCAATTCATAGAGAAGAACTGGAAACTACCACATTTTATTTGTAATTTATCGTAGAACCTCCCGCAAATCAAAAAAAATCATTAGTAAACAAGAAAGCTTAATCAGGAAGAGTATCAAAATATGTTTCCAACATATATGAATACGATGAATTAGCATATGGACCTAATTTAGCAAGATAAATTATTAAAATTGCATATAAATTGTCATAAAAAAATCCTTATAAAACTTCTATTTTCATATCTATTTCTAGATCTATAATGATGGTTTGTTTTAATTTATTTTTTGAAAAAGATTTGAAAGATATAAATGAAAATTTATAAGGCGCAATTATTTTTGCAGTTTCTATATTTATTCAAACTTTTATTTACATAGAAATTATAACTCTCCTTTTACTTGCAAATTAAGACCTTTAACGGTAAATTGAAATGAAAATAAATATTATCACAAATATTTTAATTGTAAAAAAAATTAATTTTAAAGGAAAATTTTTTTTATGAAATAAATGAGTCACCTAATATCAGCAAAAAAACTGGAAAACCATGATGTAAAAAAGATATATCCCTCTTTAAATTTAATGTGTGATTAGTCTATAAGAAGTTGGTTTAAAATAAGAAATTTATTATATGACTATGGATAAAAATACACACTCAGATTTGAAAAAATTATTGAAACTATGTTTATTTTAGAAGAAATTTACGAGTTACTAATTCTATTTGTAATAATAGGGAGCATAGATATTTTCGAAAAATCTTCAGTTAATTTAGGAATAATGTTTTTAGACTGTTTACTTTGGGTTATATTTATCCTTTTTATAATGAAAAAAGTACAATTTCAATTATGTGTTTATTTGAATTTTTTTTATAAATATTAATTCATAATATTTTAAGGGAGCTGATATTAATCAATTTTATGACACACACAAGTTATTACTTTTGAAAAATTTGGCAATAATCCATAACATAGGTAATGAGCGGAAATTATTTCATTTTAGAAATAATAAATTTACATATTTTTATTTTAAGGAACTAATTATTAGCTGCTATTAAACTAGAGTGGTGAACGGGATAAACTATTGCCAGAATGCGATAATTTTATGCATAAATATATTGCGTTATATATCCAAGAGTTATAGGAGTCAAATAGTAATGAACAAATAAAACTATTAATTTGCAAGGTTTAAGAGATAATGAAAAATGGAATACGATTGCTAGAGTATTAGTAAAAGTATTCTCCTTTTAAACTATTGGGATTTACCTTAAATAACAATTTTATAGCAAAAGTTGCTTTCTGCTTTGTTTCTTTATCTGTCCTGATTTTATCTAAAGTTATATCATCAGGTTAATTAAAATTTACATGAATTTAACATTATTCGCAAGTATTTTATATAATTACAATTAAATAAATAAATAAATTATTAATTATTATATATCAATTAATAAACTATAAGTATCTCTCTTTTTATCTTACTAATTCTTCAATTGAATTTTTGAAAAATGATCTAATACAAATTTTATAATTTTAATTATTTTTGAAAAAGACACAAATGCATGTTATTTATTACACTTTTTTTTGTAAAATGTCTATTTCAGTAAAATTATCATTAAAATTTTCACATTGTCCTATTATATTATTTAGCATTTACTTTCCTTTTTCCAATTCTTTCGAATATTCCTATGTTTGCTACTAAAGTAAATCAGAAAGTTGAGTATTATTATTGGAAAGCTTTATATTAAAATGTTTAAATAATGAAATTATTTTTTAAATTGAAATAAATATCCACCTTTCTAAGTGACAAATTCATTTTTATCATTAATTCATTAAAATCTTATTCTAGTAATTATAAATTTTTTTCCATTTAAGAAACATTTAGTTATTATTGGCTTTTTATCTCTCTTTAATCCATTTATTTTCTAATATTCTATTTCTTTGTTGTTGTATGAATAAATTTTTATAAGAATTTAACTATATAGAGTCAAAATATATAATTATCATGTGGTTTATAATTAAGGTTATTATTAAAATAAAAAATAAATACTAAACAAAAATTATTAATTTATTATCAAGTATATTTAACTTTTAATATATTATTAATGTAAGTATATTAATATAATATAAAGCTTTTATTTTTTATATTAGAAATAAATATATAATTTATAAATTTTTGGTGATTTCTCTAATTCGTAGTTAAATTTTTAATATTTCTATTAATTTTTATTTTAATAAAATAAATTCTAATAAATGTCTCAATAAAACTAAAAATCTTTATAACTAGAAGATCCATAAAAGTTGGACTATTAGAAAATATAATAAATTGATCAAGATATATTCGGATATTGGCAGTTCAAAAAAATTAAATAAAAATATTTGCAATAGTAATTATATATTATGCATATTTGAGTGATTGTATAATGAATTAAAGTTTAAATTGTTTATAGATTGAATAAAGATAAAAATAAAACTATAAATGAATTAGATGGAGAACAGGAAGAGAATATTAATACAATAAAAAGTTCAGAGTTTTTTTAGAAATTTTATTTATAAAGATATATAAAAAATATAAAGGATGATCCTATATCTTTTGAAAGCAATTTAAAATTTAATACTAACAATTATCCGAAAAATTTCAATGAAAATAATATTATATTTTTCGATCACAAAGAAGTATTGGAAATGAAAATATAAGTGTGTTTATCCGATATTTAACTTCCTTAATAGGTAATATTAAATGTAGTATAAATTTAAAAATTATTTATTAAATATAAGAGAAGTAGTGCTTATTTTTATGCAAATTCTATACGAGCCCTTTTAAGTTAGCCTGTTTAAACTTAACTCATAACGAATAAATTAGGTAAATTATATTATATATTATATCAATTTAATTTAAAATAAAACTTGTAAATTAGAAACTAAAGTCTTCTAATATTTTGCATTTGAATTCTACAGATGTGATAAAAAAAGGATAAGCTATATATGAAGTAACTTAAATATTAAATTTTTAATAATATTTAATTTTACTTTTAAAGCCTAGAATTCTCTTTTTTGACTTTTAATAATTGCAAATATATGAATTTATGGGGGGCCAAGATCAAAAAACATATAAATTTCAAGATATTATAGTAATAAATGTTATCCTATAATTAATTAACACATTATTATTATTTCCCATAAATTTATATTTAAAATAATGCAGAATGTAACTAGAGGATTCAAATAGAATGAATTAATATTTACAATTTAGGAAAGCTAAAATTAATAGTAGTAAATTATAAAAATAATAGTGAGATTTAGTTTTTAAAGAGATTTGGTGGTAGATATGTTGAACTTAGGAATGCAGGAATTAGCCAATTTAAAAGAGTAAGAAAAAAGCATTTATAGTTACACAAGATTGTCTATCAATGAAATTAGTGATAAATAACGCATCAAAACCTATTTTTCTTTATATAAAAATGACTAAATTGTACCTCCTAAATCAATTTTGAACTATAAAATTAAATACCATTACAATTTATATGGAAAAAATTCTCAATCAGGTAATGCTCCTAGTACAGATGATTAATTCTCACAGCATGGTAAATATTAGCATATTTATATTAAAATTTTGCTTTTAATATTTAAGCCACATTTTTTATCTAGGCTATCATAAATTATAGGCGTACTGTAGTTTGGGAACACAAAGCATAGTAATTCATACAATAGAAAACTAAATTCCTTCAATTATAAATGTCATTCCTTTCAACCATGAATATTTTTGCTTTTAACCTTCTGAATCTTCTTATGGTGATAAAACTATAATTCTTTTATTAAAATGTAAAAAATTAGATAATTGCTAATATTATTGAAATTTTCTAGAACTTGGATTAACTATATGTGGTGAATAGCTAAAAATTTTATTTATGAGTGAGTTAGAATGCGATAATTTTAGAAATGCTATAAAAGCAGTAAGAAAATAGCAAATTATACTATATCCCTTTTATTTTTATGTGCCCGAACTAGACTCAGAGTAAGAATTATTGGAATTTTTATTGACCAAATACAAATAGGTAGTTGAAAAAATAGATGATATTTAGTTAAAATATGATAAAATTCAAAATGTTATACAGTAAAATTAAAAAAATGTATTTTTTAAATTTTTAATATTTTTAGCTTATTATTTTCTTAAAAATAGAGATTTTATGTAGTAAGAATACCTAAATTAGTCAGAAGAATTTAAATAGAGTTTATAGAAAAGCTAAAAACTAAATTCGAGTTTCAGTTCAAAGTTATCACAATTTTGAAATAAAAATAAATATTTGTTGATTTTATTTTTCCATTTATCTTACCACTGTTATAAAAGATTTATTATATATAAATATATAAAGTATGAATAAAAGATTTTAATTTTAAAAATTTAAATCACTGATATATTAATTAATAAAAGTCCGTACGAATCCTTATATTGGGTTCGTTCCAACAAGAATTTGGAGAATATATATGACTGATTGATTAATTTATTTAAGCCAAATTTATTAATTAGGAAACCAGTGTTCGATTGATTCCCGGCATTTATATTTAATGAAAGATGAACTACATCTAAAAATAACAAAATTATTATTTTATCAAAAAAAATAAATCATCTAAAACTAATAATAATAAAAACTAAAAAAAAAANTAAGTAAACAAAGAAATAAACTTTTTTATTAAAAAAATAAAAATAAAAAATCTCAACAACCACAAAATATGGAAAGTTAATTACAAGAATTCGTCGGAATCATTAGCAACTAAGTCGGAATTATTTCTGATCCTAATGTCAGAAAATAAAGTGAAACTCTTTTGAACAAATTCAAAAAAGAATAACCTGATCTCTTCATCTAACTCCTCTTATTGGCTCTTAAATGTAATTAAGCAATTAAAAAAAAGCAACAATAAAAACAGTTTCTAAACCATTTTTTTAATCATAATCAATTATAATTAAACATCCTTAAAACAAACCCAATTTATTGAGAAAAAATAAATATAGTTCATAGTTGTTATTGATAAATAATGTATTATTTAATAAAAATAAATTTTTAATTTTCGTTGTAGAAGACTAAAGAGTTGAAATTAGAACCTTCTGTGCCTCTCAATTAAGAAAAAACATCAGTGAATATTCAGAAACTTCTTTCGAAAAGATTTGGTACTTATTAACCCCTCAAACTCAACAAGTTTTCAAAACTCAAATATTTGAATGCCTTTCTTCCGAAACCGCTTCCAATGTCAGAGGATTGATTGCCGACTGTATCGGAGAAGTTGGATCTTGTCTCATCAGACCTTTGGATGACAAATTGGACAGCCAATGGCCCGAACTCGTTTCCATCGTCTGGCAACTTTTCTCACAAGACAGAAACACCTTAATCGAATCTGGATTCAGAATCCTCTCCAACCTCTTACTCTATGTCGACCAAGTGTTCGCCGACCACAGAAATGACATCGTTAAATTAATTCAAGGAGGGTTGAGTAACGAAGACTTAAACATCAAAATTGGAGCTATTGAAGTAATAAAAGAGAGATATATATATATATTTTATTGAGTTTTTAAATGTATTAAAATAAAAAGGTTATTGGATCTTTCATTGGAACCTTAGAACCCAAGGAAATCAGCAAATACGAACATTTAGTTGCTCCCATGATGGAAGGGACTCTCGTATTGTTAAACAAGGACGATATTTTGGGAGAAAGAGCCTTAGAAGTGGTAGCCGACTTGTCTGAAGAAGAACCCAAGTTTTTCAAAAACAACTTCGGATTGGTTTTCCAAACCGTCAGCAAAATTTGCAAAGAAATGTAAATCGATAACGAAGGAATCAAAAGAATCGGATTGGAAGCCTTGATCCTTATCGTCGAGCGATTCCCCTCCACAATCAAAAGCAAAGACGACCTTAAGAAATAAATATTGGAATTGATCTTCATGTACATGATTGACCAAGACGATGAAGTCGACGACAAATGGAAGCAACCCGCCGAAGGATTCAGAGAATGTTTCAACGAAGACGGAGACAACGCCAACACCCACTTCGGAATGAGTTCCATCGACAGACTCATGGAATGTGTCGGGTAAAACCACCTGATGGTCATTTTGTCCGGAATCGTAGAATAAATGTTGCAAAACAACGACTGGAGATACCCCTTCGCCGCCCTCATGTGCTTGTCGCAAGTCGGAGAGTACATGGACGACGTTTCTGATATTCAAAACATCATCCCCGTCATTTTCAAATTCACCCAACATTCCAACCCCAAGGTCAGATACTCCGCCTTCCACGCCATCGGATAAATCTCCGATGATATGCAACCTGACTTCCAAACTAAATATGCCACCCTAGTGTTCCCCTTACTCATCTAAGGTTTCGATGACTCCGTTCCCAGAGTTCAAGCCCACGCCTTGGCCTCCATGACCAACTTCATGGAAGGAGTTTCTAAGGAATAAGTCAATCCCTTCTTGCAAGAATCTCTTAAGAAATCCTTCATTTTACTCGAAAACGGATGCTCTCTCATCAAAGAAAACGCCCTTTCCAACGTAGCCGCTCTCGCCGAATCTGCTTCCTCCGATTTCAACACCTACCACCAAGAAATCATCCCCATAATCTTCAAAGTCTACCAAAATTACTCTGCTAAGGAATACAAATAATTGAGAGGAGTTGTTATTGAAGCCTTGGTAATTAATTAATTATAAAATAAATAATTTTTGAAATAATATTGCAATAAATATCTAATTTATCTAGACTGTTATCGCCGATTCTATTGACAGAGAATTTTACTTACCCTACTTGTAAGACACCGTCCAACTTATTCACAAGGTTTAAGAAAACGATTTGGATCAAGTTGACCCTTAAAAGAACTTCGTGTTAACTGGATGGTCTAGATTGACTCAAAAATACAACAAGGAAATGGTCCAATACTTACCCACCATTATCCCCGGAATCATGAACGTTATTAAAGGAATTATGGATCATGCCGGAGACGTTGAAAAACAAACTGAAACCGAAGATGCTGAAGGAGCTTCTGGACACACCTATCAACACAGAGAAGGTATTGAAGAAATAATATACTTATCTACAATGCAACAATATGTATTTTTTAATATTTTATTTTAGCCGCCACCGCCATGAACATGTTAGAAGTTTTCATTTCGGAAATGGGAACCGATTTGGGACCTTACATTTAGCAATTCACTGAAGTAACAATAATTTATTTATTTATAAAAATTACTTATTTTTGCATCAATTTTAATTAATTTCTAATCGTAATTAGATATTGTTACCTTTATGCAACTTTACTTCTGATGAAGACATTAGATGCCAAGCTTCCAGATGCTTACCCGGATTGATCCAATGCGTCACCTCTTCTAACAGAGAATTAAGCATTGTTTTGGTTAAAAATTTCATTACCATTTTGTACCAAGCCGCTGAAAACGAATTTGACGCTGAAACCATCACCAGTCAAATCTAGGGAATGAAAGGATGTATCGAAGCCATCGGAAACTTCCTCAACCAAGAAGAATTGAACGATTTGTCCGAAAAAATCATCAAATTATTGATCGCCTCTGACCAAAGAAAATAAGGAAACAGCAAATTGGCCAACGAAGACCCTGATTTAGATGATGTAATTTTAACCCCTTTTCATTTTTGAATCGTTTGTTTATTTTATTAAATTCCCCGTAATTTACTAAAGGATGAAAAAGCTCTCTACGATTTAGACACCGGATCTGAAGAAGATCTTCACGTAGCCATCGCCGAATTGTTGGGAGTCCTTTTCAAAACCCATGCCGATCAATCCGTGCAATTAAGCGAAATTATGTACACTAAATTCTTGCCCTACGTTTTGGGAGACAACGTTTCCCACAAAATGCACAAATTCGGAATCTTCCTCATCGACGATATGATCGAATTTTTGAAATTCTCCAGAATTTCCGATAAATGGACCCACCTTGCCGAAGCCCTCGTGAAATTCTCCCAATCGACCGACTGTGCCGTCAGACAAGCCACCACCTACGGAATCGGAGTTTTCGCTCAAGAAACTCCCCGAAACGAGTTCTCCAAATACAGTAGATCTTTGCTCGAATGCCTCGTTAAAGCCCTCAACATTCCTCAATAAGAAAAATAAACCGAAAAAACCTTCTTGCACTGCTAGGCCAACATCATTTCCGCCATTGGAAAAATCTTGAAGGATCAATGGGTTAACGTTGAAGAAATCAACCAAGTTGTCGACTTCTGGCTCAGAAAACTCCCCATCAGAAAGGACAAGGATGAAGCTCTCATTTAACACGAATTTTTGTGTGACGTCATCTTGGATAACAACAAAAACTCTACTTTGTTCTCCAACCAAGAAAATTACGCCGTTGTTATTTAAATTATTGCCAAAATTTATAACACCAAATTCTCCAGCAAAGAAATAAACGCCAAAATTTCCTAATCTATTAAAGGATTAAGCACTTTGGAATAAGTTAAATCTAACTGGGACAGTATCACCAGAAATTTGACCGATGATCAAAAACTATCCTTATAAACTGCCGCTACTTAATGATTTGTTAATTGATTGATCGATTGCTTGCAGTTTTTATAAGCATAAATATTATAAAATATTGTGAATATTTATAAAGTATTAAAAGTAGTTAAAAATAATTATAATTAAAAGTTGTTTCAAAGTTTATTTAAAATTAAAATATTATATTCTAAGTATTACATTAGTCAAAAAAAAAATACTTTTTCTCAAAGAAAATTCTTTAATTTTTTAATTAATATATAAGAACCAATACAAATTATTTTTTATTTTTAACTCATAAGATTTTGATATATTTCAATCATATTTTTAAAATTGATACCTACCTTTTCACACAAGAACCTTTCTAAAATATTTAATTTTTGGATATAAAAACTTTAAAATTTGTACATATAAGAAAATAAAAATTATTAATCATTTTAATGACTATAGAATTGCAAAATTTTAATAATTAATTATATACACATTTTTATAAAATAAAGTAATACAAATAAAATTATTTTAAATAATCAAGCAACTTTTTTATATGATTTTCTTTTCAAAGAAGATTTTAATTCTTATTATACTTATATCGAAGTATTAATTCCTTAAGTATTTGGTTGGTCTGAATTTTAAATATCTATATAATTTTGAGACTATTAATTATTTAATTTTTAAGTGCTTTATTTTCTTTGCGATGTACTTATGCTTTATTGAGAGGGAATTTACTAATAAACATTTTGCAAATTTATATAGTATTGTTTATTATTCATTGTCACAGTATTTTAATTTTAAATATTTTTATTCGAAACTTGATTATGGTGGCTTCCACTCCCTGAAGTGTGCTACATTACTTATTTTTTTTCTTACTAGGAAGGAGATTAAATTTAGATTTAAATCATGTTTAAATACGTGCTTTAAAACAGACTTTTTATCACCTCATCGCTTACTATTTCAGACTGTTTTTGTTTTTTTGAGTTGCTTTTTCTTGGCTATTTCGCCTTGTGCTCTCTGTTAAAAGCCCAGTATTTCTCCATAATATACTGCCAAAACTTAGACGGATTTAAATTCTAGTATTCACACAACTAAGCAATCGAGGCATAATCAAATCGGTTTCTGGGCTGTAGGTGTTTCCAGAATTCCATGAATTGGGATTTTATCAATTTATCTCTCAAATTTTCAAATTCTTTGAGAACAATATACAAAACATCAGCTACTCTTATTGGTCTAAAATTATAAATTTAAATTTATATTTTTTTTATCAATTATCTTTATTTTAGTGATATTACCTGTCTAATCTTGTCAAGTATTCTTTAATTGTATACATAGGACCTATTTGGCCGCCGAAATAAGTATTTTTGATATTTTCCTCTAGTTTGTGCGAAAATTCTCTCTACTGAAGCAACAAATGGTTGTTTTGGAGAGAAGAAGAAGAAGCTCCAGTAATGAAATGAAAAAGCTCGAAAATTTATTGTATATGTTTTTTAAAGCAGGTTTTTTATCCATTAAGTCCGAATAGAAGACCAAAAAGCAATTTCAAACAGTCTATATCAATCTTAACAGCTCCGTCCAATTCCGTTTATTGAGTCTGCTGCCTTTCCAAAGTGGCAATGTCAACTTAAGACCCGACTTATATTTTATTATTAACTGGCTATAAAAATGTACACAGGTTATAAAGAACTTGCCCCACCTCAAAGGTATTTTTGTACTGGGTATTCAGCTGGCTCACTAACTAATCAGGCATAAATTGGACTTGGTAATTTTATTGGAAGTTAGTGAAAGCAAAATCCCAAAAATTGAGCATTAAATTTAGTATTCCTTCATCTTCAATTTTTTTATACTCTTCTTCTAAGACTTAGTCAATGCTCATTATGTGAGTAAAAGGATGGTCCCCTTAAAGAAATAGTCAAATTTAATGTTAACGATGAATGCAAATAAGAATGTTAAAAAAATACCTATTAAAACGTACGAGTCTTTGTCTGTATTGGAACACAACTTGAATTATTGCCTTATATCTCCTACTTTGGAGGAATACTCTTAATTTTACAATATAATTGCTTCTCCTAACTCTGCCACTTAAGTTTATAAAAGCAATTCGATGTCATTTTGATATTTTTCGTGTTATTGGATCATAAATTGTATTTCATTAGCATTTTCTGACATTTTTTTCATTCTTTTTTTGTTTGTTGAAATTTTTAATATTGAAAAAATTAAAATTGTAAAAAAAAATTTAAATATGATACCCCTCATCCCCGTATTCTGGGTTTCCTATATCGTCAAATTTTTACTTCCAGATAACGATATCTGATTTCAGTCCATTTATTTCTTTTTTAAACTGAGATTCATTTTTTTTACTTTATTCTTCTTACTAATTATTCTTCTTTTTGAGCTCAATGATTTACATCTTTAAATCTATAATTTCCTTTTATTGTAAGTCAATTTTATTTTGCATCTATGTGCACTTATTTTTGCTTAATATTTAGACTTTTTTAGACAAAACTGTTTGCAATTTATCATTAAAAATTATTTGAAATTTCTAAAATGTTTCTAAAAAAAATCCCAGCATTTTATCCATCTAGTTTATTTTACGCAAAACGTATTCCAGATTCTTGGTTAAAATTGTGGAATATTTTTGAAAAATACTCATATCGAAATCGTCTTTTTTATCCTATTTTACATTTGAATTAATTAAATTTCTTTTATAATAAAAGTATTAAGTTCGTTACATTTTCCCACATATTTTCAATAATGAACCCCAACTCTTTTAAAAAGTTAAAAAGACTGAAAATTATATTTTTGTCTTGGATATCAGTCTAAACATCATTATTTAATTGAAAGCATTCTTCATTCATCACCATTCCGTAGGTGATTTTTTACTTAACCTCACTATCTGTGTTTTCCATGCTTTTCATAATTTCCTCATGATCTCTGTAAAGAGTGTTATTATTTCTATATTTCTCCATACTGACTTGCATAATTTTCTAAATTTCTTCTAAAAGATAAAAAATCAATATTATCTAATTATATTTGAATAATTTATTATAATAACATCAAAAATTATTATTATTACAAAAATTTTATTTCTATTAAATTATGGGCGAAACATCGTATATTTATAAATTAGAATCATCATACTAGCTTTCCCCAGCCATGTGTTAATTATATTGTCTGCTCAATGGGCTCTAATTTGAACCCCTTCCTGTGAATTTCCCTGTGATTTATGCTTAACTTCCTCTTAATCTGGCATTATTTAACTCATCTTAGTATTAGTTTGGAATCTGTCCCATAGACTGATATTAGGGCTGTCCCAATGTTTGCTTCAATTGTCTTCTAGATATTTTATTTCCTGAACCATAGAGTCCCGTAATTTGAGATGTGCTTGCAAATTTCCCAACATGGGGGTACTTCTTTTTGGTAAATTCAATTTCCCCTTATCCTCTATTTTATATACTAAAAAAATTGCCCTGTTGAGGGTGCTAAGTTGTCCATTTGTTATTATTATACAAAGATTATGACTAGTTGGCTGCATTAGTGTAGGAAAGGTTTTTTGAAGGGAAATAGTTTTGCCTTTCAAACTAATTTTTGTCCTGCGGGGTTTAGCGATTTGAATACTGCATTCTTTGAGGACTTTATCTGTTGTTTTTCAATTGTTTATTTTCACTGATCATTTGATGTTTTTATTTTTTCTATTTTTTTTAGCTTTAAGTAATTTATTGTGTAAATAAAATTATTAAATGTTTTATTTTTTGTGATTTGATGCTATAGTATTTCAAGCATCTTAATAAATTATTTACCTTCTCTAGCAATTGTTTTTTATTACTATTTTTCTCCTACTTAATTAAAAATCGTACAATTTCACTTATATTATTTTATAAATTTATATTTATAGCAATTTTATAATAACCTCTTTCTTTTTTCTCAACATTTATAACCACCGTATTAGTTTTTTAAATTTTATAAAGAAAATAAATAACTTATAATATTTATAAATATTTTTTAAAAAAAAAATATGTCATAAATTTTTAAATGGAAAAAAAAAAAAATTTGTGATTGTAATTATGTTAATTGTAAGTTTTTATTATAAATAAATATACTCTCGCTAATACTGATATTTCAATATAGAAGTGTAAAGCAGGTTAATTAAATTAATTATAGATTCTTAGCATTGAATTATTTAGTAATAAGTATATTAAAAATTAAATAATATTGATTGATAATTAAGTAGTAGCTGTAATAACTAAAATTAATATTTCATAAGAATAAAATAAAGCAATGTGTAGCAGAGGAATATATTAATTACAAAGAGTATTCGTTTAATTTTGCGATTGGGGAGGTATTAAAATTAAATCATAATGAAGGTCTTTAAGTCCCATAGACATAATTATCATTAGATTCTTAAGAATTCATAGAATATGATAATATTTATATATAAAATGGCGTATTATTTATTTTTTGAAACAAGATTGTAAATATAATAATGTTTATTAGGTTCTTCTAAAGGAATTAGAGAATTACTTTCATCAGATAGTTTATAACATTTTATGAAAGAAAACCCTTAAATTGAATTTGAATTTTATACAAGAAGAAATAAACATCCTTATATTTCATCTAGTTATATCAATGGATATGTAAAAGACTTCCCAATTTTAAATTTAAATTCCGAAGAAATAATGGATGCTTTATAAAGAGTCAGAAATTAAAGTAAAATGTCTCTTTTTTTTTGTTTCTGCATAATGAAAATCACATTACTAGATATACAATTTCTAAATATTTTTTAATTAAAAAAAATTAGGTGGTAGAAAACCTTTGCCACACAAAGGAAAGCGAGTTTATTCATCCAATAAATCTATATAAGGTAAATTAAAAACACATTTACTTATACATAATGTTACATTTCCAATACTATAGTTAATATTTGAAATTCTATAAATAAAGGAGAATGGACGGAAAACCTGTGGAATAATTACCCTGTAGTTGAATTAGAAAAAATTAGAGGTCCTAAAAAACCTGATATTACCTACGAATTAGTTGACAAGGAAACTAATTAATCATCTTTTGTATATCATAAAGATTTTGTAAATGCCATGATTAACGCTAAAACTAAAAAATACAAAAAAGGAGAACAATTTTGAAATAATATAGAATACATATAAACCTAATAATATATAATTTAGTTATTTAAATTACATAAAATAAGTAGATTAATGTTAAATGAAAAAAAAATATTAACAATGTATTGTATATAATATATCTGTAATTTCTGGCTTTCATTGACTTTCATTGAATTATTTGGAGATATTTTACATAATATCATCATTGGCTATTTTTAAATTTTTAAATAATAAAATTCTATTATTCACTTTAGGTTATAAAACCTTAATTTAATTATCTTTAAACTGAGTAATTATAAATATTATTTCTGAAACAAATAAAATAAATTGAAAAAAGAATAATAAATTCTCAGATTCACCTATTTATTTATTATAAACTAAATACAAAATCTTAAAAAATTCATTAGACATTGCAAAATATAGTACCTTAATTATTTACCAATTAAAATATGAATTCAACTGGCACCGATATGAAATAAAAACCAGAATAATAAAATCTTGAAACTATTTATATTAGAGTATCTAGAGAATAAATAACAGTATTTTTAGTATGCTAATTAAATGAAATAATTGAAAAATATTAAAAAGTAATTAGTATAATTTTATAAAACTGATCCAGGTGACATGAGACTTTATTTAGGGAACAGAGTAAATATAAATAATATTTTAAATTAACTGTTTTTATTGAATTATTTAATTTATTACTTATATGAATAGTTACTTGATCCAACTTCAACGATTTACGATTAGGATGTGAAAAATAATAGTTTAATATAACTTAAACTTAAAAATAAAATGGGAGAATACGAACCTTGATTTTGATTTAAACAAAATATTTTAATTTATATATTCATAATTGCTACTCGTTTTATCATATATAACTCTTTTATTATTATGTTTAAAAAACTCTATAATAAATATAAAATAATATTTTTTTTAAAAAAAACCTAAAATAATTTTATTATATATAAATTTTTTATAAATAATTTTAAATAATTGAATTATTTAATTTTATTTATTTAAAAAAAAAATTGAATATTTGATAGTTTTATTTCACACAAAGTTTTAATATATATATTAATTTTAATATATAACCCGTAGCAGTAAAATAGTAAGAATTTCTCTCACAGTAGTTATCTTCAGCATTATAAAGGTTTAGGGTCTATCAAATTCGAACATGATTATTAAGAAAACTTAGGAACTACAGTAACTTATAATTTAACATTTAATTATCATATTGAGCAAAAAAAGAAAAAAAAACTCTACACGATCACAAAAATAATTGAATGGAAAAAATGAAAATTGACTGTAATTAAAAAGATTAAATAATTTCTCCCATTAGTTCTGCAAATGATGTAGAATATCTAGAATATTATAAATAAAATAAAGAAAAAAATAAATAGTATGGACTATCTCCGCTATTCAAAACCAAAAAACATAATCTACTATTTTCACAACCAACCAAAAAAATTAATATTTGTAACATTAACTTTAAAACTTCAACTCTATAAAACTCTAGCGAATTTAATGAAAATATTCAAAATGTAGATGATAGATAACAAATTATATAAAATGTATAAAATGGTTAATTAGAAAAGAAAAATATACTATAAAATAACTGCCTTTCCAGTCGTCTGAGCTAAAAACAAACTGAATTCCAAGAATCTTAGTAAATGATTACAGAATCGAAAGAAACATAAAGATATGCCAAAAGTTAGCAATAATAATAAAAACTATACAACTTTTCTTATTTTTTATCGTCATGGGATAATTTAAAATAGTACTAAATAAAAATTCTTTGGTTTTAATATTTTTTAATTATTTACTTTATATAATTAGATCCCAAATAGAAAATGGAGAAAAAGTGAAAAAATATTAAAATAAAATAATAAATATATAAAAAAAGAATATTGAAACAAAAAAAAATTTTTTAGAGTAGTGTAATTAGAATAAAAATAATTATCATAAAAATGACAAAAATACAGTTCTTAAAATTAACCTAAATGAGTTTGCTTTAAATGAAAATTAACTTGACAGTAGTATACCTAATTCTTAAAGAAATGCGAATAAAAAATTAAATTTGATATAAAATTAAATTGTCAATAATACCCAAAGTATATAAGATGGTAATGATGGAATTTTTAGAAATTAATTTATTAGTGATTAAATAAAGCAAAAGGATTAAAATTAGATTTCAATTAATCAAATCAAACAATAATAAAATCATGAAAGGCCCCTATATTTATAGTAAAACTCTCCCACTCATTTCGATAAATATGTAGACCTTGATGATCATTAATCTGATAAAAATTATTTTTAAAGGTCATTTTGCCATAAGGGCAAGAGATATTCTAATAACTCACTTGGCAAAAAATATTATACCAATTTAAATTCTTTTGCTAATCTACAGTAAATTGAAACTAGCATATAAGAAGGAGGTACAGCTCTAATTTATTATCATGAACATAATTCAAAATTAACGAATATTTATTTATTATTATTATTTAGATTAGATTGGTTTAGTTGATAGCTTTCCTAATATTCCTGATAGAATTTAAATATAAACAGAATAGAGCTATGATATAAAAGATAAAGACTCATAAAGCATGAATAAATATTTTAAAAACTTTATTATTAGTTCTCCTCGGTTTATAACTCCAATTTAGCTGAATAGCAATTAGCAACAAAGCAAGTAATATGATGAAATAATTACTCAAAGCTAAGGAAAATAATTAAAAGAAAATTTGGATTCAAACTAAATTAAATAAAAGGGAATGTTTTCTAGCTACCAAAGTCCCAAATAAAATCTATTATTGCAACCTAAAATATAATTAGGAAAAGAAAATCTAATCGTTAAAAATTCAGGTCGATAATAAAAAATCATGTCAGTTTCCTCCTAATATAATAATCTATTGCATCATAGGAAAACATCGCTAGAAAATCTCACATTCGAATCTTAGATTAAAAAAATTAATAAGCTGGATAGTAACACTCCGAAAACTAACACATTGAACACTTCTCCCAAAAATATTATGGTTGAATCATAACAACTTATCAATAATTAGTAAAACCATTGCTAAAAGAGCAAAAGTGAGACCTTTTAAAAATAAGTTCTATAGTAAGTTAAACCTGAAGACATAAAGAAAAAATTATAAATTTTAAAAAAAATAAATAGGGATAAAAATAATACTCCTAAAAATTTGAGCTCTTACTCTTTTAGAAAGATAACAAAATCTAAAATTTCTATTACTAAAATCGACTAATAATAATAATGAATTTTGTATATATACCTTTATTATAAATTTTTCTCTAATTATATTATAAATAAAATTAAACTATAATTAATTATTATGAATATATAACTAATCCTAATATTTTAAAGTTTATTTTTAAAAAATTTACTATTTAATATCTGGATAAAATATGTTATAATGTAATAACAGTCATTTAAATAGATTATTGCAATAAAAATTACTGTTATACCATCAAAATTTAATTTTTTAATCTTAAATTTCCTACTAATTTTAGCAATATTTTAATTCTTATAATAGCACTTAAATTATCTCAGAACAGAAATCATCATTTTATTTTAGAATATCCAAATCATTTATATTAACTTAAAAAGTTTACAAACATAAATCTCCAAAGTATTTAAAGGATTTATTTTATCCAAAATCTTAATTTAATATAGTAGGCTTTTTGTTTAAATCAGATAAAATATTTAAAAAGTCTTTTGATAGTTGCCTACATTCTATTGCAAAATTATGATTTATTTTTTTAAGATCTAAAAGCTATTATACTTGTTGAGCAAAATAATAATAAGCTTTGATTTCTTCATTATTACAACCCTCTAACGCCGAAAAAATATGGTTAAAATATGATTTTTTATTGCTAATTATAAAAAATATCTACCTTATTTCAGTAAATCTATATAATTATTTATACAATCCCAGATATTAGTAGAAAAACTATCCATTTTTTTCGCTTTTTATAAGTAAAGTAACTGTATAGCAGCTTGGGCCATATTAATAACTCTCTTTCCCTTCATTTAACCATTTTGTATATAATTATCTTTATAAAGATTATAAAAAATTTTCCCTGCTATAGAGTAACTTGGATCTAAAAATTCTAATAAAATCTCACTTTGGTTGAGAAAAAATCTGTCTAACAATATTATATCTGAATACATCATAAGATGAAGTAGTTGATTTTTATTTTATCCTTTTTTAGTAGAAGGATTGATAAATTCATCAAAATCTAAAAGAAATATGTCAACCTTTATTTTCTTTTCCGAAGATGGTATTGTAATATATGGCTATCTATATTATTGATAGATATGAGTTGTTATAACATTATCCTTTACCTATAACTTTATAAATAAATAAGGGAATATGCTAGAAGTAATATTATGCTTTAGTTTTATACATTATTGTCCTGACAATTTTATTTTAAATACAGACCATATATATCCAAATCAGAATCATAGGTACTTGTTCCTTATCCATGAGACCCCCCTTCACTTACAAACAATAGTTTTATGTTTAGATCATTTTCAATATTTATTAAAAATCGTTTGATTTATCTGTTGGGGATATAATAAAAAATTTTATTCATATATTTTCATATTTATTAATTAATAATAAATACAATTTTTCTTCTTCATCTAATTGATATGAAAGTCCATTTTTGTCTATAGAAGCCATTTATTGAAGATTATCAAATCTAAATTAATAATTGTTAATCTGTTATTCTAGAGTAAATTCTTGATTTGCTTACTTTATAATTATTTCTTATTATTAAACTTTTACTTTTTCTTTGCATTTTATCTTTTACACCTTTTATTTATATAATGAACATTATAAAACTTCAGATAAAGAACAATAATTAGGTTCAGTAATTATAGGAAATTAAATATTTATTTCTTAACAGATTTTTTAAATAGTTTCCATATTTTTTTTTATTTTTTTCTCTAAAAGTTCTACATTATTCCACTAGAGCCTACCTTAAAAGAAATAGTTTATATGGTTAAAATATGTAACATTGAAGAAAAATAGTTGTGCTATACTTATTTTTAGCCTTAGTTCAGATTTTTTGTATTTTATATCATATATTTATTATTTGTGAATTTCTATCATCCTTTTTAATAAGGAAACTTGTAGTTATTAAATATCTTACTCATATTTTTTGCTAAAAGTATTAAAAGCACTAAATTCTCCATCCTAACCTAATAAAAAATATGCAATATTTGTTAATTTATCCATCAAATTAATTTATGTAAATTTTAAATGTCAACCTTGAAAAAGTTTATTACTAAAATCTAACACTCTAGCTAAATTATTTATATTGCTTAAACATTTTTTGTTTTTCATCATATTCAGGTATATATTCCATTTCTGCAGCTTCTTTATAGTTACTTAGAAAACTCAATAATAACTTGGAAAATATATAGTTATTATTTATATCCTGTTCAAAAAGATCTCTTAAATATTATTTTTGTTGTATAACCCTTTTAACATAATATAAATGTATATTAACTTTTTATTTTTTATATTTTAGTTTACTTAATTGTCTCTAGAAGAGTTGTCAAATTTTCTTCTTCATTTATATAATTCGAGTTATTTTAAAAAATGACGAAAGAAATACGTAATATGATAAACTGATTTATTTCCTTCTGTTTCCCAAAAATTTATTAAATCTAATGGAACTACAATAGTATTAGAATTTCTAAATTACAGCTGTTTTTATACAGATTCCTGCTCAAAATGATTGTCATTAACCTTATTCATTAACAATTTCTTGCTTTTAAATATATTATTATATAAATATATATTTCTTAATTTTGGTTCGAACTATAAACATTTAGAAATAATTAAAAAAACGTTTATTTGGTTATAATGATAAAATACAGATAATAAACTATATTTTTTTATAATTATAAGATGTATAAATAAATTTAAGTATGGTTACTGTTATATTAATTTAATTTCGTTCGTTAATCATATATAATAAGGAAAAATTTTGTAATATATTTATATACATACATTTACATAAAATTATTTTAACAGAATAAATTGTTTATCACATCAATTAATTTTCAGGTCTAAGATCTAATTTTTATTATGGATTTTCAACTCCCTTTTAAATGTTCTCCATCATTTATGTTCTAAATTATCTTAAAGCACATCTAACATCTATGAATTTCTTTTCTACAATTTCTGAAAATAAATATATTTATATCAATAACCTATTACGTATTAATATTAAATAAATAAAAATTTTTATTTATACATTTTAAAAGTGGAGTTAGATCTAATAAAGCTCTATCATCAGCCTCTCCGAACCAACTTAGAATTGCTATTCCATTTTCTGGCTGTAAACTGAAATTTTCTGGCAAGTTATCTATTATCATAACCTTTTTTATATCTCTTCCAATTTTGGATAAATCCTAAATTAAATTACAATGAAATTAATATTATTTTAAATAAAAAATTTTTTACTTTAACATAAGAATTCCCATTTATAGCTGTATGTTATCTGTATAATTTGTGTTTAATTATTTTTTTACTATCAATTATATCTAAAATAAAATCTGCATAATCTTTCAAAGCAGCTGTAAATATGACTATTTCGTAATGCTTTCCCATTTCATCTAAAAATTACTCAGCATAAGGTCTTACTAAAAACTACCCTCCATCTTCAAGCTATTGCGTTGTGATAAAAAAATAAAATTTATATACAAATATTGCTTTAATCATTTTATAAATTATACCTCTTCATAATGAACCAGAGTTTCATCTAAATCCAAAACTAACGTATATAGCTTTTCTTATTCCTATTAAGTGACAGAGGGAAGATAAGGAGGAATAGCAGAGCCAATTTACCCAGAATCTTCATTTTATTACTATTATTTTTGTTATTCTTGTGAATTTGATTTCTCACTTTGATCATCTTACTTTTACGGCATATTATTAATTTCCTCTTATTTTTTATTGTTTTAATTTTTATTTTATGTTGATTGTTATATTTCTTCCTTTTATTGCAAATTTTTAGATTCTTCTTATATCTACTAATTTTATTGTGACTATTATTATTATTGCTATTGTTATATTAATTTTTAGCTTTCTTCTTGTTATTTTTTTGAAAATTTTTCTTCTATTTACTATTCTAGAGTTTGAACCTTTTTTTATAAAAAATATTACAGTATTAATTTGTAAAGTGTTTAATAATTTTATCAGTTTTTACAGTTTTATCAAATATTTTAAAAATAATTTAACAAGCTTATCCAATCGTATATTAATTAATTTATTCAATAATTTGTTTAACCATAGGATAGGGCTCAGAATTTTTAGAATATGAACTAAAAAATTGGCAAATTAATATATAGAATAATAAATATAAGCAAAAATATATAAATTAAATTAATAATTACATTAATTTTAAAATTGGCAGTACAATATCATTATAGTTTGCAATGACTTGTATTCTTTCTGCCTAATTATTTATACCTGGAAAACGCTTCTATTAAATTCTTTCTGATACTCTTTCGATTAGCGCTACTTTTTTATACGCGGCATCTTCTGATTTGTTTACCTACTCACTCATAAAATCTATAAAAAGAATGTTACTCTGGTGAATATAAACTAAGGCATTAAATATATTCATTAAATTCTCAGGACTCCTATCTTCTTCGTTTTCCTTTATGAGTTCATAAATTGTTAACATAATCGTAAGTCTTTCTAAAATTATCATTTTTTCAATTGCTTTTTAACTTTATTTCCCCCTCACAAGTTTCTATTAGTTCCGAAAAATGTCAATATTAATAATGCAATCAAATATTACTATTTTTTATATTACTTCCAATCCTTGAATGCCTGTAGGTACTTAAACATCTTAAATATAATTTCTGCAAGCCATAATAATGTCATAACTATTTCTTTTTAATGTAAGTTCAAATAGAAATCCCTCAATTCTAACCAATTTTTCTTAATCAAGTTTTTATAATAAAGACTTTTACTCTCCTTCTGAAAGACACTATGTGGATTAAGTAGATGCATCACTCTAATATTCATCTTCACAATATTATGAATTATTTTATTTTAATGAATCTCTCTTTTTACTACTATTATCTCCTTTTATAAACATATAGGTAGAACAAAATTAATTTTATAAAATATATATATATACTTTATCCATTTATTCTTTAGGGAGTTATCATTGTGGTTTCTTCTTTTTCATTGCTGGAACTTATATCTATATCATCCGTCGGTATTTTTTATTTGCTTTATTTTTTTTTCAATACTTCTCTATCAATTGTGAATTAAATAAATAAATATATAAGTTAGAATAAAAATTTTCTTATTAAAATCAACTTTACTTTGGTTTTTTTGACGTGTAGTTATTAACTTTTTTTTATAACACTTTCAACAATTATTCAGATGTTATTCTGGCATTTTCATAGTATTTGTAGGCTGAATTATTAAGGCTGCTATTAATTTATTCCTATTCATAATTTGTTTAAAACTATTATTATTATTTAGGTGCATTTTTATTATTAGACTATGCTAATGGTAAATCATAAATTTTTTAACTTTTAGGAGATCTGTTTCTATTAATTGAAGAATTTCCATTTAAAACATTGTTAAGGCTATATTTTTATTTTATTGCTTCATAGAGTTCTGCATTCAACTATTTGGGAGATTTATTTCTAGGATTATCATATCGATAGTTAGGCTATTAAAATTATTATTATGGCTATGATGAAAAATTGGCATTTTATCGATTTAATTGAATAATTTAATTATCAATATAATTTTGCTACTATTACAGTTGTTCTTCTTAATATTACAAATAGTCTTATTACTAATATTATTGTTGTTGTTATTATTATAAATTATTATCACTCTATATGTGACCCTAATTCTAGTAAATATTATTTTTTATATTTTACTTACTATTACTATTGGCCACATTTATTAGTTGCCCCTATTTATTATATTTGGGCGTTGTGGACCGATTTCTTATATCTGCTATAAGATCCTCACATGTTTTTTTGGCTTTACTTCCATTTTATTGCTATTATTTATTAATTTGAGTTACATTTGAGGCTAGATTCTTGCTATTGGGGGATTTATTGAGTTTTTATTTTATAAAATAGCTATTATTTAGTATATTTGTAATATTTTTAGAAGGCTGTTGGTATGGTTTTGATATTTAAGAAGAGGAAGAAGAAGAAGGGGAAAGACTTCTTTAAGAAGAACTTTTGTTTATTTAGTTCATTCTATTGTTGTGAGAGGGACTTGCATTTTTGGCTTGTTAATTTTATTTGGGCTTAATTATCATATCGTTTAATAACTTCCTTACCGTTGAGGATCCACTACTATTTTAATTATTTGACTATTTGCTTTATTAGTTTTAAGATTAAATCTATTATAATAATAGTTATTAAATATTATCGCGCTTGTTTGTAGAACGCTCTTATTTTCCACTCTTTAGTTATGCTTAATTTTGTCCTAATATATTGAGTAATAAAATACGTTTAAAATGTAACTATTAAAATAAAACCAGAATTTATAAATTACCTAATATATAATCACTCTAATTTACAGCAGATGAATTAAGGATGGAAGAACTGTCCATATTTGAATAATTTAAGTTGTTTTAGGTATGGTTTAAATTAAATTTGGCATAAAAATTTTGCTATGGCTGTCTTTAAGGCATAAAAAAATTGTTTCTCTGAGGATTTTGTGTACGCTAAACTGCATTTAGTTAAATTTCCATTTGATTGTATGTTTAATTTCCAGGATATTATAAAGGGATATTTTAATCGTTATCATAGTTATCATCTACAATTTCGTCTTCATAATTTACATGCTATTGTTTTTTTTAATTCTAATAGTAATTATTATTCATTATCTACTTATTAATTTAGTTATTTATGAAATTTAATAATTGCGAATTCAGAAGAAATTGCTATCGGGTTGGCAAACTATATTTTTATTTTTAATTGTTATTATATTAAGCTCTCAATTTTTATTTTAATATTATTAAATTTCAGGTCCTAACAGGTAATTTATTATTCTGTATTTTAATTAAAAAATAAATAATTAATTATGTTATAAGCAACAATATCAGTAATACATAACTCATTAATATTATTCTATCATCATTTGCGAAAATATAAAAATTAGTTAGGTATAAATGATTTACAATTAGTATAGAGAGATAAAAAAATAAAAAACTAAGAAGTAAATAATTTTGATTTAATATAGTTCTTTTATTAGATTAGATATAACTTAATCTTAATTATTTGTAGTAAAATTTTATAAAAAATTTAAATAAATATTTTAAAGATCATAGTAAAAATAATTACCTTGTTAATGAGTCACCCTTAGAAATTTAGCGGGTCTCAAATAAAAGTTATTAATATTAAATTATTTAAATAAATATTACAATAGTTCACACATATATTGGGGTCATAAATTAATTTTTTTTATTTTTTAATAGGCTCACAAAATTAATTCTGATTTTCCCTAATTTATAATGTTTTATACTTCTTAAAATTAATAATTAATAAATAAATAACAAAATATGCATAGGAAAAAAAGTAATATATATTAATTTTGACATATTTTACTAAAATAAAAAAACGAAAAATAAAAATAAATATTACAGCCTGTAACCCTTAGTTACTAAATTAATTATTAAAATTTAAAACTCAGTCATAAATAAAATAAAATATCCCATTATTATTTAGTTTATAAATTACAATGTCTACAGAAACAGAATAGGAGTAGACACGGTAGCAAAATGATAATAAATCTGATTCTAAATTGAATTAATTTAATGCTATCTCAAAAGATGAAAACATTTTAGATAAAAAGAGTAATAAAAATATAGGAAATATAATTCCCAATCCCAATATAAGATGGGTGATTTTAATCATGGCAACATTATCATAAATGGGATCTGCAATATGCATAAATTTTCCCGCCTATTTATAACTTCAGCTTAAACAATTGTTTTCAATCAACGATGAACAATATAATGCATTATTTACTTCAATTTGTCTTCCCAACATTGGACTACCAATTCTAGTAGGATACCTAAGTTCTAAAGTAATAGGTTCTAGGATTTCATTTAATATATGTGTTGCTATAGTATGTTTCGGGTAGGTTTTAGCCCTGGTGGCAGTGAGAATGCAACACTTCAATTTAAGTAAAATTTCTATTAAAGTAAATAAATGTTTTTTATAGAATTTTATAATTTCTATTTAGTGATGGTTGGTAGATTTTTTGTAGGAATTGGATATACAAATTGCTATTCTCCAAGACAGGAGATTATAACGAAATGGTTTTTCGGAAAAGAACTAGGATTTGCCTTAAGTTCATTTTTATTTGTTGCAAAACTATCTGTTGTTCTCTCCGCGTATATGTTTGGAAAATACTAAAATTTAAAACCTAAATATATTTACATTCCAATGTTTATTACTGTGGTTCTATGCTTATTTTCTTTTCTATGTTCTTTAATCATGACCACATTGGATAAAAAATATGAACATCATAGTGAAGACTTTGAAGAAGAAATCAAGCCAACGAATGACTCTAATGAAGACAAATAATAAAGTGAAAAAGATATTGGCCTCGACTTAGAGGAACAGCCAAAACAGTCAGAAAGAATCATCAATCCCAGGATTAATGGAATTAAGATGGAAAATTAAATAATTACTAGTAGTTATAACGGAGAAAATTCTTCTTTTAACAATGAAAGTAGTATAAATTAAAGCATTATTGATGAAACTATTTCTCAAGAGAATAAGGAAACTATTTAAAATAATGAAAACCTAATTAGGATCAGTAATCCCGTTCCTGAAAAATAAAAAGAGAGTCTTTTTCAAACCATTAAGGGGTTCCCCAGCATTTATTGGTTTCTTATAGTCCTTTACGGGATAAATTGCATAATGTTTTTCTAAACTTAAGACAATAATTAAGAAATTTTAAAGTAAATAATTAAATAAATTGTACAATTTTATTAAATGACATTATTTATATTTTTTAGATAAAGAAATAGTTTAGTTGGAGAAATTACTGTTTATATTTTTTTAATTCCAAGTTTTTGTCAATCAATGTTAAGTCCTTTATTCGGACTTGCCATGGACAAATTTGGGAAAAGATCATATATTCTTGTTTTAGCAGAAATACTAGCCTTATGCTGCTATGTGCTATTCCTCTCCAAACCATTCTCTAGCGAAATGAATAAAGTCGTGCAAGCAATCATTCCATACATATTTTTGGGATTCTTTTAAGGACTTATATCGAGTGTAAAATGGCCTGCTATCTCTATTTTAATAAAAAGAGAAAATATTGCTCTTGCTGTAGGAATGGCTCTGAGTTTTATGAATACAACTTAGATAATATCTCCACTAATTGCTGGATATATATTATAAAAAAAGAGTGACGGATATATTTAACTTTTCCATTTCATGCTGTTTTTATCCTTGATATCTATTGGTTTATCCATAATAATCCATGTAATTGATCAGAAATATAATAATGGTAAATTAGACAAATTATGGAAAAAGAAAAAATAATCATAGGATATAAAATGATTGTTACAAATTTTAAAAATAAAATAGCTTTACGTATAATTAATAAATCATTTCATTGACTAATATATAATTAACGTTATTTTTAAATATAACAAAAAGTTTTAATAATAAATATAACTTTGATTGAGTATTTATAATAATCCACTTTTATAATATAGGATTGGATATACTATATAAGCTCTGACTATTTATAAAATAAATAAGCATACTATTTTTTAAAATTAAGTTTATTATTATGTTATTTGTTATTTTATTCTTGTGGATAATAATATATTATAAATTATAAGCTTTTATTGACATTATTGAATAGCATAGGTGCTATTTTATTAATAAGAATATTTAATATTGATAAATAAAATTAAATTACTTAAATAATTAGCAAAAAACTTACACTTGAGAAAACAATATTTTTTAAATAAGAATTAGATTAAGATGGAAAAGCCAGAAAAAAAATCATAGCGTAATAATCTATTATTCAATTTAATAATTTTTATATTTTTTTTTTATTATAAAAGAGAATCATATAAAAAATATTTAAAAATATATTATTTNTAAAGATATTATAATAAATTATTTAAATTAATTTCTTTACTTATTCAAATAAGTATACGAATATGCATAGTTAGATTATTTTTTGTTATTTTAGAAGAAAAAGAAGAATAGTTAGAAAACGGATTATAGGCTAAATATGCAGAATTATCTTCGTAAGTATTAAGTAAAGACCCATTACAAAATGTATAAAAATTGTTAGAACTTAGTACTGAAAAAATATCTAAATCTAAGAACGAAGAAACGAAAATAAAATTCACTCTTTTATTTTAGCAAATTTTATCTTAAACTTAAGTTACTGAGTTTGAAGAATAAGTTTTATAAAAATTAAGTGAAAGGGAATTGGTAGACTTTTTTGACTATATGAATAAGTCTTTTGAAATGGTGGGAGAGGGGAAAGAAGTTAAATATCATCCAAATTTTTTATTAAAAATCCATGAACAATTAATAAATACTGCTGGAATTACAGTGATTTTAAAAAATATAGGAAGAAAGAAAACTTTGGTTAAAAGATATGACAATGGTTTAGAAAAGCTTTCTATTTGAAATATATATATAGTTTTTTTTTATAAATATTTTATAAATTATTATTATATTAGATAGAGTATATCAGGATTTTTTATTTAAAATACAACAAACCCTATTTAACAACTGAATAGCGAGCTTTTATTCATTGGTCCATTCCTGTAATATCTTTAATTCTTTTACTCATTTAAGGATCTGCATCGTTATCCCACTAAACCAATTCTATTCTTTACTACATCTTATCCAAAGTATCCTATTATTTGTATTTTTTTTTATTATTTTTTTACTCTTTAAAATATTTTAATTTTAAATAAGTTAATTACTCTAAGCATTTTCGCAAATTCTTATGACATTTCTTCTATTTTTCGCTTTAAATCATTAATTTCTTCTTCTTTTTTTTGCATTTTATATTCGTGGTCTCTTTAATAGTCTATCATTTCTTAATCTAGATTCACTTTTTTAAAAAAGATAAAACAGGTTTATTAACTTTAAAACTAAATGGAAACTATATTTTTTGACAATTTATACCTAAAATTTTTTCTTATTCCTCAACCTCCTTCTCTAGATTCGACACTTCTTTCAAATATTACCCTTAGACTCTCTAATATTAATCTGTCATTTTATTTCTAATAAAAATATGACAAAAATTAATATATTCCTTATAAATTCAACTTTCACAAATAAAGTACGTGACTGATCTTAATTTATCTTTTTCACCTGTGAACTCACCATCTAATTAAACTATTCTTCTTTATAATTCTAACTCATTAGTTTTTGCTCTATCAGCTCTTTCTTATTCATTAGCTAGAGGAGTGAGAAATAAATAATATAAGTTAACATTACATGTTATTTTTAATTATAAAATTTTAATTCCTTACATAATTAGTATTCAAGTGAAATTATTTAATTTTTTAATATAAAATTAGTATGTCCAATTTTATCGTCATCACCTAAAAGAAATATTATATTAGAAAATAAAGTTACTCCCTCATAGGATTAAAAAAATAAGTCATAAATGAATACAATACCTTTTTTATCTCCTTTCTTTTTTGACATTTTAAAATGTATATTGACCAGATATTATGTTATCTATTTTAAATTTAATTTTTATGATAAGTTAATTTATTGAGAGTGAAATTGATAAATAAAAAATAAAACCACAATATTTATTGCATACACATTTATATTTTAAAATTATATGCTATAAACAATATTTTAAATTTATAACATTTAAAAATTATAATATAATACATTTATAAATTCATAATTAAATATATTGTAATTTTATAAAAATATATAAAAAATCTACAATTTTAATACCAAAGTATAAATTCTTGATTTTACATTCCTGTCATTTAAAATGATAAACTTTTATTTATTTTTATAGATAATTATTAATAGTTAGGTAATTATAAAATCAGAAAGAAGAGGGTGTTAATTATAATAATAAAATATAGTAAAAACGAAGAATAAATAGATTATATATAAACCATAATAATATATTAGTTGAATATTAAAAGTTAATTTATAATTAAAAAAGAGTAAGTGAGTGAGTGATAAAATATTGTTTAAAAAAGTAAGGAAAGAAAATAAAAATGTCAGACAAAATGAAGCCTATTTAAACCGAAATGTTTAGAAAAACCATATCAATAGACTTTACTTAGCGCATATTGCCTGACTCACCATTATCTATAGTTAAAAAGGCCAGAAATGAACTCAAACAATACTCAACTCTTTAAGGTATATATTATTATTAGAAATTCCAATCAATTACTTAATAAAATTATTTTATCATAAATTTGAATATCATATCAAATTGAGATAGTTTTTGACCTAAATTTTATAAAATATATCACATTATATCTTCTTAACTAATTCAATATTTTTAAAGAAAAATAAAAGCATTTGATAAGGCCTAAAAGGGTTTAAAGCGCTAAATTTCCAAGCAGATCCTCGGGAAATTATAATTTATTAGAAAGCACTAAAAATAGCTCAAACGATTACTTGTCCTATCAGGCCCTAATGTCATCAAGTAAAAGCAAGACCTTTGGTTCGGGAACAATAAAACTCAGACCGATAACTGCGGTAACCATGAATTTGAACTAGCTTTGCGATTTTCCCGGAACTACTACAACGTGCAATGCAAATTACTTCTCTGAAAATGGGAATGGGATTTTGACAAAAAGAGAACTACAATTTTAAAAAACAGTATTAGATGAAAAATTAAATGGTTCGGAGAATAAAAAAAGAAATTTCTTCAAAATTAAACAAAATAGCTAAATATAGTTGCAAAGACAGCTGTAGAGTAATTCTCAACAAAACTCAGTGTCCAGTTTAAACAAAGTTTTAAGTAGTAATGGAAATTCCACAACTAATAATGGAAGCTTAAACGATAGCATTAGAAAAATGCAAAGTTAGGGAACAAATAATTCTAGACAAAGTAGTTATAATAGCACAAAATAATAAGATAAAGTTAGACAACACAACCACTCTTATAGCCAAAACATTTCATTTAAACCTGATAAAATTTCTCATTTTTAAGCTATGCAAGAATAACATTAAATGCTGCAGTCTGATTAAACGGGTATTAAATAAAAAATGAACAATTAAAATGAATTATAATAAATTAATTCAGGTATTAATTCTTAATAGTAATAATAATAAAATGGTTTATAAAAGTAATATAGTATGATTTAATTATAAAATGAAGAATTAACTGAAATAAATTTAATAAAGAAAAGTATTTCATGTTAAGATTAAAAAAAACAATAATTATAAAATATTTAAAAAAATGAGTAATAAAACTAAAGATAATTTTCTATTAGAAAATTCAAATTATAATAATAATCTTAAAATGTTTAAAGCTAGACAATTAAAGATTAAATTAACTAAAATAGTAGTATCAGTAAAGAATAGACGATGCAAAATAGCTAAGAATAATTGCAAGAATAAACTAAACTTACTCAAAACAATTTTAATAAACAAAATTAAGAAAAATAAATAAACGTGAAAATAGGTAATGTTCTATTAGGATAAGGAGCATATGGAAAAGTTTATTAAGGAATGATAAAAGATACAGGTATTAAATAAAAACATAGCTATTTATTAATAATTAATTAATTTATTTATTATATAAAAATAAAGTTTTAACTGAACAATAATAAAATTTATATAGGTAAATTCATAGCTGTAAAACACATAAATCTATAGCAGCATCCAAATATTTAGAAGGAAATAACCTAAGAAGTCGAGTTTTTAAAGACTCTATAACATTAGAACATTGTAAGATACTTTGGTAGTAGACTAGAAGGAAAGGATTTGTATTTATATTTAGAACAAATGGCTGGAGGGTCACTTAAACAAATGATAAAAGAGTATGGATAGTTTTAAGAAAATATCATTAAAAAATACACGAAATAACTACTTGAAGGATTAATATACCTTCATTCATAAGGGATAGTACACCGAGACTTGAAATGTGCTAATATATTATGCGACTCCTTAGGAAATATAAAATTATCTGATTTCGGAGCTGCTAAATACATTAAATCTTTGGATCAACTCAAATTGAATGGAGAATCTCAACATTTCAATGACAAAGAATTTTTGACCTAAAGTTTACAGGGCATAGGAAATTCTTTAAAGGGGTCTCTTTTCTGGATGCCACGTAATAAATAACAAATTGCTAATAAAATTATAAACTATCATTTATTTTAATTTTTAATAGCTGAAACTTTTTAATGAAGTGTTGCTTCCAGGAAAATGGATATATGGTCCTTAGGCTGTTGTCTAATAGAAATGGCTTAAGGAAACCCTCCCTGGAATGACTGTCGCTCAATTTCAGAACTTGTTTGTTAAATATTTACTTAAAAATGTCCTAATATTCCCTCTCATTTATCAGAAGAATGCTAAAACTTTATAAAATTATGCTTAACTTTTGATAAAGAAAAGAGACCAAAGGCAAATGAACTTTTAAATCATCCTTTTTTAAAAGTTTGAACTTTATTTTTTCTTTCTTTATTCTTTTTCTTCTTCTTCCTCTTCTTCTATATATTTATTTATTTATCTGTCTATCTATCTACCTATCAAACTATTTATGTAGTAATACTCTGATAAATATAACTATTAGATAGCTAATTAAAAACCTTATATCTCATTATAATATCTTATCACCTCTGCTTTAAGTGAAATTTTGTTAAGATACACAAGCTAAATTCCTTTTCATAGTGATAATTTTTTAAGTCATTATTATAAAATTGATAAAGTATAATAAAATTATTAATTATTAATTCTTTTTTTTGAATTTATATAAATTATTTTTTTTTCTTTAAAATATTTATAAACTATAAAAAATATACAAATTGCTTATAAATTATAAGTTTTTTTACTATTATTCAATAATTTATAGAAAGTATTTAAATATTAAAATTTATGATTTTTTTTTTTTTGGGAATCTCCTATTTTAAGGTATGTATGTATACATATATTTTAGGATAATTAATAAATATTTTAATATCAAACTTTGTACTCCATTTTAAATTAAAATACGAGTTATTATTAATTTAAAATACTAATATACGCATTTATTACATTTTTCTACCTATGTTTACATAGTAAGAAATATCATGCGACAATTATTCTCACTTCATAATCTGTCAAGATTTAAAATAGATCTAGATAACTAGAGTAAGCAATACTACCTATATAAACTCTAATTATTTATATTAAAAAAAATACAATTCCATAAAAAATTTAAATATAATAAAAAACAAAATATACTTTTGCAAATTTTAGAACAGCATGCAATTTATAAAGCGAATTATATAGTATATAATAATTCCATTAACCATTCTCGTCTCTGTAGTTATTTTAGGTTTATATTTAGCTACCATTCCCCAGTAAAAATTGGCTTTTTAAAATTATATTCAAATTTAAAATTACCAAACTAATAGATTTTTTAATAAATATATTGATTTATCTCAATGAATCAGCCAAATATTAATTTAAATATTTTAAAAATAATTTCTTTTTTTCTTACAGATATTCAGGGAAAATCATCCATAACAGAGAGGATATCGGAAATATAGAAATTTAAAGGGAGAAGCCATTTGGGATTCCTCATATTAAAGCTAAAAGTATGAAAGATGCCTTTTATGGATTGGGATATGTTCACTCTTAAGATAGATTGTTTTCAATGCATATCAAAAGAAGATTATCTCAAGGAAGACTCAGTGAATTTGCAGGAGAAGATACATTATAAACTGATATATTTTTTAGGTAAAACACTTATAGTAATTGAAATCCCAAATATAGATATTTTATAACTAATATAAAGAACTGTTGGAATTGCTGATACAATCAAAAAAGTTACAACTAATATTGAACCAGAAACTAGGGAAATCATGCAGGCTTACATTAACGGAATAAATGACTAGGTTCATTCTATGATTACTTTGCCAATTGAATTTCATATTTTGGGAGAAAACTTCGAGGATTGGACTTTAGAAGGCACACATTAAAATTAAACATTTTGATTAAAAAAATAATTAAATTATATATACAGATTGCGTTAGTATAGAATTAATGTTGAACATATTCTTGTCTTTAGATTTTTATTTTGAGCCATTGAAGGATTTGGTTCGTGAAAAATATGGAAATGATTTAGCGGAAGAAATTTTTGCCGCCAAAGATGAATATTTGTTTGATAAAACATACACTTTAAATGACGATGACTTGAAATAGTCTAATATTTATTAAGAATTTACAGATGAGAATTTATAGATTCATTTAAAAACTCTCAAAGAAAAACACCATGTGGAAAAGACACATTTATTAGAAAATTTCATAAAATTAACTCAAATTGAGTTATTAGAAAATGGGTTCTCTTAAATGAAAGGGTCTAATGCTTGGGTGGTGGATGTAATAAGTAATGATAAATGTTTAGTAATAATTATTTCTTTTATTTAAAGGGTACTTTGACTAAAACTGGAAAACCCATATTGGCCAATGATCCCCATCTGGACATTATTATACCAACTATATGGTACTAAACAGAATTATTATTTGAACATGAAGGATAAAAGAAATATGTAATCGGATCCACTGTAGCAGGAATGCCTGCAATTGTTATAGGAAAATCTGATTATGTTACATGGGGAATAACAAATAATATGGTAAATTAATTAATTAATTACATTAAAACAATTTACTAATTTTATTAAATCTTCAGGCGGATTCAAACGACTTGTATATCGAAAAATTATAAAAAAATAAGTATTTCTTTGATGGAGAATGGATAGAAATGAATTAGAGAGTGGAAACTATCAAAATTGGCAAATATGGAAAACACAAAAATATCACAGTTTCTGAAACCCATCATGGTCCTATATTGCCCTCAATGTTGGATCTAGTTAATTTAGATAAGTAACCAAATTTACTTTATTTTTTTAGTAAACTAGTTTAATTATCGTTTTATTTTATTTTTCTATTATCTATAGACCGTTCGAAAAAATAGAAGAATACTCATTCAGTTGGCCCGGTCATTAAATTAAAAACAACTTTGTTTAATGTAATTTAAATATGTTGGTAGCGGATTCTGTAGAAAAGATATAAAAGGCTTTGAGACTAATGTCTGACCCAGTTGTGAATGTTATCTATGCTACCGTGGATAATGATATAGGGTAATTAATAAATGCAACTTAAACTAAATAAAAAATATTAACTTTATTAAGGCATATTTCAGTCGGAAGAGTTCCCGTAAGAAATGATCCCTTAAACTGCTATCCCTTAGATGGAACAAAAAGAGAAAACGATTGGATTAGATTCTACACAGGAGAAGAATAGCCCCAAGTAGTCAATCCCAAAAAGCAGTATGATTAAATAATTCTATTCTTTATTTTAAATAAAAAATGTATTGACAATTTAAACCAGTTATATAGTAAATGCCAACAATAAAGTTGCGTCTGACAATCTCATTCATCATATAACAGCAACATCCACCACCATGTCGAGATCTTATAGAATAACTAAACTTATAGAAGAATTTATTGATAACAAGTAAAAAATTATTTCCGAAGACTTCATGAAAATGTAATAGGACCGAGTGGATCAGTATTGTTTGGAAACTAAACCTGATTTCTTTAAAATAGTTGAACTTTATTAAAAAGAATTTTTCACAGAAGAAAGTAATCAATAAAAAATTGACTAAATAGTGAAGTTGTTAAAAGATTGGCCCTGCGATATGGCATCTAAAGGGCCAAATTCTGTGGGAGCTGCCATTTATGGAGTGTGGGAACAAAAATTATTGTCGAAATATTTAAATTTTTTGACAGATAATGTTAAAATAAACAATAGGTAAAATATAGAAATTAATAAATAGATTAATTAATTACTTTTAAAAACCAAGAGCTGCATTGAACCTTATGTTTGATCACATATTCTTCTTTAATTTGAAAAAATGGGCTAAAGGAGACAGACATTATCATGAAATCTGCATTACAAATAATAATAAAAATAGCAGTAAGCCCTGCCTCTACAACTTCTTCGAGTCTTTGATTGAAACATTTGATTTTATGAAAAAGAAATTCCCGAACTCTAAATCACACGAATCTTGGTCTTGGGGAAGCATTAATATCCACGAATTCAAGCATTCTCCCTTTTCTGCCACTCCTCTTAAGCCTTTCTTCGGAAGAAATAGACCCGGTGGAGGAAATAGAAGAAGTATTAATGTAGGAGGAATAAACTTAATGTTAGATAAATGGAACAGTGTTTATAGTGCCAATTTCAGAATGGTTGTAGATATGAGTGAAGGGTAATATAAAATATGATATTTATTATATAATTTATAATAAATGTTTATATGTTTTTAGAGGAAAAAGCTATTATGTTGTTGATACAGGAGTTAGTGAAAGTGTATTCAGTCCTCACTATACCGACTAGCTAGACATTTTCTAGGATGGAAAGTATATAGAAATGAAATTCGGATATGAAAATTTCGGAAATTATTCTGAACCCTTATTCTTATTGAACAAAGATTCAGTTTTAAAATAAAAAACTGAAGAATTATGATTAAATCGTATTTAAATAATAATAATAGTATAAATAATTAATAATCAAATTTTGTCTTTTCTATTTGGAACTTTGGATTTTTATTTATTTTAATTTCTTACTTATTTTAATTTAACTATAAAAAACATTTATTATATAATATTTTTAATAATTTAAATAATAAAATTTTATTATAAGTCGTATATACAAATTAAATATAAAAAATTAAATAACTTATTTCATTAAAATGGAGAATTTTAATCATCATTGTCATGGGCTTAATCAGTGCTTTATCTCCCTCTAAACATGAATATAACATCATGGGATTTTGCCTTCTGAATTTTACTTTTGTTTTCATCTGATACTTACACATTAGACTCTTATCGCATGCTTATATCATCCCCCTCTTCACTATAACTTATCCCGAAATCACTGCATTTACTACCTTCTATAATATCATTAGATCCATAGGTTTATTTCACTTTAGAGCTGTGTCTTATATCCCTTATAAAAATATATAAGTTATTGAACTTTTTAATTTATAAATAAACTAAAATTACCTGAACGCTGATACTTTTTCCACTTATTTTTCTTCGGTGAGAGACATAGGATTATTTGCATTATTGGGACTTAAAGCCAACTGGAAATCATTACTGTCTTGGCTATTTTAAAACAGCTTTGAGTTGAATGACACTGACTATTATAATGACCCATCGAAAGAACCCATTTTTTGAGACATCGTCAGGTGTTCGTAGATGTCAGCTCTTGAAATTATTTTTTTAGATACCAAAAGATCCAAAAATATTTGAAGTTGTGTCTAATTTTGTTCTTAGTAGCTCGTTCTCTCAGCTTTATTTATATATTTGACGATTCCTCTAATTCCAATTTTAGGAACTAAAAATCTCATAAAATTGTAGAGTCTGTCATTTTGGTGCTCAGAATTTTAAGATAGTTTTTATTGTAAAAATTCAATTTCTTCATTTTCTTCAAACTATATGATCAATAATAAATTTAAAAACTATTGTTTTGTAGCAAAAAAATAATAATAGATTTACATTTGCTGTTTATCCATAGTAAACTGCATAATATATATGTTTTTTGTTATAAACTATTTGCTCAATTTCTATAGTGTAAGAATTTAAGTCTTCGCTATTATTACACGTATATATATATATTAATTTTTTAATTAAAATTATATTATTTTAACATTTTACACTACTTGAGATTAATAAAATTGGTAAAATAAAGTGGGTAGTTATCTTAAATCTACTTATTTGGGCAACAGCAGTACGATATTTTTTGCCATTCGATAAGAATGATTCAAGGCAGGGAGTAGGGGAGGCTAGGCGTTGGAAAATAAATTGTATTTGTCTTTATCAAAAGAAGGATGCAAAAAGACTAAATCGCACTATATATTTTTGAGATCGAAGAAATCCTCTTTAATAAACTCCACATTACTCTAAACTCCAAATTTTTTGCTATTTTCTTTCGCGAAATTTATTCTTTTACTATCATTGTCTACTCCGACACAAAAATCGCAAGTTCTAGCCAGCTATTAAAAATTATTAATATTTTAGCTTTTAGGTAATTTTTATCTTTTTTTCAAAATACTTGGACACATAAGCCTCCTACTCCACAACACCCGTCGAGAACTAAAGCATGTCCTTTACATCTATCAGCTAAATACTGAGCAACTTTTTGAGGGACTATAGAACTTTGGCCATCGAAATCAGTTATTAATGTGGTATTTAATCCTATACTTTGTTCGGTACTCTGATTGGTAAAATCAACACTTTTTTAAGAACGCAGCTTTTTCTCCGTAATTTTCGCCATTACAAAGTCTTTATTTGCAGAGTCGTACAGGATGAAAATTTAATTTTTTGGAACATCTTAAACTTGCCATTTTGACATTAATCTTTAGGCAGCCTTTTTTTCCCTAATAAAATTATGTAATTAATTTTTTAATTTATTTATTCATATCTATTTTGGGAAATACCAATTAATTAAGGGATATAAATCGAAATTAAGATTAATTAATTAATATTTTTTGATTTACTTTTTAATTTAAATCAATAATATTTTTCGAAAAAATCTTGTGCAATAATAATAGTGCAGATTTATTATTGTTAATATGAATAATCAACATAAGATTATTATTAATTTATAGATCAATTAAAATTCATTGCAATAATAAATAGTTCTTATTCTTATTTATCAAAATAAAATACCTGTTACAAATAGAAAATTAAATTCTATATGTGCTACTTACAGTAAATTTTAGTAGCATTATTATATAATACCAATCCACATATAAGAAATATGTATAGATTAATAAATGTATACTAAAATTAAAATTAAAACCACATATATTTACCTCTTGTTTAGTTGAGGGCTCAAGTTGGAAAAATTTCTAGAGGGGTCACTCTAATTTTTAAACATATCTTCCACATCCTTATTATTATTTTAGTTTTATTCTCCTTAAACTCCTTTGCTGCTTTCGTAATTACCTATATCTACATCACATCCCTTCGGTTTTTGCTCCGAATTGGATTCTTTATATTTAGAACGATGAACTGATTTTTATTTGCTAGGGTGTTCAGCTGTAGAATTAGGGTTTCTATCACCTTTCATTTATATCCCATCTTTATCTGTTTATAGATATTATGTTGAATCGAGCTATTAATTTCCAGATATATTTTGAAACGAAATTCTACCTTGTCCTTACTAAACTTTTATATCTTCTTAGTCTCCAGTGGTAGTAACTGTTCTTGACTCTTGCGAAACTAAACAAGGACAAAGACATTTTAATAGAAAATTGGGCTTATTTTTCTATTTAATAGTCGCCTTTTCTCCTTCTCTGTTGACTAGATTCTTATCAAGTTGGTTATCCTTTTCCATTTTTTATATATATTTTTCCTTTAAATTCAGTAGTATTTAAAGTTTATAATTCTTATTTATTTTTATTTTGATTACTTTTTCTATTAATCAACTATTTCACTCGACTAAGAATAATTAATTGAATAGTAATGCCTTAAATGCTATGGATTTTGTATATAAATTACGATAAATTATGAAAGATTGCATTTTTTAGTACGACTTTTCTATTATAAATTATTGAGAGTGGGGGATATATATCTATTAGAAAATATTTATTTGATATGTTAAAATAATATATATATATGCAAAATTAATTATAGTATTTAAATTAAAGATATAATTAAATATGAATAATAATTATTATTGGCTTAACTAAATAAATAACTAATAAAAGATTAAGTATGTGCATAAAAAGTAAAGTTAATAAACATTAAAAATATTTCTATACAATTATCTTATTTTTGAAATAATTATTAAATGAATTGTATATCTAAAAGTAAATTGATTATGTTTTAAATATCTTTTAATTAATAATTTCAATTTTAAGGAGGAGGGTAATAATTTTAAGGAGGTTGATAAGTTCCCTATTGATTAGGCTAAGTACCAGTGGTAATAACTGTTACTTTAGGTTAAGTATTGTTATGATGAGCAGCAGCAACTAATAATTTGGCTTTTTATTTTTATTTTCTTTTTTTTATACAACAGAAAATAATAGCTGATACAATAATTACAAACCCAACAGCCCCAATAGTCCATGCCCACCAATAATTTACACACTATTTTAAATAAATTTTTTAATTTAATATTTATATATATAATTTAGATATTATGTAAATACATCATCATAGGTAGAACACCAACTTGTTGAGCCAGACCATTAGGCACAATAAGCGCATTACGAATTTGATGTCTAACAATACTAAGGCTATGATACATTTACACAGTCTCCCTATAGTTATTTAAAAAAATATTATATAGCTAAATATAAAACTTTAGTAAATTAAAATTACATAAGAATCTGTACAAAATTAGTATCCATGATCTGAACAGTACCAAGGATCGTAAGCATGAGATATATTTATAAAAATCTGAACTAGTGATATTATTAAAATATTTCGTGATCGCATTTTATGATTTATACTAAAAGCTAAATAGTTTTTATTATTTTGTTTTATTTATTTATTTTTAAAAAAGTTATATTATCATATTTCCTACTTTAATATAACTTTTTAAATCATTTAATCATAGACTATGATTCTAATATGTAATCGTATATAATTATTTATATTTAAATTTAAATTTAAACAAAGAATTTTATTATTAAAACATAAATTTAATGATCATATTTAATTTTTTTTAAAAATTTTTATCTATAAATATGGTATTTTTAATTATTTAATAGAGAAAACCTGTTTATTTTAAGTATAAAAAGATGGAAAAAAATAAAGAAATAAATTTTTTATATATTATCTATGTTTGAATTTAGAATTGCATATTTTAATTTTATTGTTTATGTTTTTTAATAATTTATATAGAATAACTATCATATTATAAATTACTTAATATATTCTAATAAGACTTTTAAGTAGAATAACATCATTTTAGTTATCAATTGTAAGGTCTTATTTATTATATGAAAAAACCTAATTAATTAGAACTATTTGTAAAATATAAAATTAGATTTATAATTAAAAAAAATAAAAATTTTTTTAATATTATTTATGAATAAAAAAAGAAAAATTAAAATATACTATCATATTAAAAGTATTTATTATAAAAAGAATATATTTATAAAAATTTTGTAAACACTTGTATAAATAAATATCAATTGTTAGAAATAGGATTAGCATTTTAGTTAATTTATTAGTTTTCTCCATTGTTTTAGTGATTATTTTGAGGCATTTATTAATAAGTAACTTAACCTTAGTTTTAATATTGTTATTGAATAGGAATTCCTTAATAAACTGGAGGGGTATATAAAGTCTATGCATTATTATAAGGATATTAGGTATACTATTGATAAGAATTAGCTTAGAGTTATTGATTAATTAATTATTACTATTATTCTCTTCTTCTTTTTCTAGATACGACCACAACTACAACAATAACTATAACAGTCACTACTGTAACAATACCTCCAATGATAAGGATCCAATAAAATTAATTAAAGAAATCATCAAAATATTCGTCGCACTTTAAAAATATATTATATATATATAATTACTTGCTATCTATAAAAATATCATACCTTTGATTCTGTTTGACAATAACCATTTATTGCACAATATCTGCATTCATATTTTTCAGCACAATCATTTTAGTTTTCAATTAAAACACATTAACCCTATATTATAAATTTTTAAAAATAAAGGATGAATATTATTTCAAATTCTCATTCGATTAAAAATCTAAAATATAAAAAAATTAGTATAAAATAAATTATTATTTTACCAATCTATCTGTACAATAAGAGTATCTACTGCTTTAATTTCTACATTATTATGGAGTCTTTCCATAAGAAATTTTCAATATTAGTACAAACACTAATAATACCAGCATGTTCTTCTTCATTTTATTTTGGTTTAAACTTGCAAATTATTCTTGTTAATCTTATTAGCTCTTTTTAATTAGAGATAATAAATAATATAAACTTTATATCGATAAAATATTTATATATATATATCTAGATAGTAGAATCTTTTATTTTAAATCTAATATTAAATTTATAATTAATTTAGAGTTTTTTAAAGGTTTTAAAAAATTAAATTATTTTATAATATAAAAAAGATAAATTATTTTAATATAAATATTTTTATTTAATGAGAGCATTAAATTATTATACTTCTTAAATTTTTTTATTACATATTCTATTAATAAGTATATTAACCCAAAAACAGATAAATTATTTAAAAGTTTAATAAGTAGATTATGCAGGTAAGATTAAATAGACTTAAATAAAAATAATGGTGATTTACCATTAATTTAAACATAAAACTAATTTACTGAAATTAGTATTGAAGATGGAATATATTTTAAAAATATTAATTTTAATAATAATAATTGACAACAATAATAATTTCTTTTTATTTTGTGTTGCTTTAAAGCAATGACTGTTTGCAAAAATGATTTGCATACTATAAAAACTGATAAAAATGAAGGAGTGTAAGAAAACAATTATGTACAGAATTAGTAGAAAAACTAACCATTTTAGTAATAGCAAACTTAAAAAAAACTAAATTGATTTATGAAAATTATTTATTTTACATTATTAACTTGTTAAATTGCTCGAATGTTTAAATTAATAAAACACTTAAACTGATTTGTTAAATAAAAATATTAAAGATCGAAAAGTAATATTATAAACTATTTAATATAAATACTTTATAAATAAAGACTTAAATCAATATCTAAATTTTATAGAAAGTAAATAAATTTTTCAAATTTTAAATATAAAATTAATTTTATGCATATTTTATTATATATATGATGAATAAAAATGTAAATATTTCTTTTTTTTTTATATTATAATTAATTCATTTTAAACTACTTTATTATAAGGAAGTAAACCAGCGCTATTTCGAAAATTACTCATATTATAAAGTTAACTATGAATAAATCCATGCCAGGGAAATTATTATATAATTAATACCATTATATTAAATTAATTAAAAGTATACCATAATATTATAAATAATAAAAAAAAAAATTATGAACAATCAAAAATGTATAATTACTTATTAATATTTGTAGTATTTTTATATAATTTCGGTGATCAATAAATGTTATAATATAATTTTAATTCTATTTAGTAAGCAATCTTATAAATTGAGGAAAAAATATAAAAAAAATACTAATAGAACTTCAAATTTAATTTTTTATAATTTTATTTTAGATACCGTTACTACTTCGAAATATTGGTATATAAATAAATAATATGGACTACTATTTTTTTTTAATATACCTTATAAATTCTAAAAGTGTTTAAAGTTGAAAAAGGTTCATTGCATAATTTATAATCGAGTAGTACTATTTTCATAAATTATAAATTAATTATTATTATTTTTTGAACAAAATTAATTTGATATAGAAAAAAAAAACAAAATAAAAAGTAAACTTATGTCGTCAGATATTGGTAAATTTTTTAATAGTTAAATGTTTGAATGCCAAACAATCGGATATCTATGCTACTATAAGGAGGGAATGTGGAAAAAATTCAACTTTCAAATTGATAACGAATTCTATGATGGATCACTGCTAGTTCCGTTCAAATCGAGATATACAAGAAGGAAAAAATTTTAATATAGACAAGTATTTAAGTCAATTTGCAGCAAAAGAAGAGGATTAAAAAAAGAATTTGTAAAAATATTTATAATTCTGTGCATAAAAATACTAAAATTAATTTTCTGTACTAATTTTATAGATCCTTTTTAAACGCAATACGCTAATTGAGGAGAAATAAAGAATAAGATTAAAGAAATATCCAGGTATTGATCCAGAAATTCTAAATAGAGAGTGTAAATAATACATTCAAAGAGGGTCTTGGTATTGGACAAATTATGTTCTTAATAATTTTGAAGCCTTTACCTATTATAGCTTAGACGAATTGCTTAAATATAGAGACAAAATAAAATCATCAGTTCCCAGGTCTTAAGTTGATTTGTAAAATATACAGCTATTTTATTGATTTATATATTTATTTTGGATTATTTAGATTTTTGAAAGATGAATCCCTTATCATTTTAAATTATATCCTTGATAAAGTTATGATTTGTTTAAAGGAATAAAATATTATGTTATTATCAGAGGCAGCTAGGCTAGTAGCTCCCAGATTATTAGCATATGAAAAAATAATACAAAATAAATTATCAATTAGAATGTCTGATGAAGACAAGTATCTTTTTTTGGGCGGAAGATTTATTACTTAAGAAGTGGTTTCAGCAAAAAACATCAGATTTCTTGTGGGACAGTTTATAGTTCCAGATCATTTAAATTATTGACAAAATAATAAAGCATATATATATATAGTAAATGTTATTATTTTTAATACTAAATAGAATGTTTAAAATTTATTATATAAATTATATCAGTTATAAATTATATATATTATGCACTGTTTAATAGTTTATTTAAATTTTAATTACTTATAAACGGTTAATTGTATTCTATATAAATATGACTATCAATATTATCATTACAAATTTTATTATAATAAATAATCTAAATAATTAATAGTTTGGCTTTTTAAAATACCCAACATAAATAATTAAGTATCTTTTGATTTTAACAAATAAATATATCTATTTTGAAATTAGATGAGTTCCTGATGATTTTACTATTGATTAAAATATTACTTTTTTATATTCAAATGTTGAAACTATGGGATATTGGTTTTGAAACTATTTTAACTTTTTATCTGATCGATTTTATCCTTACTGATTTTTATAAAATTAAGGGAGTAAAATTTTTATATAAAATCAGCATTATAAAAAATGATCTAATTAACTTACTATCAGTTGTTTTGATTAAAGTTATGAAATAATAATTACAAACAAACATTGATATTAAAATTGTAATTCTAATTAAAGCATAAAATATGAGAGAATAATCAATATTTAACATAATTCTAATATAAATGTAAAATGATATTTTGAATTATTTGATATAATAATTTCTTTTAGACATCATATTTAAATCACTTTTTTTGAGATAAAAATATAAGGTTAATATATAGTAATTCATTTTTTATATAAAAACGCACACATATTTAAATATATGTATCACATCACATAAAACTTCTTCCACTTCCTGAACTCTGAAACTTGGTGCTTAATACATCTTTTTATTTTAGAGCAGCAAAAAGTCTTTTGCTATCAACATTTCCAACTTTCATGTCTTTTTCTCTATTGAAAGGCTTTCTTTCTTCTTTACCTCTTTCCCTCAATTTTCTTTCTTTTTCTTCTTTCTATTTTTCTTAATGAATTTCAAACAAAGATTTTTGTCTGAAACTATCAAAAAAAGTTATATATAAATAATTCAATAAAAATAGTAAGAATAAAGTTGTAGTTACTTAGAATTATACTATTCCATAAATTATTGCACCTTATCTTAGTTATTTTCCTCATTGTCTTCCATTCTAGCAGATCCTTCTGCATAGTTAAGGTTTTTATTGGAAGTCTTTTGATTTTATTCTATAAAATAAATAAACATTCTGTTTAACAAATACAAACAAATTAAAGAAATTAAATTAAACAATATATTTAGATGTAAAAAAAAATATTACCATCTACAGGTTTTTATCTTTTATCTAAAAATTACTTTAACTTTTTTTATTCTACACCTTTAAATGTATCATTCATGAACGAATCGAAATCTCCTTGCATCCAGTCATCTCTGTTTGGATTGCTCTTTTTAACTTCAATTAAATTATCGACTTATGCTTTGAATTTTTCTATTTCTGTATCATCAATTTCATCTCCTTTTTCATTAGTTGGTCCTAAAATTTGTTAGATTTAATAATATATTTATTTAACTACATATCATTATTATAATTATTAATTTACTTGAAGGTCCCATCATTGTTTTTTCAACTCTACTTGGTCCAATTGATGGTCCAATAGAAGAATTTTGTTCTGTAGACGCTTATGGGTTTGATTTTGATTATTTTTTTTTTATTTCATTTTCTTATTCTTGTTCTGAATCATCTTCGATATCTAAATCATTATCGTCGTCACTTTAGTCGGAAGATGATGAATTTGAAGAATTTTTTTCGTTTTATTCTTTGAATTCTTGATACTTTTTGCACATGTATTCGTGAAGATTTTCTACTTTGCATTTCTTTTTTTTCTGAAAAACGAATTTATTTTCTGACAATTTTAAAGTCTTAAAAATTTTATGTAAATATGTTTTTATTTTCATATTTTCCATATCATTTATATCAACATCTTCTCCTTCTTCAAAAACCTAAGCGAATAACAAGTATGCATATACATAAATGAATGAATAAATCAATTAATTTTTTAAGGAGAATACCTTAAAAATGTCTAAAAATTCAGAAATTTCATCTGTAAACACTTTGACAAATTTTTGGAGCCATTTAAAAAGTTTCTTTTAATTCACTCTATACTTATCTTTGTGCTTTTCCTTGGCCTCTTTTTTTGTTTCTTTTTTGCCGAAAAATACAGCCTTATGTGCTTCTCTGTCATATTCTTTCTTTTTTTTAGATTTTTCTTTTTTAATTTCTTTTTCCTATTTTCTTCTTTTTTTTAATTTCAATCTTTATGAGTTATGCCTCTTATTTGTCTAATCCTGAAGATCTTCTTCCATTAAACTTGAAATTAAATTTTAATATTTTATTTTTTTTTTTTTTTTTGATTAGTTAGTTTTGCTATTATGTTTTTTTACTATAAATATGTCTTATTAATAATTTCTGAAAAGTATTTATTAATAATGAATGAGATTTATTTAATCCTATTTTATTGGTAGCTAGAACCAAATAATAATACTTTATCACAATTATAATTTTGTATATAAAGAAATTTATTTAATAAATAAGTCTAGTGGTGTCTTTGAAATTTTAGTTTTTTTTTCTTATTTCATCGATTTGTTATTTAATGGTATAATATAATAATAAATATAAAAATAAATATATATTATATAAATTTAGGAGACTTTTTTTAAATAGGATAATTTTTTTATAATTATATAAACATCTAGTAAAATTATTATATTTTATTATATTATATCAAAATAGTAGCAGCAGACTTTGTTGCAAACAGAATCAAAAAATTTTTAATTGTTAAAATTTTTATTGTTTATTCAATTGGAACGCTGCTATTGCTTTATTAAATTATTTGATTCTTACTGATTGGGTTCTACTAGATTTATTTTATCTGCTCCATTTTAATAAAATCCATTAACTTTTATTTAAGTTTAAAAGGCGCTTTTAGAACCGGGCATCAATGTTCCATTCATAGGAGAATTGTTATGCGTTCTTGATTCCTCAATATCCGCCATATTAGGCTATTCTAATAAATACTATTCTTCTCTCTATTAATTTTGCATTTAACTTACTTTTGTTAACTGCGTAATTTGACTTCTTTTATTGGGAGTCAAGGCAAACGTTCTTAATTTACTAAAAAAAAATATATTTTTCCATTTTATTAAATGTGTATGCTATAGAGTTTTATATAAACGAAAATATAAATTACGAAGGATCTAAAGTAAAACCATCAAATTTCATTAATTCATCGTCAGAACAAGAAAGAGAGTCTTAAGAATCCCGAGCGTATGGATCTAGTTTCAATAATCGCTAATAGAAGGTGGATAAAAAAAGATAAAATTTGTATTTTTATAATAAATAGATAATAATGAAAAACTAAATTTATTAAATACTTCGTCAAAATATTTCAAATCTTTCATGTCAGATACGTCTGGCTTCCAGGGAGGAGTCACTTTTCTGGCTGCCAGTTTTTTCCAATCAATACTGTTAAAGAATGGGTGTTCTTTAATTTCTTTGGTTCCTCCCTGAGCTCCCAATCGTTTAGCGGGATCAATCGTTAGCAATCCCTGCAAAATTTGTTTAGCTTCATTTGAAAAATATTCCTTCATCGGGACTTCTTTCTGAAATTATTAATAAAAATATATTTATTTATTTAAAATTTGTTGCATTAATTTTTATTTTTTTACACTGAGAACGTTTTCAAAAATTTCTTTTTTATCTTTAGCTCTAAAGGGAGTTCTTAAAGTCAATAATTCATAGAGTAAAATTCCCTGTAATTAAGTTATTTTGTTGAGAAAATAGAAAAAAAATAAATTATGTTAATTTATTACCAGTGTCCAATAATCCACTTACTTTCCGTACCCTCTTCTCATAATTATTTCTGGGGCTAGATATTCTGGAGTTCCACATATTGTATACGCATTACTATCTGTAAAATGTTAGAATATTATTGCGATCAAAAGTATTTATTTTAATGATATTTCGATTTCAATAATTTTATAAAAATTACCCTCTTAATCTAATTATTTGGCCAATCCAAAATCTGTTAATTTTAGATGACCTTCTGAATCAATTAACACGTTTTCAGGTTTTAAATCACGATAAATTATATTCTTTTTATGCAAATATCTACAAAAACAACGAAAAAAAATATAATCGATAACTGTTGTTTTGAAAATAAAGAATGTTTGTTTGTTACTCCATTGCACACAATATTTCTGCGATATAAAATTTGGAGGTTTCTTCACTGAAAGGCCCTTCCTTTCTAAGTCTTCTAAATAACTCTCCTCCATTAATAAAATCCATGATAAAATACAGTTTGTATTCTGTTTAAAACGCATATCTCAAACTGACAGCGAAGTGATAATTCGCGTTTGCTAGAATTTGCCTTTCATTTAGAGTGTGCTTATACTTATTTTTACTGTCAATATTCACTTTTTTCAATATTTTCATGGCATAATACTTGTCTATTTTTATATTTAAAATTATTATAAATTTGCTTTAAAAAAAATGATAATAAAATAACTGGTATTATTATTATTTTGTCATTTGATTGTGAAAATTAAAAACATTAATAAATAGAATATTATATTATTTATATATTTTTACTTGATTTTTTTTTTCTTACTAATAATACCTGTCCAAAAGAACCCTTTCCGATTATCTATATAATTAATTAATTATTTACTTTTTTACTCAGGTTGCAATATGAAAATTCTTTTTATATTTTATAATGATTTAAATAGTGAGGGATTTTACATTTATTAGCTCAAAATGGTTTAAATTTATTTTATTATTATCTCTCATTCCACTCTTTTAAACAGGAATTCTTTAAACTGGTTTCGCCTTTCCAATATTATTTTCATTTAAAAGAGACTAATCCTTTTTTATTTACTAATTGATTTCATCAGAAAGTTCGTCAGGCTCCTCAGGAGCACAACAAAATTGACTGTTTCCCATTTTTATTAAATATGTATTTTGTTTGTTTGCTTGTTTGTAAATTTAATAACTTTTCAATTAAATTAATAAAATTTTAATTTGTTGTTTATTTTAGGGCTTTTAATATGTGCAGAAATTCTCCTCCTTTTATATAGTAAAGTGTGTAATCAATCAAATTGCTTAATTCTGTTTTCTTCAATTGATTGAAAAAGTTAAATTACAAATTCGAATTCATTTCTAATATATTTACTTTGATGTTGCAATTAGAATTAATTACGACATCATAATAGAGCACTATTAAATTGAAGCAATATATGTAAATAAATATATTTCGTATTTTAATTTTGATAGAATATATGTTAATTAGGTTAGAGAGAATAAATTTAAAAATATTTATGCACAATTACTCATATAAAAAGATATTTAAAGATTGGTTAAATTTTGGAATTTATAAATTGAATTATAATTACTTAATATTTTTTTTTTTTATTAATATTATTATTAAATTAATTAATTAATAAATAAATATATATAGTTAGTTTCATATAAAGCAATTTAATAATGTAGATATGTTAAATTAAATAATTATATAAATCCCTGAATAATTTTTAAGATTGAGATAAGTACATTTAAAAAATATACCATTTATATATATATAGCAACCCGTAATCATTCACATATTTTTTTACCGCTTCCTTATAATATACTGATCCTGAGAATTTTAGTACTCCGAAGCCAAGTCGTGAATGGAGTCTTGTGTAGCTTTTCTTAACGAACTCGCAGTATAGCTAAGAATTCCATCTCCCTAAATATCTTTGTAATAAAGCAGGAATCCAAGACCTGTAAACAAGAGACTCGCCACTAATAAAAAGACCGAAAGGTAAATATACCCAGCTCCTTCCATTCCGATCAGATACCCGCAAAACAGACCCCCCAAACTTTGCACCAAATTGATCACAGCTAGTATGATTCCGACTCCCAAAGCTATAAATTTTTTTTCCAAAATGAGCGACACACATGGCGCCTCTATAACGGGAAAAATAGACCAAAAAATTCCCAGGAAAATCAAGGGGACTATTGCCTCGATATAAGAATTGCTGATAACTGAATTGTAAGGGACGAGGCATACGAAATAGGCTAAAATAGTGAAAATTCCAGAAATTATATAAAAGACTGGGATTTTTCCTAACTTGTCGATAAGGTATCCAAATGCAGGAGACAAAATAGCGCTTATTATATTCGTAATCGTCTGCGTGTATACTGTAAATCGCCCCGTTATATTATACTTTTATTTTATATAAAGCTAGATGTTATTGTTGAAGGGGAAGAAAAGTAAGCAACCCAAACAACTGAGATACAGAACCAACCAATATGAGGTGGGGAAATTGCTCATCGAAAACATTTTAAAAAATCGGTCTACGGGAGACATTTTCTACTACTGTGTTTTCCGGTCTCGGAAGTTGAACTATTATTATTATTGTTATTCTTGTTGTTCGTATGATTGAATTTATTTATTCTAAGGCAAATGTATATTATTACTATTGCCATTACATTTATTTTACTACAAATTTTCTTCTGTTTGTATTTCGATTTCTTACTCATTTTAATACTCTTGTATCTATTGTTGTTGTTGTTTTTGTAGTTATTAATCATTATCGTAACAGTCCTGTGCGGGCTCCATTTAATAACCCTCACTCATAATTTCATCTTCTTCTTCTTCTTCTTCGCTTTTTTTATCCAAATGCACGAGGACCAAAGAGCATATCACTGCAAATCCGCAAACGATATTGGTGAATAAAACAGGCTGATACATCTCTTTCAATTATACATCTGTGTATAAAGAAAAATAATACGCTACAAAAATGATCCCGAATCGCCCCATTGTAGTAAAGCAGGAAAATGCGAATGCTAATTCCTGATTTAAAAACCACTTTGTTATGATTTCATTTCTAGGAGAACTGATGTTTGTGTGGCCTAAAATAGTGTTTATAAATAAATAAGTCAATTAAAAGTTAAATAAGCTAATTTATTTATAAAATTATTTTTTAGTTTATTTTTACCGATTCCGACCAGAAGACGTCCCAAAATCATTAGATAAAATTATCTGGTGACTATTGAAATGGTACAAAGTGATTGGCCGAGGCATGTGCACATGACTGTTAAAACAAACATTAGTCTAGCCCCGAACACTTGAGAAGTTAAATATCCTATAAAGAAAGGCGAAACTATGTTGGGTAGATTAATTACGGTGTACAAAATATTAAATTAAACTGCATCTATGTCGAAAATTTCAAGCAATTGCAGATACATGTAAGCTGGAAAATTTATTGACATAAATCCTCCCAACTGAGAAAGAGTTCCTAGACATAAAATTATCCAACGCATTTTTAAATTAGGTAAGGCTTTTGATTTTTATTCTGATTCTGAAGATTTTTTATTATTTTAGATTTATTTATTTTATTGTGTATGTTATTACAAATTGTTTAAGAAGTGTGGTAAGAGAGAAATTTCAAATAAAAAATTGATGATGCTGATAAATGTTCTTTTGGTATCAACTTTTTTTTAATTAAATTTTTATTTTTTTTCAAATTGCTCAGAGTTGTTTTTGTCAAGTATCTCTTTTTGGCTTTTTTAATAAATAAATTATAGAGTAACCTTATTTTTAAACCAATAGTATTTTATTTATTATTATTTGCAATTTTTCTAATTTTAATCTTTAATTTTTTTGTTGATAAAAACTATATAATTTTATAATATTGATGGTTACCATATATATGTAAGAATCTATTTGATATTTTATTTTTTATAAATAATTAAATAAAAAAATTGTATTTAAAAAAAAAAAATTTAATTTTCTTATTCATATTCATTCATTCATTCATTAAATCAATCAATCAATCAATCAATCAATCAATCAATCAATCAATCAATCAATCAATCAGTCAATCAGTCAATCAGTCAATCAGTCAATCAGTCAATCAATCAATCAATCAATCAATCAATCAATCAATCAATCAATCAATCAATCAGTCAATCAGTCAATCAGTCAATCAGTCAATCAGTCAATCAATCAATCAATCAATCAATCAATCAATCAATCAATCAATCAATCAATCAGTCAATCAGTCAATCAGTCAATCAGTCAATCAGTCAATCAATCAATCAATCAATCAATCAATCAATCAATCAATCAATCAATCAATCAGTCAATCAGTCAATCAGTCAATCAGTCAATCAGTCAATCAATCAATCAATCAATCAATCAATCAATCAATCAATCAATCAATCAATCAATCTATTAATCACTTATTAGGATTATAATTTTGATATACAATTTTTGAAATTCCTTGAATTTTTGAATATTTTTAAGCCGGCTTGTACAAATATGCGGTCAATTTCTTTTTGGGTTCAAATTCTTGCACACATTTTTCTAAGCACTATTAGTTAACATCTGAAACCGGGTTCAAGAGCCGCTTGTTAAATTTGAAAAGTTAGCTCAAAAGGAGATTGGATTTAGCGGCAGGCCAAATGGCGGTCATCAGCGTCATATGAGGGTGCTAATTCTGAATTTGCAATTGTTTTTAATCATTTTGATCTTCCACGACTTCTACCAAACCCGTAATTATATAGTCAGGAACTATAATAAACCCAAGAATGCGAATTTCATAGAGATGTCCTTCTTTGAAACTGGTAAAATAGTCGGAAGACAATACGGAAGAATTGTTGCCAATGTAGCATGTCGTAATGTGCAAATCAGGCATGGAGTAGGTCGCGAAAACCTGATCAAAATCCAACCTTTAATCTTTGAAGCAATTTTGTAATTTTTGAAGACCTTCTTTCAGGAATTGCTTAACTTCTACTTGAGCTTGTTAAGGATCGATGGAGAAAATCCCGCAATAGAGAGGGATTTTGTCCAAATCGAAATTGGTGAAATTTAATTATTATTGTTATTAATTTTAACAAATTTATTATTATTATTTTTCTTCTTCTTGGTTAGTGATTCCAACCATTTTTTCGTGGCAATTAAAAATACTATTTTAGCATTCTTATTCGCTCAAAACTTCAAATTCGAAATCCCATTTTTTAAATTCAGTCAAAAATTCTTTTAACAAGGGAATATTGGGGCAAGTACGCCCCTGGGGAGTTTGAGCGAGGATTTGTTAGAATAAGTGCTTCAAATTCGGGGGAATTCGGATAGGATTCGAAGGATTTTATTTGCAAAATTGATAGGAAATTTCTCCGCCTTCCGGACATATGAATCCCAACTCAACGCGTGCTGACTTTTCCTGCAAGGCCACGTTTTTAAACATCTGGATAAACATAATTGAAATGTTTAGACTTTGCTCATTGTCGCCATTCAGAGTCTGGTGGTTTTTCCTTTGCTGTACTCGGCTGATGGTTTCGAGAGCGAATTCGAGACTGAAGGGGTAGCGCGATTTCCTATTGTCGAAGGAGAAGAGGTTTTGGTCGTTGATGTCGGGTCTCAAACAGAAGGTTTCGAGTTTTATGTGGTGCGGGCAAAACGAATCCATTTTCTGGAAAAGCGAGTCCAAAGCGTTCGGGACGTTGTTTTTGTCGATATATAAAAACGAAATTTCTGCGCGTGATTTTGGGATTTGCTCCTTCAAAAGAAACTGCAACTGTTTGTAGAATTCGGCCTGAGATTGCTTTGCCGTTTGCTGAAAGGCTTTTTGTCGACCCAGATTTTTCTGCCTTTACATCAACGCATTCACGCAGTTTTCGCGGATTTCATCAGAAGAAATGGAAAAGAAATCTTCACTTTTCCCGTGTTTTTTCGCGTTTTATACCACCAAATCTTCAAATAAATTTTTGAACCTCGACTTTCCACTCCCGGGCACCGTCATCGGCACAATTACTTTGACGGTTTTCAAAAACTTTTTTTATTATTAAATTTCCGAGTCCTGGTTTTGCTGAATATGTTGCAAACTTAATGCAAATTAGTCCCGATACGCTTTGAGAAAAGGGACTTCTCGGAGCAGCAGCTTTTGGACCTTTTCCGAGGTGGCATTTTGAGAAAAATTGTCAATTTTGTTTTGATTTATCAGTTCAAACAGTTGCAGGATGGTAGGTTGTTGTTGTTGTTTGTGGGGTTCGATTTATGAAAAAAGGCTGTGGAAAATTACAGATAAGAATGTAATGTATTGGGAGTGAATGAGGTCGACATGGGACGGAAATTGGCTGGTAAATTCGAAGGCTTTGACAGCAATAAGAGAATAAAATTCGAGAGGGAAGGGAGGGGAGTTGTTAAGTGCTAAATTGTGCACTTCAGTGATGAATTTTTCCAAAAAATTTTGGAGTTTAAATTTCTTTTATTTATTATTATTATTGTAATTTTTTTTCAATTAATCCATTTAATTTCGCAACTTTTCCCTCAATTTACGGTAAATTCTATACTCCAAAGTCTTCAGTTTTCCCACACTCAAAACTTCTCCCAAATCGCCCACTTCTTCTTCTTCTTTTTCTTGTTATTCATCTTTCATTTCATTTTGAGTGGTTCTTCTTTTCACGAAATACAGAACTGAGCCCTCACTTCCCGTCTCAATGGAGGCCTTTTCGGTTTCATTGAATAATTCATCAAGATATTCGTTAAATGCCATCCAGTCACTGAATGTTTTTTAACTCTATATTTCTACAAAATTCAAACCCAACTGTTTGCATTTGCGCGCTGCAAAGGAAGGATCAACACAAGAATTTTGAGAACTTTTTTTAGTGTCGATTGAGGAATCAACCAACGCGAAAAAAACTATTTGATTTCGTTCATATTTAACCAAATGTTGATGTTCTTAGTTTCCGACATATTCTCCTACCAGAGTGTATCCTTGTCCCAGGAAATCACGGATTTGCTGCTGAGCCGTGGACGACTTCGTTTCTAAGAAATCGAACCAAACTGAAGCAATCAGAGAGGCAAATTTGAACCTGTTATTGTGATTGGAAGCAAAGTTATTATTTGCAGAATCGTAAAGAGAAATATCGTCTTTCTGCTTCGCTAAAAGACACACATTTTTACTCGCAATCACCCAACTTTAAAACTCATTATTATACGAAATTTGGGCATTTTCTCCGTTCGCTTTCGCCATTTGAATCACTTCGATGGAATTCTATTTCGCTTTCATTAGTTATTTAATTTCCCCAAAAATCAAAGCATGAAGCTTTATGTTTTCTTCAGCCGAGAGGAAGGTGGCAGGCAGCTGGTTCAAATCGTTCGAATTGTAGACGAAAAACTGCTTTTATAAATCGAAAAATTTCATCATTCCTCTTCTTAGCCAAAAAATAGGATTAACATCAGGGCATAGCTCTGAAGATTTTGCGATTTTCGCCTCTGTGAAAAGTCCCTTTTTGACTGCCAAAGTGTTTCCTCGACGAATGTTGTTGTAACAAAATGCGTTTTGAATGAAATAGGAGTCTTCGTCTCCTCCTCTTAAATTTAACGAAATATCCCAAATTTCGAATTGCGGGTCGAAAATGCAGTCCGTTTTCACGATTTTGAAATCGGCTGTGCTTTAAATTTGAGTTATTATTTGCAGGAGATTTTCGAAATTTTATTGCTGACTTTTTTTTGCACTATTTTCTATTTACATTTTTGCCTTTTTTTTTTTATTGAAGCAAATAATATTATTTTTGCTATTTTGTGGAAGAGAAATTCTAGAAATAATATTTTGCTTAATAATATTTTGCGAAATAATATTTTGCGAAATAATTTACCAGAGAATATTTGCTGTATATCAAAATTAGTATAAAAGCTATAGAGCCTATATAGGGTATATTTATTTGAAAAAAAGAAAAATAACTCATAGTACCAAAAAAATTACAGCAAGTTAATATAAATTATAACTTTATATTTAAATTTAAATTTTTTTTAAAAATTAATTAAAGTAAGTTATTCAATTTTATTTTTTTGCGTATCTATCCGTTTAACCATTTGTCACTTTCATTCAGAAGAAAGAGAGATAATTTATACTTCTTCGGGGATTTTCTTTCTTCCCTATAAAAAGTTAATTTCGTACAAAAATACGATGGCTACAGGAACTCCTCCGACTTTTTTGACTAAATTGATGGCGGCTTCAGCAGTTCCTCCGGTGGCTAAGATATCATCGATGATAACGATCTAAAATGGTTAAAAAATAGTTTATTTTCTTTCTTAATAATTAAAATTTTCATTTCTGATATTAATTTCTTTTTTTTTGTTACTTTTTTTCCAGCTTCGATAGCGTCTTTTTAGATTTCGAAAGTATCTTTTCCGTATTCTTTTTCGAATTCATATTCAACGACTTCTCCAGGGAGTTTCTTGGGTTTTCTGATGAGAACTTGACCTTTGTTCATTTTGAGGGCCAAGGCGGTTCCGTAAATGAATCCCCTACTTTCTAAGGATACTAAATAGTCGAATTCGACGTTGGCAAGGGCGGCGGCGAATAAATCGATGACTATTCAATAGAAAAAATTGTAAGCAATTTAAGAGTATATTTATTTTAATGTTTAGTTTCGCTAAGGGCTTCGCTTTTACTAAAATTATATTTACTTTTATTGAAGACAGCGGGGTCTTTAAGCATGGGACAAATATCTTTGAACATAATTCCGGCTTTGGGGAAATCAGGGATGGTTCTTAAAGAGCTCATTATGAATTTTCCCTATTCTTGAATAGATTTGTTTTCCATTTGTTTGTTATATTTTGCTTTATTGGTTTCTTTAATTTAGTGAATGAATATTTTTTTTGGTTTTTTTTTTTTGAAAATGATTTTTGTTATGTTAATGATATTTTTTTTATATTATTTAATTTATTAATTATTTAGTGAAGGATAGCACGCTTTCTACTATATTGAGGGGTCACGGAATTATTAGCAATAATTATAATACGCCTAATATAAACTAATATTAATTAAGCAGATTATTTTTTTTGTTGAAATCTACCTACTAAGAATATTACTATTTTTGTTGCTAGAAAAAGAATAAATCACAACAAACTTAACTTAAGTAAAGTAAACTAAAATGATCTTCAAATATTAAAAATATTAAAAAAAATAAATAAACTCACTATTAATATATTTTTTATACGATATTTCAAAAATTGAAATTTATTAAAAATAAAAAAATAAGAAAATAAAGTTTAAGTTTGATAAAGGAAAAATTTAAATTTCTTAATAATGAAATTTTATTTATAATTTCTCTTCTTGGTGGGGGGAAAATGAGTTTTTATTATTATTAAATTTTTCACTAATGTTAAAGTATTACATTTATGAAATACTATAAATTAAACTCTAAAACTTTTGCATTTAACATATGATTATAATAAGTAAATTAGAATTATAGTTAAGTAATATACGTATTTAATCTAACAAGTAATTGCAAATTAATAGCAATCATAAATTATTAAAAGGAAGAAAGTGGGGTGGTGTAGTGATTATTTTTTATTATTAAAACATATTTTAAATTATTTTAATATTTAGCATTAAAATTTTAGAATTTTAATTAATTAGTAAATTAAAAATATATCTAATAAATAGTAAATTTGGTAAGAGTTTTAAATTAAAATGAAAGACCACTTATTCCTGATTTTAAATTTTTTAAAGTATTATTATAATATTATTTGATTGAAAATATTATTAATTATTTTAAAGGGTGATTTTGTTTAAAAAGTGGAGAAAAATTACCACATAAAATCGCTAATTAATCAATTAGCTCAATACGAAATTTACTACTAAGTACATTATACATATAAAACAACTTATAGAATTCATAAAACAAAGAATTACATAATAGGTTTATTTTTCTCCAATAAAAAATATTTTAAGTACAAGAAACTTTAAAAAAGCGTATTCACATACATATATTATAAGTACTTAAACAAATGGAGCACTAAAAATAAGATTAGTCATAAAGACTGCCCAAAGTCAATAATGCGAATTCGCAGTTATCTTAGCAATACCAATAACCTTACCAGCAGTAGTCAGGTAAGCAGTTGTTGTAATAAAATTACGAAAATAACTACACTGTCAAACCGAAGAATGAGTTGGTCAAAAGATTATATTAAAATATTGGCAGTGACATGGCCGCAACAAGGGTACTAATAATTATATTATTTAATAACTTGGATCACTTACTTAAAAAATTCAATCTCAGGTTGCAAGGTCACTATCTCCGCGCAAACCATAAGACAATTTCAGTCAGCCGAAATTGTAGGTTTAAGAAGTTAGACCCAGTTCTAAATAGCAGCAATAATTGTAATATCAGAAAACGGAAAAAGACATTTTAAATAACAAAAATGCGACCACAGTCGATAATTTTCCAAAAACCTTTAAAATTACGAAAATAGGTAGTTTTCTAATAAGAAAATAAGCGATATTTACGGCAATAAAATATTTAATTTTTTCATATTTTCAAGATCGTCTGATACCTTCGCTAAAAAGTCTGTCCCCTGAGCAATAGAAAATGCTTAATATGAATGGCAAACAAAATAATAGGGTTTTGGGTGTTCCTGTTTACATGCAAAAATAATTTAAAACGGAAAAAAATTAGTCGCCCCGAATGAATAGCAATAGTTAATAATAGTATAAAGTGCCGACGAATGAAGGCAATTCGAAATATTTGGCCGCTGCAGGAAGTCCGCGTAATTTTAACCGCAGAGGCTCGTTGCCGAAAATGAAAACCAACATCATTAATAGTCCGCACAGTAAGACTTTAGGGGAAAGGTTTTAGCAGCAGCCAACTTAAAGGAGAGCTCATTTCAATACTTAAGGGTAATAATTGAATAATTGAATAATTTAATAATCGAATAATTGAATGATTGAATAATTGAATAATTGAATTATTGAATAATTGAATATTAGAATAATTGAATTATTGAATAATTGAATAATTGAATAATCGAATAACGAAATTAAGAAATGAGATTTATTTTTGGAATTTATTTTTAATTTTTCAGAGAAGAAGACCAGGATAGTTAGGCAAGCGATTCCATGACTGATGAATATGGTGGTTATCAATTAGAATAGAAAAAGGCAGTTTTGCGAGCGAGAGATTTCTTAAATTTGATTAAAACAGATACCGACTTGGAAAACGAATTTTGCTATTTGAACCGGAAATCGCATCCTTATGACTGGGAAATCGTGGACTTCGAGCAGCGAAATCAGGAATACTACATGACGATATCTGCAAGGGTATAATTTAATTTTTTGATATAAATTAATAGCAAATTCGAGAAAGCAAAAATGATTGATTGCGCACAATTTTGAAAATAGGGCATTCAGATGTACAACGAGGGTGACGTCCGGTTTATGACGATGGAGGAGTGGGAGCGCGAATACAAGTTGTACGAAAAGATTATCGGGATTGAGTTTTTCAAGAATTACAAAATTTGGAAGTCGTTTTCCGTGTGGAAAAAGCTGATGCGACAAAACATAATTCGCGCGTGTTCGAAAGTCATTCAAAAAAAACTTTTCCTGCTGGACGATTCTCTGCGACAGCCCCTCATCGACATCCGGCAGCAAACCATGAATATTAACCAGCAAAATTTTTTCGAAGATTCGAAGTTCTAGGGGCCGGTTCAGTTCCCCGAATTCAAAGAAGTGCTGGCCGTTTATAGGTGCGATATATTTCTTTTTTTATTTAAAACAAGACAAAAAAGTACTACTATTAAACTTCTTCGAATTTAAAAAAGGCAAAAGCAGATTTAAAACTTTATTGTGAGTCGACAGACGGAAATCCAGGAAATGTTGGAACAAACGTGTCTGAAATCGCTTCAGAAATTCAAAAAAGACAACAAATTCCGAAAAGAAGGCGAACTTGACGAAGACCAGGTGAAGCAGCAGTTAAAGCAGCGGCTGATAAGCAAAACGAGGAAATTACTGCAAAAAAAGGAAATTCAGTTGGCGCAGGTGGAGCTACGTTAAATTACAAATAAAAATCGTTTTTTTTTTTTCTAACTTTTTTTAATAAAAAACCAAAGGAAGAACAAGAATAGACGGTAAATTATACGCAAGAAGCGACGATCCGAACGCACTGCAAAAAGCTGAAGAACTTTATCAAGTTGGTGGACTACATAATTTTGGACGCGAAGGTGGATTTGGTGATTCAGGCGACGTTTCGTTTGGGGTAGCAGTTGCAGGAACACAACAAGGCGGCGTAGAAGGACGAAAGCATTCCGTACTTTCGAAGGCAAAACACGTGGATCATGATCAATGTGTCGCAGGAAAACGGGCGGACGTTTTTTTCGCCTTCGAAAGATGTGTTGCAGAAGCTGCACGAAGACCTGATTACGAAAAACATCCAAACACTACAACAAAGCCACAAAATCTTCCTCTTTGCGCCCGAACTCAAAGACTACACGGAACTCGAACCGGATCAGTCTGAAATCGAAGAGGCTCTGTAGGAACTCACGAATATTCTGAATCGGGACCCCGTGTTCAGACAGCTGAACGATTTCTTCAACTAGCAACTTGAACTGGCTTACGATAATATTATTCAACACTCGAAGTCACTTGAAATACCGCTCAAAATCCACCAGGAACACCAAAAACTCAAAGACGTAAACTACGACTCTATGGACGCTGACAACTTCGAAAAGGCTTTGGACAAGTACAAGCAGGAAGACGAAATCCTTAAGTCCATTGAAGCCGTTGAGCCTTTAGGTAAGATTTTTGCTTTTTTTGGTTATGTAATATTCAATTTTATTCATTTCAGGACTGTATTTGTTTAATTGCGCTCCTTTGAAAAACGAAATTTAGAATAGTGGTAAGCAAAGTATTTTTTTTTATTAATTTTTAATTTTTAAATTTTTTGTTGTGCTAGCGTAAAATTCGAAACAAAAAATGCAGGAAAATCTACCGAAAATTACGTTTTAGCGAGCGTAAGCGTTTTCTTAACAAGTTAATCTACTATACAACAAAATTTCCTTCAATCCTGCGAATCTGGAACAGTTTGTGAAGTTCAACGAAGATGTTAAATCTATAGAAGAAGCTATGGACGATTTGCTGCTAAATTCGTCAAGTATTCAAAGTTTGCTCTATTTGTGTCAGCAGCACAGAATTGTCGTAACAAAAATAATTAATTTAATTTGAGATGACTTCATTATATGAAATAAATAAATAAATAAATAAATAAATAAATAAATAAATAGTTCACTGATCAAGAGAAAATTGAAATCAATAAATGTCAGAATTAAATGAGTAGTTTGCGAAAGAGAATCGACGAAATTGTGGCGAATTAAGAAAACAACATGGAAAAATTCAGAAGGGATTTGGAAAAACTTATTCCGCAGTTAGAACTGAAGGTCAAAGAACTTGATGAGGTAGGAATTTTGTTTAAAATAATTTCATTTTTATATTTAAAATTTTGTCTTTAACTACGTTTGAAGAAAATACAAGCTTCTTCTGTGGGACGCAAGACTTCTGATATCAATTAAACAGTAAAGCAGTTGGAAGAACTGGCAGTGGAAATCAGAAATATCAGCAAAGAAAAGTCAGACATTAAGATTTATGAAGAAGCCCTGCAGGTCGGAGAGGTATCCGATTTCGACAAACTTGACTCACTTTTGGAGCGGTTTTCGCTAATGATGAAGTAAATAAATAATTATTAATATAAATTAATAAATAAATAAATAAATAAATAAATAAATAAATTTTTTATAAACTAAGACTTTGGAATGGGAAAAAACTGTGGAGAGATAAAATGGAAACTTGGAAGAAATAGCACTGGAAATAACTCGATATAGAAGATATGCAAAAGCTAATGGAAAGCAGCATTTTGACTTCATAAGAGTGTTCGAAAGGTAAACCAATCAAAAAATAAATAAATAAAAATAGTTGAATTTGTTTATAAAATTGATAATATATTTTAGAAATTGAAATCGGAGAAGTAGCTCTTGCATTCAAACGAGACGTGGAAAAATTTTAAAATATGCACAGCTCGCTAATAAGTTTGAAAGACCAGCACTTCGGAGACAGACAGTGGAAAGAAATTCGAGATTTGATTTTGTCTGAAAAGTCAGAAAAAGAGTTGAAAGACTTGGGTCCGATTTCTGGCAATTTACTGAAAAAGTAGAAAAATAACAAAATTTTAATACAAATTAATTAATTTATTTATTTATTAATGAAAACAAATCTGTTGTTTTCAGTTTGGACGACCGGAAGTACACGCTGGAGTTTTTTTTCGAATTGGGGATCGATTAGTATCATTTGAAATTGTAAGAAATCGCGATTTAGGCCGTGAAGGAGAGAGAGTTAATAATGATTATTACGGAAGTGGAAGATTTTTGGAAGTACTCGAAGATTCGAGTGCAGCAGTACAAGGATCAAAATGAAGTGTACATTTTGGGACTCAATGAACCGATGATCCAGAAACTGGACGATAATATACTCACGATGAACAACCTTTTGGGAAACAAATATGTGGAAAACGTCAAAACCCGAGTGATTAATTAAATGCAGCAAATGACGTATTTATAGCAATTGTAAAATTGGTGATAACTGTTATTACAATTTATTAAATTAATTTGACTTTTTTGCTTTAGAATGGATGAAATAGCTTCGCACTAAAGGAGCTGGATCTATTTGGAACCGATTTTGTCTTCGAGTTATGCGCAACGAAATTTGGTAAATGAATTCAAGGGGTTTCAAGCGGCAGATATGCACTGGAAAAAACTGATGAGATCTGTGCACGATGTCCCTCAAGCGAAAAAATGGGTCGAAGATTGGAAGGTTCATAAATAAATAAATAATTAAATGAGTGAGTGATAAATTTAATTTAATTTTTAGACGAGAACGACTTTGAACGGACTCATTTAGGGAAACAAGCAATTTGAAACGATTAGGAGATAAATGGATGATTTTTTGGAAAGGAAAAAAGAAGTGTTCAAAAGACTTTACTTTGTGTCGAACGAAGAAATTCTTTCGATTTTGTCTTCAGTTATGCAAGTTTCGCACCTGTAGCCTCACTTGCTGTAATTTAAAAAGGATTTTTAACTTTATTTATTTGGTTTAACTTGACTCTAAATTTGTTGTTATAAAGGAAGGTGTTTGACAATATTAGTTCACTGGAACTGGACATAAAAGATAATGTGTCTGCGATGATTTCCCAAGAAGGCGAGTATTTACAGTTAAAGAACTGCACCTTGAAGGGAGAAGTGGAGGAGTGGCTGTACATTTTGGAAGAGAGCATGCAGCAGCAACTGAAAAGTAAAGAAATTGTAGTTCTTTCGTTTATTTGTTAAATTTAATTTGTTTTGCACCAGATTTGTGCATTCGGGCTAACAACAAGTACGATTTGGAAGACACTCAGCACACTCAGTGGGTGATGGAGTACCCGTGTCAGGTGGTTTTGATAATCGACGGGATTTGGTGGACGAAGCTGACGGAAGACTTTTTGAATCCCGCGAACAATTTGGATCTTTACCAGTGGTACGAGTCGATCGTGATTCAGGTGGACGATATTCAGGAAATAATCCGCGGCAAACTAACGCAGGTGCAGCGGCAGTCACTGATAACGCTGGTGACTCAGGAGGTGCATTTCCGTGACATCGTGGCTGATTTGGTGATCGGGAAGGCGAAGGATGTGGACAACTTTCAGTGGCAAAAACAGCTGCGCTTTTACTACAGCAGCGGGTCGTTGATGACGGCCACCAGTAGCAATTTCAACAACACTGTAAGTGCCCTTTCTTCTCAACAAAACGCGAGTGCGGCTGTGAATGCTGTGGGAGGCACTGCTGGCAACACTGCAGAACAAAACAACGAAATCCGGATCTAGTAGGTGAACTCATCTTTGGAGTACGGATACGAGTACACGGGTGCGAGTTCGCGCCTGATCATCACGCCGCTGACGGACCGGTGCTGGATCACGATTACCTCGGCGCTGAGTATGAAGATGGGCACCTCGGCGATCGGGCCGGCGGGGACGGGGAAGAGTGAAAGCGTGAAGGATTTGGCGCGGACGTTGGGACGGTTTTGTCTGGTGTTCAACTGTTCATAACAAATCAACGTGAAAATGGTCGGGAAATTGTTCATCGGACTGTGCTTCACGGGCAGCTGGACGTGTTTGGACGAGTTCAATCGAATCGATATCGAAGTGCTTTCTGTGCTCGCGCAGCAAATCCTGACGATTCGACAGGCGAATTTGAGAGAAGTGGACAGCTTCTACTTCCAGGGAAGGCTGATCAGTCTGGATTTCAATATGGGCATCTTCATCACGATGAATCCCAGCCAGGTCGGCAAGACAGAACTCCCCGACAACTTGAAGATGCTCTTCAGAACTGTCACGATGATGCAGCCAGACTGCGACCTGATCGGAGAAATTATCCTCTTTTCAGAAGGATTCGCAAACAGCGCCGCACTCGCAAGAAAGGTCTCCAAACTCTACACACTCTGCCAAGAACAGCTCTCCAGGTAGGACCACTACGACTTCGGAATGAGAGCCATCAAACAAGGTTATTTTTTGGATTTTTTTTGGCATATTTTTAGATTTTTTATGGGTTATTTTTGAGTTATTTTCTCGATTCTTCAAAGTTTTTTTTTTTGCAAAATTAATTTTTTTTTTCTATTAGTGCTCGTGCTGGCAGGCCAAATCAAACGGCAAGATAGCGAAACCAATCCTCTCACTCAGAAAACGAAATTTATGAGCAAGGGGGCGTAGGCCGCCTACCGTAATAAGGAAATCGAAATGCTCATCAAGGCGTGCAGAAGCATCAACTCGCCGAAACTGCACAAAAATGATGAAATTCTCTTCAATCAAATCATGCAGGATCTGTTTCAGGGGTCTCAAATTCCCAATTTAGAAAACAAGTAAAAATAGAAATAATTTTTTTATTGAAAAAATGTTTGTTTTAAAACGAAATAATTGAAATATAAATTTCTATATTTCAATTCCTGACATTTAATTATTTCTTAACTTTTTAAGAGCCCTTCACGAAAATGCCATGCGATATCTGGAATCTATGTAGTATGCCACCAAAACTGAATTTGTGCAAAAAATCATCTAATTGCAAGCCTCCTTGGAAGGACAGCAGTAAGGAGTGATTGTGGTGGGGCCGAGTATGAGTGGGAAAACGACGATAATTGACTCACTCAAAGTCATCAAAAACCAAATAAAAAAGGTGCAAATAAAGAAGCCAGGTGTCCAGTCGATAATCATAAATCCTAAGTCTTTGTCAATTGTAATGAATTTTTTTCTATTTTTCAATTTAAAAAAAAAATCAATTAAAAAAAAAAAAGGACGAACTTTTCGGGAATGTAGACGCAAAGAATAACAAGGTTTTCCACGACGGACTCGTGAGTCAGAAAATCAGAGAACATTAGCAGGATTTCAGATCGCGCGAAGAGTTGTGGATCGTTTTTGACGGGCCGATCGACTCTTTGTGGGCGGAAAATCTCAACACCGTGTTGGATGAGAGCGGCACACTGTGTTTGTCGAATGGAGAAAGAATTAAAATCAGGGAAAGCCTAAAAATCATTTTCGAAGCTCTGGATCTGCAAAAGGCCTCACCCTCCACCGTTTCTCGTTGCGGAATGATTTACGTGGACAACAACGTTTTGAGCCATTCCCAAATTATCGAGCGACTAGTTTAGAAGTATTGTGTTTTTTACTTTTTTTTTTGTTTTTATTTAATAATTTGTTTAATAACTCTTAGGAAGCTGGCATTTTTGGAAAATAAAGAAGTCAATAAATACATCACAGAAACTGTACTTTTGTGTGCTGATAAATTTCTCAACTTCTTGTAAGAAAACTGCAAAATCTCAATTCCTTTAAACAACGTGAGCATTTTGCTACAAATTTGCGGATTTTTGGAAGTATAATTAATAAGATATTTTTCGAACAATCAATAATTAAATTGATTGATTAAAAAAAACAGGTCCTTTTGAGAACAGAGCCGTTGTTCGCGACTTTAGAGGTCGATGAACAACACGGATATTGGAAGAAATCGATTGAAAAGTTGGTGATTTTCAGCTTTTTTTGGAGCGTGGCAACTGTGATACCGAGCGGCATTTTCGGACGATTCGAAAGATACATGTGGGACATTTTCACCCTGGAACCAGTCAAAGGGTCGCTTTTAAACTTTTATTTGGTGCCAAACAAGCAGGGCTCGGAATTCATAAAGTGGGACCTGATTTTAGAGGGGTATAAATTCAATCCCGAACAACATTTCAATGAAATGTTCGTAAATACGAAGGAAAGTGTGTGTTACAGCTGGTTTTTTAAAAGGTTCTTGCTGGCTAACGTCCCGATTCTGATTTCCGGAGCCACGGGGACCGGCAAATCTATCATTGCAAATACCGTTCTCTCGGAACTGAAAAGAGAAACGCGAGTTCACCATTCTCTCGCCCTCAACTTCAGTCCGCAAACGTCACCCCATGAAACGCAGTCGCAAATCGAATCCAATTTGGAAATGCACAGAAAAAAGGGCAAAGAAGTGTTGATGCCTCCGGTAAGAAACGACAATTTAAATTAGAATTTTTTATTTTTTATTTTTTTATAATCGAACAGGCCGGAATTACTCTTGTTATTTTCATTGATGATTTTAATTTGCCGATGGAAGATCAGTACGACGCGCGGCCGGTGCTCGAAATGATTCGCTTTATGCAAGAACAGAAAGGCTTTTACGATCGGAAGAGAAAATTTTTTAAGCAAATAGAATCTACTTGTCTCTGCGCCACTTCTTCTAATAATTTCCAGGGAATCCAACCGAAAATGCTGAGGTAAAAAATGCAAAAAAAATTTTTTAAAATTTAAAAAAAAAAAATTTCTGTAAAGGTACTTCACTCATATACAAATCCAAGCCATTCAGGAAGAGTCTTTGCATTTAATATTTTCGCTGATTCTCAAAGGTTTTTTCTAAACTTAAATTTTCAAGCAGGAAGTGAAGGAATTCGGAGAAAAGGGAAACCTTGTGCCCAGCACGCTGTAACTTTACGATACCATTTCCGCAGAAATGCTCCCAGTGCCTTCCAAGCAGCACTATCAGTTTTCCCTTCGCGATGTGTCTAGAGTTTTCTAAGGTCTTTTAAGGGTAATTAATTACTAAATAAATTATTATAAATTTACCACTATAAAATTAACGATTTGATTTTGAAAGGCGGATCCGTAATGCATTACGACGCATGAATAGCTGGCTCACTTGTGGGCGAATGAAGTAGTAAGTGTTTTTTACGATCGACTCACGAATATAGAAGATAAACAGTGGTTTAAGAAAGTTTTGATAGAAATGATTCAGCAGAATTTTAAAATCGATATGACGGAGAACCACATTTTCGGAGATGATTTGCTTAATCATCCGATCTTTTTCGCCCCTTTCTTCTAGTCCTAACTTTACGAAGAAGTAACGAAATATTTTTGTATATTTTATTTTGAAATTGACAAATTTATTAGGTCATTGATTACAATATTCTCACGGAATTCATTCGAAAAAAAATCGCGGAAACAAAACAGCCCGACACGATGAGTTTCACTCTTTTCGTTTAGGCTGTTGAAATAATCGTGAAGATTTGCCGAGTCATTTCCTTGGAAAGAGGGCACTTCATGTTGGTCGGAATCACAGGGACGGGGAAAAAAATGCTTGCGAAAATTGCGGCACTTTTGCAAGAGTAAGAGTTCATAGTGATCTAAGAAACAGACAGTTTAGAAGAGTTCAGAGAACAACTGTTGTCCATAATGAAGGTAATTTTTTAATTGATGTTTAAATAAATATTAATAATTTTGTTTACCTTCAAACAAAGAGCACAGCGTTTCAAAACAAGGGCATTTCGTTTTACGTAGAGGACAATGGATACATCAAAAAGGAGTTCCTTGACGATATAAACATGTTAATTGGCGGCGGTGAAGTAATTTTCTAATAAATTAACTTTTAATTTTTTATAATAATTTTAGGTTATTTTTTATATATATTGCCTATATTTAGATTCCGAACCTGCTTTCTAGAGACGAACTATATGAGGCATACACCATTTTGAAAGAAGAACAAAACAATACCACTGGACTCAAACATCTGCTTACGAGGGAATACTTTTACCATAAGGTACAAACTAATCTGCATATTATTATGGGATTTTCGCCGATAGGGACCAATTTGAGACAGTATTTTAGAGTGTATCGTAACTTCATAAATCACACTACCATCAAGTGGATTCATCAGTGGCCCTCTGAGGCGCTTTTACAAATTGCGACTCAATTCTACGAAGACAACCTCTATTTCGAAGGAATTGATAGCAAAGCTCGCGCTCAACTCGCAGAACTAAGTGTGATCATACACGAAAGTGTGATCACAAAGGCTAAATAGTACGAATAGCATTGGAAAAGACTCATTTATGTGACTCCTAAAAACTACATTTCGTTTTTGGACATGTACATATCACTACTTAACAAAAAACACGCAGATTTGCTGTAAATTAAATGTTTTCGTTTTAATTTTAATTTTAATTTATTTGTTTTTAATAGACAATTGAAAGACAAATTCAGCAAGGGTGTGAATAAAATTTAACATTCGAAATTTTTGATTAGCGACTTGCAGGAAAAGCTGAAACAGTTGCAGCCTCAACTTGTCGAAAAAACTGAAGAAACAACTCAGTTGATCAAAAAACTTGAAATTGACAAGTAAATTAATTGCTGGATTGTAGTCATTTTTGTATCAGCTATTAATATTTTTTAAACTTGAACACAGGGAAGAAGCCCGAAAGGTGCAGCACAGTGTGGAAGAGGACGAAAGAGTAGTGATTGATAAAAACCAATATGTAGAGGAAAAGACGAATGAAGCGGAAAAAATACTGAATGAAGCAAAGCCACAGCTCAAAATAGCGAGTGAAGCTCTTAATACGCTCAACAGAAATGATATTTCGGAAATAAAGGCCATTCCGACTCCGCACGCACTCGTTAAGTTCACTTTAGAATGTGTGGCGATGCTTCTCGAGGAAAATACCTCCTGGGATTCCATCAAAAAATTCATTTCGGACATTTAATTCCTACAACGTATGAAAAGTGCCAATTCAATCAAGGTCCTCTCAAAAATAAAGCCAGAAAGTAAAATTATTTATTTAATAAATTATTTCCAATTTTAATTTTATAAAAATATTATTTTATTTTTAATAATTCATTTTATTTTTATTATTTGATTATTTAAAATATTTTATATCTTTTTCGCAAGTTGTCACGAGTCTTAAGGAAAAAATTTCTAAAAACCCGGAATTCAAACCGAAAAACATAAAAGCGATAAATTTGGCCTGCAAATCGATGTGCGAGTGGGTTTTGGCAGTGCTGAATGTGATCGACGTGTACAACCAAATTTAGATAAAGAAGCAAAATTTGAACGAATTGAAGACAGAACTGCAAAAAACGGAAGAAACTGTGGCGGATAAGAAAAAGGAACTGGAAATGCAAATTCAAAAAGTGAAAGATTTGGAGGCGCAATGCAACGAATCCCGACTGCAAAAGCAAAATTTGAATGAAGAAATCATAAAAACTGAAAAACGAGTAAGTCAGGCTTCGTAGTTGCTAAGTGGACTGGCCGATGAGCAGGTGCGGTGGAACCAAATGGTGGAAGACTACGAAAAAGTGATCAAATTACTGCCTGGAGACATCTTTTTAGCATCCGGATGTGTGGCATATTTCGGCCCGTTTTTGAAGGACTATCGTTCCGAATTGGAAGACTTGTGGATAAAAAAATCGGAAATTCTCACTGCGATTCCCATGCGAGAACAATTTGACTTCATTTCCGTTTTAGGGAATCCGAACGAGGTAAGACTAGTATGTTTTGTTTAAAAAAAGAATTACTTAAATTTTTTTTAAAATAAAGTTGAGAAATTGGCAAGAATAGGGACTGCCTTGCGACAAGGTATCAGTTTGCAATGGGATTTTGACGCAAGAAAACAGTTTGCAATATCCGTACTTGATTGATCCGCAAATGCAGGCAATTTTTTGGCTGAAGAAAATGCATGGCAAGAATGTAAAATAAATAATTAATTTTTATTCTGTTGAGTTAGTTTATATATTTACATATTTATTTTGAAATTGAATTTTTAACGAAAAAAAATTAAAATAATAGCTCATTCAGACGAAGATGGGCGAAGAAAACTTAATTAAATTGGTAGAAATTTGTCTGGTGAACGAAAGGAATTTAATGATCGAAATGGAGGGCGAGGAAATCCGATCTCAGTTGTACCCGATAGTGACGAAGCAGTTCTTCAAAAAAGACAACCAAAACTTCATTACTTTGAACTCCATGGAAATCGAAGTTCCACCCTCCTTCAAAATTTACCTTCTCACGAAGTAAAACTACCCGCGAATTTCGCCGTTGATGTATACCGTTTTCAGCGTCATCAACTTTTCTCTGACGATCAGCGGCCTCGAAGAGCAATTCCTCGGCTACATAGTGGAAAGTTAGATTCCAGGTATTCATTTACTTTTTGATTTATTATATTCAGTTTCGTAATTTCATTTTAATATAGAGGTGGAAATGGAACGAAAAGACATTTTAAACAACATTTTGCAATGCAGACAACAGCTGAAAATGAATGAAGATCGCGTTTTGCAGTTGCTCAATGCTTCAGACACGGACTTGCTGGACGACACAGAGTTGATTGACAATTTGGAAATGTCGAAGGCGACAGCTTTCGAACTGCAGAAAACGATTCACGAAAGCGAACACAAGTAAAGAGAAGTTCAGGCCGCCGGAAGAGTGTGTTTCCCGATTGCGCACAGAGCCAGTCTGCTGTTTTTCGTGGTGAGCGATTTGACTTTACTACACAGTATGTACCAGTTTTCTTTGAAATTATTTACGCAGATTATGGTCGAAGTGTTGGAAAGCAGTGAAAAAATCAAGGCGGCCTCCACCAAATTAGCCACTTCTAGCAACCAGTTTGCGCAGGAATGGGATAAACAAACTTAAAAAATTTTGGGAGCCCTTACTTCTGCCGTTTATCAAAGAGTGTCTTCGGGGATGTTTCCGTAGCACAGGAAGCTATTCGCCTTCCAATTGACGACCATTTTGTAAAGAGAAATCGAAAATATTGATTAGAAAGTAAACAATTATAAGCACTATGATTTAACTAAACTATCCATTTTTTAAAATTAAATATTATCAACTAATTAAGGAGTGGAATTTCTTTTTGAGAGGTTCCTACCACTTTTCGGGAGCCTCGAAAGCAGAGGCAGTGGATTTGGGAGAAGATTCTGTAGTGTAGCATATAGTTTTAAATCCTAGTAAGAGCAACAAATAAAGATTGTTTTTGTTTAAAATAGTTCTCGCTTTAATTTTTATGTCTTTTTGTTATAGGTTAGAAAAAGGGTAAAGGAACAAGTAATGACGCCAATGTGTACATCCCGATTTAAGAATAGAAAATTAAGACAGCCTTAAAATTGCTGCCAAAATTGGATCCCAAATTCCTCGAAATTCTGAAATCCATGTCGCAGCATCCAAAGGAGTGGGAAAGTTGGTACTCCTCTTCGAATTTGACCAAATACAATTGTCCTCTGGGTAATTTCTAATAATTAATAAAAACAATTAGCCAATCAAAGTTGGTTTTATTTTATAATCTAAGGATGGGAGCAAAAGCTGACAAAGTTTTAGAAACTTTTGTTGATAAAAATTTTTAGAGAAGATCAAATGTCTGAAGCGCTCGACTGGTACATGGAAAACTGTTTGGGAAGTGAAAGTTCTATTGTGCATAATAGTCAATTAACAATAGAAGACCTCTATTCCAAAATGACTCGATACAACCCTCTAATCTTTTTCCAATCTTTGGGTGCATTTTTAATCATATTTTTCATTCGTTTACATATTTAATAAAAAAAAGGTTTGTATTATTAAATGTTTTTTTATCCAATTTCAGGGTCTGATCCTCTTATTCAAATTCAAAGATTAGCGCAACAGGTTTTGGATTCTGAAATGGCATCGAATATACTTGTAATATCTCTAGGACAGGGATAAGAATGTAATAAAAATCATGCTTAAATATCGATTTCTTATTTGTTTATAAATTTCAAGAGCTGGCGATCAAGGCGATTGAAAAAGGAAAAAAATAAGGCCTGTGGGTCGTATTGCAAAACCTTCATTTGGGAAAGAGTTTTCTTCCGAAACTCGACTCGAAAATAGAGGAATTGCTCGTGGATCAGGAATCGGATAAACACTTCAGACTGTTCATGACTTCTTTGCCTTGTGACTTCATTCCGGTTTCCATTTTACAATACTCATTTAAACTTTCAGACCAACCGCCTTCAGGAATCAAATTCAAAATGCTAAACTATTTTTAAGAACAAAGTCGATAGGAAGACTTCCGTTACATCGAAAATGAATTGAAATTCGAAAAGTATTGTTAAATATATATATATATTATCAGTTTTTTTCGGGAAATTAAAAATTAAAACCATTGCGAATTACTTATTTTAGAGAACTTAGTTAAATGTATTTCAAACTTAACTTTTCACTCATTTTCCTTCATTGTGTTCTTCAAGAAAGGAAAAAGTTCGGACAATTGGGCTGGAATATACCCTATGAATTTAATGAAGGAGACCTTTTTACTTCTTAAATGGTAATTTTTTATTTATTTATTTATTTATTTATTTATTTATTTATTCTAATTTATTCTTACTTTACTTTACTTCAATTAAATTTTGTTTTCTTCTTTTATAAGATATTAAAAGACTTTTTCCTTGCGCTGAAAAATAAAAGAAGGGCGAGCTAACTATAAGATTCTTTGCTGTGGGAGGCCCTCCATTACTTATTAATAGAAATAAGTTATGGAGGTAAAATAACTGATCAGCAGGATAAACAACTAGTAACAGCCTATGTTTAGAAATTTATATCTCCTGCCGTGTTGGAAGAAGGGTATAAATTCACGAAATCTGGGTATTATTTTCCAAACACATTAAAATTGAACTAAATATATTTAATAAATCATTTTTTTGTAATAATAACAGACTTTATTATCAAATTTCCGATGAAAATAATGCATATGAACAGCAAATACAGGTTATTTCTTCTTTTCCAGATGTGGATAAAGTCGACATTTTTGGAATGTATGACAGTTCGTAAACCCTAATGCAGATTCAATAGGTCACCGAGTTTTTCGATTTGCTGATTTTGATTTAGGTAAGACCACACTTTAACTTTTTTAACAATTTATTTACTTTTAAATTAATTTAAAAATGACTTATTAAAGCCGAAAGAGAGAATTTTCTCTCAGTCAGAAATGGAAAAAGAAGCCAAGGTGGAGCAAATAATTACTTAATTCTAGGCTAAATTGCCACAGGAACTGATAAAAATTGAGACTGTGCGAGATCAGAAAGACAAAAAGACGATGAAGGCAGGCACTAAGTCTATTAAAAAGCAGAAGGAGTTGAAGGAAAACAAAGAACAGCAAATAGACTCGCTCAAAATTTGTTTGAACCGCGAATGCTTACATTATAACAAGTTGCTTTCTGTGATAACCGAGTCTCTTGCCCGCCTTAAAAGCGCGATTAAAGGTATGAAATGAAAAGAAAATTTGCTATAAAATTTAACATATTTCGGCTTAAAAATTTGTATATTTATTCAGGGGAATCACTAATGGAAGAGCACATCGAAGAAATGTTCGAAAATTTGTATAATAACAAAGTGCCTCAATTGTGGATCAAAGTAAGCCAGCCGACGAGTAAGACAGCTGCCGACTGGTTTGATGATTTGATAGCGAAATTTTAATTTTTTTCGAATTGGCTTGCCAGTGATAAGCTGCTAGCCTATTGGTTGGGCGCGTTTTTCTACCCTCAAGCTTTTTTAACGAGCATTTTGCAACAATATGGAAGATCGCAAAAGGTTTCCTTAGATAATTTGTCGTTTAAATTTCAGTTTAAGAATTATACTGATAAGGAATATGTTCATAAAAAAACTGAAGAAGGATGCTATATCTACGGTTTGTTTATGGAAGGCTGCAGGTAAACGGAATAAATAAATAAATGCATTAAAACATTAATTATTTATATTTTGCAGATACAATCCGAATTCGGAATGCATTGAAGAACAGTTTGGGTCGAATACGTATTCATAAGCTCCGATTATCTAGATGATTCCTGTGATGAAATCGTAAGAGTCTTTAGATTTCGAATATGAAAATTTCAAAGATGATCAGAAAAAATTGTACATGTATAGAATCCCTTTGTACAAAACAGAGAAAAGAAAAGAATCAGATTCTTTTTATTCAAATTTCATTATGAATGTAGACATGTTATCCAAAGAACCGCCCAATTTTTGGGTCTTAAAGGGAGCTAAGCTGGTTTGCGAAAGCAAAAGTTGAAAATCCTTATTATGAAAATAAATTAATAAAAATAATGTTTTTATAANTTTTTTTTTCCTTTCTTTTTATACTTATTCTTTCATAAATTAATAAATAAAGATTTCAGCAATGGTTATATGTTTTTATAACGAAATAAAGGGGTTTTTTAATCTAATGTAAATATTTCTTTTTTCATTTCAAAAACTATTAATGAAATTAATTAAGGTTTTTAACAGCTATAAAAAAACAATAATAAATAAATTAAATTAAAATCTAAACGAAATCTATTTATTAAGAAAAAAACAAACCTCAATTCATTAAAATCTAAATTTTCATAAAGAAAAAAAGAATAATAATTTATTGGTTTTAAATTTCAGAAATGAATACTCTTCTGAATACTAACTTTACTAATGTATGTTAGATTCTATCATTTCATTTTTTGATAACTTATAAACCGATTAATTTTTAGTTTTTTAAATCTCCTAACGATATTTACCCAAATAATGATAATACATTCTTTTTAATGAAAATTTAGATTTTTTTACACTTTATCCTATATTTTAATTATTTTATAAATTGAATATAAAAACCAATACATAAATTTAGATAGGGATTTCTTTTATTTCTTTAAAAAAATGATTTAACCAATCATTCAAATAGCTCTATATATAATATAAAATATAACTTATATATGAAACAAATAAACTAAAAAAAATCAGCTCTAAATATAATTATTTTTAAAATACATTTTTCAAAATCAAAAACATACCAAAAATAAAACAATTATTAATTTAAAAATAGTATTGAAATCATAAATATAATTGATTTGAAAAATCACTGTTAATTAAAATTAAATTGCTTTTTCTGTTAACAATCATAAAATTTTATTATTATTTATTTATTAATAGCACACCTACTAATTAATTGATAAAAATTAATAATAAAGTATAAAAGCAAACAAATTTATCTAATTAAATAGAGCCCTTATAAATTCTTGCTAATAATCTCTTATTCTAGACTACCTAGCTTTAATAAAGTAAGAAACACCAAAAAAAAAGTATTAAATTATTTTATAAACGAATTTCAAATAAAAAAAAATAAGTTTAAAAGATTGAAAAATGTCAGATTGCGAAGATAGCAGTTAAATTGGAGAGGTTCAGCAATTTGAACTCAAATGTGAAGACCTTACTTTCGTATAGGAATTTTTAAAATAATCTGAAACTTTGAGAGATTTTTTAACAGAAGAAGATGTTGATTTGTCCAAAAAAAATGTAAAAAAACAAAAATTTTCAGAAAAAGAAGAATAATTCATTTAAATGTGGATCAAGTAACCTGTAGAATTATAGGTTTATGCAGAATAAAGTAAAACTATTAAAAAATTATTTTTTGGGAAAAATAATTTTTATTTTTTAAAATGATTTTATTATTTTTAAGTGTAATATGTAAAAGCAGCTCCAGAATTGAAATTTTTTAATGAAAAATAAACAAAATTGATCGAATAATGGAATTCTGGGGAAATATCTTAAGCAGTAAAGGATATTTTGTCTTAAAAGTAGTAAGAAGATGATAAGAAAATAGAACAAGAACTCACCGAGTAAGAAAAACAAATGATGGAGGTCCTACTATAACAAGAGTAGTCATTTTTATAATTTTTGATGCAAGGTATATTATAATATAATATGATATATATTAAAAACAGATAGATAAATGCAATATTTTTTACTTCAAAATTTTTTTTAAAGAAATCGAAGATGATGATGAAGACGAAGATAACGAAGATGGATGGGAAAGTGAAGATGCGTTTGAAGAAGACAATGGACTCAAAGATTTAAGTAAAAAAGATTTAGAATTTTTTGAACTTTGGAGATTGTAGTCTGATAAATTGCAAAACTTCATTATTGAAAGAAAGAAAAATCCGGAAAAATGCAATTTCAGCAATTAAGAACTTCAGTTTATTGAATTGTTCAAAAAATAATCAAGAGAATTTAAACATTTGGTTGGATATGAGTTTATAGAATATTGAGTTAAAAGATAGAAAAAAGAAAACTAATAATTTTTTTGTTTTTTTCTGTAGATATAAATTAATATTTAATTATAAATAAATTTATTAAGTAGAATATATAACTATAAAAATATATTATTTCAAGTATTTTTACTATATATGGACAAATTAAATTAAATTAAAAAAAATTATTATTAAAATGAAATTTTTGATTTTTAAATTAGCCGATATTCACACTTCTTGTTCTTCTTCCTATTCTTATGAATCTTCATTTTTTATTACATATTTATTCTAAATATGCCCATTTTTTTCCCAAAAATATAAAGCCTATAAATAAAATCATATAAATGAGAAAATAAATAAATAAATAAATTATTAGATTTTACTTGTATAACACTCTTATGCTTATATTTTTCCGCTAAATGGATTGGTTTTCTGCCCAACTCATCACAAATAGTGGGATCTGCTCCCATTTCAATTAAATTTGCTAATATTCCTGCATTTCCTCGCTTTGCAGCTATATGAAGACAAGTCTATCCATTCTACAATAATTACAATATAAATAAATAAATAAATAAATAAATAAATAAATAAATAAATAAATAAATTTTGTACTGAATCTTTTTTGTTTAGCAAGTGTTCTTTCCTAGACTCTACATCGAAAATTTGCCTTCCCATTTAATGGACCTTTAAATAGTTATCTTTGCGAATGGCAGTAAAGAACTCAAACAGTTCTTTAGAAATCAGTTTGCACTGTAGCAATTCGTTTTCTCTATCCTGCATGCTGTGGCGCAGGGAATTCATTGGCTCTTCATCGATGTATAATTACTAAAATTTCTTATGTTCAGCTTCAAATTTCTACATCATCCATTCGCATTTCTGGTCGGAATTCATTTTACTTCTTTCTGTGAGAGGTTCCTGGTAATTTTCGAAAGAAAAACTGTCATTATTATTGATACTGGAATTATTTAAATAGTTGTTGTTATTTTTATTGCTAAAATTTGCTGCATCGTTTTACTGTTTTTCTTACAAATTAAATGTTTTAATCCATGATTTTTTCATCGTTTTTAGATTCTATGACTCTAAGTTTGTAAAGGAAAATTTTTAACTCAGCAATTTCGATTTGTTTGCTGTTTTTTATAAATCATATTTGGTATTTAAACTCTTTTTTTCCAATTAAAATTCACTGTTTCTTGTTTATAAGGTCAAATTAGACTTAAATTTTTAGCTAATATTTAATATATTATATTTATTTATTTAATTATTTAATTTAAAAATTTATTAATTTTAGAACTTACTCTTCGCTTTCTTGATATAAAACAGGCTGCGGTGGCTTTTCGTTAAAACGTTTATTATAAGGGAGTGTAAAAACGCTGTGAAACTTGAGATCTTTACTGCCCAAATGTTACTTTTACGATTCTACAAGTGCTTCACAAAATTGATTATGTCTGAGAAATAAAGAGTCGGCAAACATAGCTTTGGCTGATTTGCTGAAATTTTCAGCTACTATCATGTCTTTTTATAGCATTTTTTTATTGTCAATAAGTAGTTTTTTTTTCAAATTTTCTTTGAAAATTTCCTGGTCTTTTGTCAAATTTTGCTTCATTTTCTAAACCTATTTCGGCATCTGATATTACCGTTTTTGACTCATTGCTTTTTCTTAAAGCTTCAATTTTTCATTCAACGAATAGTTTTCCCGTGTTTCTGTGTTTAATAATTCCTACTAGGCCTCTTTATCGCTTATTTATTATAAATTTACTTTTTTGGGCTTATTTTTTATGATTTCTGCTTATTTCTAACATTTTTTGATATCAATATCGGGCTCAATATCATTTCCATTATTTTCTTCATTTTGCTGTTATTTTTGTGGTAAGTGGCACGATAAAAACTTTTTACGAATTGTGTTTCTGACAACTTCACTTTTAATGGAATGATGAAAATTATGACTTTGAAGGTAAAGGCTTTTGTTCGGATGCGCAATCTTTTCTTTCAACATATTTTTTATCAAAGAATAGATTGCCTAATTTTCTTCAAATTTTTTGTCTTCGAAAATAAAATTTTAATAATATCTATTTATTTTATATTAAATTAAATTTAATTTAATTTAAATTAAATTTTTACTCTGTACTTGTAAGTTTTTGATTTCGGGCTTTTATTGCTGGATTTTGGTTTCCAGCAAGCACTTATTTGACTTATTTCGAGATGTGTTAAACAAACTATTATTATTGATACTGTTATTATTGTTATTTATACTACTATTGTTGTAAAATGAACGCGATTTTCTGGCAGAGAGAGGGAATTAGGATTCTGGTTCAGGAATTTTCTTCCATTTTATTTGCTGGTAAGATTGAGAAAGTGTGGAAGTCATTGGGGAAAAGCTTAAATGTTATGATAATTTAGGTTTGGGAGTCGTGGTATTGGAAATGGCATTGTTGGTGGAAATTTAAAGTTGTTTTTTTTGTGGCGTATTCCTATCGCAATAAAAAGACGCAGATTATGAAGAGTTTTGCATATGAAACGAAAAAGAATTTTTCTTCCTTTGAAAAGTTGTCTTCATTATTTGGTATTTTGCTTGAAGTGCCAACTTGTTTTTTTTTATTTGCTATGATTTAAGTCTTTTTATGTTATTTTTTATTTTTAATTGATTTAATTGATTGATAGATTGAAAGCTTATTTGTTTGCTGGAATGGCTAAGTTATTTCCACTTCTTATGGTTTTAATGGGAAGAAGAGTAAGTTAGTAAACGATAAAGAATTTTATAAACAATTAAATATTTAATAATAATAATTCAATAAATTATTTTAGACTTAATTTACTATTTAAAATAGGGAAATAGAAATGGTATTACGAGTTGGGAAAATTACTTATTTGAAAAATAAAAATAAATTTTGGCTTTTCTACCATTCTTTTATTTTATTTTACTTATTTTATTTTTTAATATTTTTTTTTTTATAAATAAAAAGTAAGTAGTATATTATATATAAATAATAATTTCTTTTTATTATATATATATAAATAAATACAAACAGGCAAACAAACAAACAAATATAAAAACGGGCAACTTTATACAAGCATAAGAAATTCTCTCATTCTTATTCATGTTCCCAGACTCCCAAACGTTTTTCAGCGGCTTTTTCTTGTGCACCTTTCCAATTTTCTAAGGAGAGGGGCAATTCGACGGAAGGGTCGATGATGGCAACTCCTTCTTTGAGTACGAATTGGTTGACGGAGGAGTTGAGATCGACATTTTCGGCCAAATACAAAATCACATAAATAACATCTCCGTACTTGTATTCCAGGTTGGCTTGCAATTTCTTTTCCCAGATTTTGTCCATGAAAGCGTCGATTGATTCTCCATAGCAGGCATGCTTTTTATTGGGACCCTGCACGTAAGCGAGGGCGCATTTGATGGCTTGGGGAGGGATTTTCAGGTATTATTCAGGCATTTTTCTGATGTCGTTGAAGTGGACTTCGTCGTAGTTTCCGTAATCGATGAAATGAACCAAGAATTTGTTTTTGTTGTTTTGAACTTCTCTGACGATGTTGGCTCTGCAAAAAAAAAAATAATGAAATTTTGCTTTAATCAAAAGTAAAAATTTTTAAATTAGGATTTGTACCTGTAGTATCTTCCGTCAGCACTGAATTTGGCAATGCAAGGAGTTTTGGGTTTGACGGGGGCCACGAGTTGGGCTCTTCCTTTAGGGTCGTATTTGAACAGTTCTTGTTCCAATTTTTGCAATTGGTTTCCGGAGTTCTGGTAGTAGAATTCGTTCACGTCAATAACTTCACATAATTTGATGTTTTCTTTGGAGTTTAATTTTTGAACCTTCACAAAAAAGAATAAAATAAGGAAATTTCAAAACAAAAAAAATTAATAAAAAGCAGTACTTCTTTCATTCCGAAGTCTCCTTTGACTCCTTGCAAATTGATATTGGCACTCCATAGTCCGACCTTTTTGGCTTTGGCGGCCTCTTCTACTTGGGAGTATTCTCCGAATTTACTGAATCCTCCTCCGAAGGAGACTGCGAGTCCTTCGCTGAGGAGAGTTTCGGCGTAGTCTTGCTTTTTGTTTAAATAAATTTGTCCCTGGAACACTCCGACCTTGTCGACTTTTTGAATTTGGATTTCCACATCTCTTTGTAAAAGGTGTTGTTTTGAGTAATTGAGGGCCTTGTTGCTCCAAACGTCGTATCCTGGGAAGTTTTCGTCGTTGGGCAGACATCTCACTCCCTACAAAACCATCATAACGTAGCAGTTTTGTTCGTTTACTCTCACTTTTACTCTGGATCCGTTCAAAACCAATTCCACAACTCCGGTAAGTCTTCCAGAGTCTTTCAAGTGTGTCAAAATGTTTTTGGCTTGGGCTTGATTTCTTTAATTAATGAAGAAATTTTGGTTTAAATTGTTGATTTTTAATAAACTTTTATTATTTTTTTTTTACTTTCTGTCAGACAGGTCTCTGTACACTTTCCCCTTGTATTCTCCGGTTGAGTGAATTCCCAAATTTTTTTTCTTGGCTTGGTCTTCAGCGACCATGAGTTCTTCATAAAGTTTACTTTATTCTTCTTCGGAATAGGGTTTTTGCACAGAGGCGAAACCTTTTGAAACGACTTCAACTGCCAGTTGTTTTTCCTTTGTAATAATTACAAAAGGGGTAGGTAAGCAATTTGTATTGTTTTGAAAATTTATTAATAAATTAATTATTTATGTAATTCATCCTTACTTCAAAAGAAACCATCGCAAAAATGGCAGTTTTTTCTTCAGTTACTTGCACAACATTATCCTCTTCTGAATCGAATTCGTCTCTCGTGACGGTGTACGATTTTTCGTATTCCATTTTCACTTGAACTTCTTTTCCGATAACCCATTTTCTCAAAAATTCCTTGGCCTAAATAATTAATTTAATTAAAACTTGTTTTCCTGGTATTTTTTGCGCATATTTTATTGATTTTTGAATCTTAATTTTACCTCGAAAGCGTAGGGCTTGGAAGAAGATCTGAGCATTTGGGGAGCTCTGAGATTGGTTAGGCAAAATCTTCCTGTTGTTCCGAATTTGATTGATTGAATAGTTAAAGTATCTCCGGAGTGAACTTCGATCACTCTTCCTACAAATTCATTGGTTTTGATGACGACTTTTTAGTTGGGGTTAGGGTTGGTTTTGGGTAAGGTAGAAGCTTATTATTATTATTCCATTTTTTCGTTATATTTGAAGAAAAGAAAAGTTAGTTAATTTTCTGATTTTTTGATTGTGTATTTGTGTGAGTTTGTTTTTGTTTTTTTGAATCTTTAATTTTAAGTAATATTATAATTTATTTATTATTACGAGTTTAAGAATATTTTTTGTATATATAATGAAAATAGCAGTGAATTTCTGCTTTATTATAGCAATTCGTTCTCTCAGATTATACAGTGAGTGAGTGAAAAACTTAATTACAGATACACGTAATTTTACTAATTAATCTAATTACAGACCTCAAAACATAAGACATTTCTACAATAAATTCTTACTTTTATCAAATAGTCTCTGTAAAACAATCCTATTTAATATTACAACCTGTTCAAATTCTCTTAATTCAGGGTAGATATTGAATATTATTTAATATACACATGTATAAATATGTGCTCACATACATACATATATATATATTATATAATAATAATAATTAGATCAGAGATTAACAGTTTTAAAAAACTTACTCTCTCTCTCTAAATTAATTTAATCAATAAAAAATTAAATAGAAACGAAAAACTCAAATAAGTATTTTTATATATTACAATTACTTTTTTTATAAATCTATAATAAGACTTTTATTTTATATATATATAGAATATTATTTTAGGTAATTTTATATAATTTTATTAAAAAACAAATACTAAATTATAATTATATTTATTAAAAAATAAATTAAAAAAATTTCACTCACAAAAAATGTGAATTTATTTATTTATTAATTAGTTGGTAGATTAGTTAGTTAGTTAGTTAGTTAGTTAGTTAGTTAGTTAGTTAGTTAGTTAGTTAGTTAGTTAGTTAGTTATTACAATTTGATTGAAATCAGTACTTTACTTTATATTATTATTACTATTACTAAAGCATTTGCTATTGATGCTATTTCTAGGGGGACATCTGCGAAGCACTTTACCCAATATTTCTATTTTGAATATCCTTAACGATTTCATAAACACTTTTAGCATTGGTTTCAGGAATTCTAGCGAGTTCCTTCGCCAAATTGAACAAAACCTTGTCATTTTTGTCTCCGTACCAGGACTTTACACAAATCCCATTTTCAGGTTGTCCCTTCATGTTTTCTTAGCAATTATCGACTATTATCATTTTATCTAAAGGCCTGCCCAGATTGCTCAAATCCTTCAAATAGTAGGTAGTTTAGAAGGAAGAATGTTGTCTGTAAAGACGGTATTGAATCAATTTTTTTTTATCGAAGCGATCCAGCACGAAATTTGCATATTCTGGCATTCCTGAATCAAAACGAAAATTTAATCTATTATTGATTGACATTATTAAAATAAAATTTACCTGCTGTGAAAACCACTATTTCATAAAGCTCGGAGAGCTTTTCAATGAAGTAATGAGCGTGAGGCCTTACGAGGAAGGCAGGCTGACCGTTCATTTCCTTGTAGTGGATGAGGGTTTCATCCATGTCAAGTACGAGTGTGTATTTTTTCTGTGTTTGGGGAGGAAGATAGGGAGCTCTAGTCAAAATTAATAAAAAATATTAATAAATTTATAAACAAATAAAGTAAGTAATGTAATAATAAATAAATAAGTTAGTGATTTACGGAGCTATATTTAAAAAGCTGATGATGGGGACATTAAAGTTGTTATTTTGGAGAGAAGTCAGGTAGAGGGCGAAGTAGTTTCTTATTTTGAAGTAGTTGTCTTTCATGGACAGTTTACCTATATCCTTAAGGAAATTGACTGAGAAAACGTGGAACTACTGTTCAGACTTCGAAACCTATTTGTACAATCCGACAATTCTTTCATTGTTTTTCTTCATTTCTTGCAGGTTTTTGCGCACCAAAGCCTGGCATTCTTCCGAACATTGCTGCGATTTCGACCGAACTCTGGAATCGTTGCTGACAGGACCGGTGATAAATTGGCTGCATTTTTGACTGCATTTAAAGGAATGGATTATTTGGTTTTTGAGTGCACTCGCGACCTATTATTTTTTCAGCGATTTCATTATTTCGTACAGCAGATTCTACTTGATTTCTGAGTGTTCAGAAGTGGCCGAGTGCCCGATAAGGGGACACAGTGTGATTAGAATTTCCAAAAGCAAGTAGAAGTTGGTGGAAATATCGTTGACAATGGTTTTGAAATTCACAGAATTTTGTTTGAAAACCTGTTTGTCTATAAAGCATTAAATTAAGAAAATGACTACCGAACCCATCAGGCTCATCGCCAATTTCACCTGGTTTTGCACGTCCTCGTCTTGGAAAATTTTGTCCACGAAGTACAGTTTTTCAGACTCTATCACCTGCTGCTGAAATTGTTTGCAGAAAAACTCAATTCGGCTGTTAAATTTCAGAGCATTTTAAAGATTTTCCAATTCTTCGCTACATTGCTTCAAGTGCTCCCAGTCAACCATAAAAAAATCGTCTAAAATAAATTGCAATTATGTTTAATAATATGCAGTTTTTGACATTTTATTATAAAATTTATTAATTACTTATTTTGTCTTGTTAGGGCGATACATGTTCATTGGGAGAAGCTGCTGCTGTCGTGTAACTATTATTTTCCACCACTGAAGACCCTAAACTGGTACTGGATTGCTCATTTTACAGTTAACCGCAGGGCAGTTTTTTAGCTATTTCAAGTTTTTATTTGGCTTGGCTTTGCTTTGAGTCTTTCGTAGGACGATTGGTGTTGCTACTGTTGTTTTAATTACTGTGAGACATAAAGCTGAATTCTTCGTTTATGTCGAAATATTTTTTTTTTTCTTGTAAATTAGAATCTTAAGTTTATTTTTGTTATTGCCTTTCTTCGTGAACATTTTAAACTTCTAGTTGTTAGTGCTATTTTTATTGCAAATTTCTTTTTTAAACTGGTTGGGAATGACACTTTTTTTACTGTTGTTATTTGCTTGGGGCTATTTCAGGTTTGCTGTTGTTGTTGATATTTGCGCCTTTTTGTTTCAATAGTTATTGAGTGTAAGAATTGGCGGACTCTGGCTATTACTGAGACCCAGCTAAATCGATTTTGGACACCGTGATACGGTTATTAATGTTCGTGATAGTGGCCTTGATGAGATCCGGGTCTATTTTGGAGGGTGGGAGTGAATTAATTCGTCCGCGGATTCTCGTTTGCGCTTTTTGCTGTTTGTTCGCGTTCTGTTGTTCTTCAATGTTCTTTGACCTTTTAATGTCTGTTTCGCTTTCCTGTGTTTTGATGTTTTAATTTTGTTGTTTTTGTTGCAAAATTTCCTGTTCTTTAAGCAAGATGTCGTCATACAGCTTCGTGATCGGCGTTTCAATGACTTGTATTTTTCTTTTTTTGGGTGACTTAGAAGGGGAGTTGACCCTGCTGCTTGTTAATTCGCTCTAGTTTTAGAATTGATTTTTATCGCTGTTTATTTTTGGATTCAAGTTTTGTTGTTTGATCGGAACTGTTTTGCTGACAAAAGAACACTGAACGTCGTAAAGTGACTGTTGGATTTGATTTTTTTGAGCTTTTTGTGATTGCAGGGTTTAGTTGGATTCCCTTTTTTAAGTTTTCTTTTTTTTGTTAACACTGTTAGAATTTACATTATTATTATTATAAGCTTTTTCTTCTGCCAAACAAGCAGGCTGAGTGTTCAAAATTGGAGTGAAGGAATCACTTTCGATTGACTGCTCGGTTTTTAAAATTGAGGAAGGAAAGAGGCTTTGGTTCGTATTTAATCGCAAGTTTCTGCCATTCAACGGCGACTGATTTTCAATTAATTGCATATTTTATTCCAATTTATCCATCAAATTATTTCTATTTGCAAACGAAGTTTCGTGCAATTTTTCAGCTAGGGAATGCTTTCGCGCAGTAGAAACTCCCTAATTGCTTATCTAAATTCCATATCCATTAATATTGTTGTTTTGTTAATTAACTCCGCTATTATTTTACCTAAGCGACGGGAGATAATTTTTCTGTTGTTGTTACTGTTATTATTAATGTGCTTTTTTGCTTGAAAGATCATTCACAGGTTTAATTTTGTCTTTAGATTGGCTAAGTGATTCGTTTGGAATTTCTGTAAATTAAATTAAATCATAAAATTATTCTTTGATATTATATGATTAAATTTAATAATAAAAAAATATACAATAATAACGACAAAAAATATTCATACACATAAAATTAACAAGTTTTATCTGTCAAAAAATCTCTTAAAATACATGATTTTCCGAGAATTGTTTCAAAAAATATATGTATCAAGAATCAATCATGTAGAATTAAATTTTTTAAACAATTAACTTATAGAAAAAATAAGTATTACAATAAAAAAAGATAAAAGCTTAAAATAGCATTTATATCAATAATGCTTTTATTAGATGAATAATTAATAAAAATTTTTTATTTACTTTTTAATAAAATTTAGAAAAGGTTAATTAGTAATTGATTAAACGATTGGAATTGTTTAATTACCTTAACCTTTTTCTATTAAAGTCCATGAAATATTAATATTAAAATTAGCTTTTAATAATAAAAAAGATTCTAATATGAATTTTTTATGAAAATTGTAATTGATTACAAAATATATTAGTGTGATAACAAACTAATAAAATAACATAATAAAAAAGCAATCCAAATAAACAAAATAATAGATTAATTAAGCAATCAACTATTCAGATATATTTATTGATAAACGCGATAAAAAATAAAAATTAAATATATTAATATTACTGGTTGAATTAATGCCAAAGTCATCAAATTCCTTTACATTTATTTCCTACGTGTTTCTTACTGGGTAATTTACATTGTATAAATCCTGATTTTTGAATGATTTTTGCTGTTAAACATCTACTGTTTGGCTTATATTTTAAATAAGATTGTGATTTCCATTAATATTAAGTGTAATATTAATATTGTTATTATTGTTGTTGTTGTTGTTAATATTATTAGTATAGTAATTACTATTGTTTTTAATAGATTTTTAATTCACTACAAACTACTGAGGGGTATTGTTAAATTAAGGCTAGCTGAAAATAATTCTCTTATTCATATTAACAGATTTATCTCCCTTTTTAATTTAATCGCAAGTGTTGACTCTTTTGGAGACAGAGTGTTGCGAAATTTGAGAACTGCTGTTATTTAATATATTATTAGATTTATCATCTACATTATTAGAAACATTGATATTATAATTTTATAGGTTGGAGTTTCCCTACATTTAATTTGTGTAACACGAAAAATTCTTTTCCCTTCTCGATTTCGGCTTATTACTGTTGCTTTTTATGTGACCATTGTTTAAGTTACTTTATCTGGCCTCGATGCTACTTCTTAATACGGAGAGATTTAACTATTTAGAATCTTTAGATGGTTAGATATTAAAGTTTTAATTTTTGCGCATAGCTCCCTCCTCTTTACCCTGAAAAACACCGTTCTTGCTCTCTGTAACCTTGGTCAGAGAAGTCAAATCAAATAAAAGATTATGAGGTTTTTTATTTGAGCGATTGGGGCTGTTTTCTGTAATTGATCTGCGAGATTTATACATTGAAAACAGTGTGTTTTTAATTTTTTTTTCTTTTTTTATTATTTAATTAAAATTATTATTGCCTTTTTTATTATATCAAAATAATTGTTTATTTTTTTTTTTTTGGATTATTTTATAATTAGGGAGGTAAATATTAATTTTTTTTTTATTTCCAAGAAATTTTACTATTTATAAATATTCTTTGCCAGAAGTTATAGACTTATTATATGCATTTTATCGTTTAATTTAATTTAGATAAATAATAATATATCAATAATTTTATTAGAAAAAATAATTAAATTCTAATATTGTATATTTTAGTAGTAGATGATCAATAATAACCAAATTTTTAATAATTTTATTTTAATATTACTAATTTTTTATTTCCATATACGTATATCATTATATAGCTTTTGTAACATATAGATATCAAATAAAATTAAAGTAACTTGGATAATTTAATATACCCTATAAATAAAATATGGAAATTACTATTTAAATAAATAAAATTATCTATAGTTCTAAATTATTTAAATGACGAAAAAAAAATTTCATAAATTAAAAAATACTTCGATAAATTATAGAAATAATTATTTGAGTTGATTTTTTCTAAGATTTGTTGTTATGTTTAAAATACAACAACTTTTTTTATATTATCTAATTTAAAAAACTTATATTAAATAAAAGAATATATTATATTCTATAAATGTTTTTATAAAAATAAGTCAAGTATAATATAATATAATTTTATATACATTATTCATAATATATATACATACACATTAACTCACTCACACACTTTCAAAAAATCAATCAAGTTAACTTAAGATATAACTTTACTACTACAATTTATAAATTTATATTTTTATATTATTTAATATTCCCAATAACCTATACCCAATTTTTCTCACATATAAACTCTTAAATCTTCATCGTCACTAAAATATTAGAGATTAATATATTAATAATTCTGCGAAACTAGATTTTTAATTTATTTTAGATTACCTAGAATCTTGATATTAATAATTTGATTTATCTTAATGTGAAAAAGTAGTTAATTCGTTGACTTTTAATTACTAGATAAATTAATTTAAAATTAAAAATGATCCCTTTATTTTTATTTATTTGTTTTTTTTTTACTCTTTCTGCCAATTTTTCTTGTAGTTTTTCTAACAGCTGAAAAACTCTAGGATTTTTTTTTACAGAACTTTATTTGGAAGGAATTCTATAAATTTGTTTAATATTATATAATATTCCATTTCAATCAGATAATTTTAATTTCGAGCTTATATTTATCAATTTAATAAGAATTTAATTACTCTTTATAATTCGGGGACTTCTTATGAGAGAATTTTTAGGTAGGATTTCCGAATAATAGGTAATCTGAAACCCCTTATCCGTTTTATTTGCTATTTTCTGACAATCGTTTGGTTTCTTGATTTTAGGTTTTATACGACTATTGGCTATTGTTTCTACTATTATGAGATTTTATCTTTTGCTGGTGAGAATCGGGAGTATCTTATTAGAAATTAGGCTATTATTTTTTGGCGCTCTAAACAGTATAAAATTATGATTTTTAATTTAATATTTATTTATTTAAGAGAAAAAATGAAATAATTTTTACTGAAGAATTAAGAATTTTTTCACTCAATTTTCTTTCCATTTTTAGAATTCCACTTGACATTTGCTACTAAATTACTTTTTCTAGAGAGCCCATTTTTTGATCAACGAATTCATTAATTTTCTTTAAAATAAAAAGAAAGTTAAGCTTCTTATTATTAAAAATATACTGAAATTATATTTAATATTACTTAATCTAAAAACTTATTTTCTTCTGTAGGAAGAATTTAACTGCTTTCGGAATACTGGGGAATTTGAATTGCCTATCTGTGGTTAAAATTGGAAGCATCATTTTCAAATTATTAGTTTTGGGTAGATTTTAATGTTTATTATTATTATTGATTTTTCAGTTTCGGAGGCAGTTGAGGAGTTCTATTAATATTACTACTGTGAAATTGTGCATTTTAATTTTATAAACTATTTTCATTTTCTCTCTATTAGTGTTATTATTGCTAAAAGAGACTTAATAAATCGTTATATTTATTGTTAAGCTGTTCAATTTACTGCTCTTAATGAGAAAATTTCGCCTATGTGGCTTCCAATTATTGTTTCAAAACACTCACCTATTCTTTTAAATCAAGAACTTCTCTCTCTGTACGAGTCAATTTCAAAAATGGCTGTTGCTATTATTATTATTGATTCTAATATAGTAAACCCGTGCCCGGCTCTTCTTGCAATTTCAAAAATTATTCATTAAGTTTTTGGCTCAGTTCTCCTTCGCTTAGACCACCAGGCATCATCATCTGATTGTTGTTTCCATTATTATTATTATTTTTGCTTTCTTAATTTTTCTTGACATTGCTGTAATTTCCATTTAAATTGTCTCGCAATCTAAGATTTGCCAGCTATTGCACCTAAAATTATATTATTAATATTAACGAAAAGTACTTAAAAATTATGCAAACTCATTCTTTTGTTTACATCTTTAGCCATTGAATTTAGCTTACTATTTAGTTCTTACTTTTCACTTGTAAAGGGTATATTGAATTGATTCTGAGAATTGGAACGAGGCTTTTAAACACTTTGGTTTGGACTTTTAAATTATTCCAACTACTGTTATTGTTACTGTAAATTCATTTGCTGAGGACGGAATTCGTAGACTTATGACTCAACAGTGTTGACACAGTGAGGAAACTATTACTGGAATTAACTAATTTACATCTTTGCATTCGAATTTACATTGGAATTCGCTTAATTAAATACATCGTTGTTATTATTATTATTGCTATTGTTGTTGTTAGTACTATAATACTGGTTTATTATACTTTTCTATTCACTCATAAACTGAGATGCGTCTTTTTGATCTGAATTGCTTTTTTTAAAAAATAAAATTGAAGGAAAATTGCACCAATTCAATAAACAAATTAGTTTTTTTACTTTTGAAATTACTACATCTATTGTTGTTATTGGTAAAAATTGTTTTCATTTATTGGGAAATTTTATTAATTTTGTTACGTTTACATCTACTATGCGTAGTTCAATTATTATTATTGCATCAGCTGCTACTACTACTACTGTTGCATTGGCCTTGGAATATTAATTCTGTTGGTGGGAGGTTTTCTCTCATCTTACTCTGTTGTTAGCGTCGTCGTCTGTTATTATGATTTGAACTGCATATTATTTATATTCATTTCGTGCGGCAGTTGAAGGGGATCTTCAATCAACTAGGAATTACTTCTACTAAGTTTATTGTTTATCCTTTGTTAAGGATTTTCTTCAAACAACATTAACTAATTCAAATACGTTTTACTTCCCCCATGCGTTTCCTTTATAATCAATTTCAAATGAGTATATCTGCTGCTCACAGGGTCGATAGATACGTAGTGAATTCCCTGGCTCTGATTAAGATAAAGCATTTCATTTTTTTATTGAAAAAATAATAATATATTTTTTACGCAAGGAAGAGATGCTGTCATCCAAGTTATAAAGGTTGCATTATCAGTGGAAAGCTGAATTTCAATTTTTCTTGGATTTGTGTTGTAGTCGTGCCACAAATGAAATCCTATACACTTAATAAATTTTGGCCTTTCCTTCATTTATGACAAATCAATCACCACTATTTGAGGCAAACCTTCTTACGTCAGCCAAATGCTCTAAATAATTAAATATTTCGGATTTTAATGCATTTAGAAAATATTGCTATTGAATTGGTAAGCATTTTTAAATAATTTTCATACCTTTTAATCGTTATTTAGAATATTAGATGCAAAACACTTATTTGCTTCCGATGAAACGTAAACTATTTCGCATCCATTTTCTTCTGTACAATAATTTTCAATTTCTTCTTCTTCTGTCAATTCCTTGAGTTAGCTTTGACTCATAGTTTTATATAATTTTTTTTTCTTCTGAATGCTTGATTTTGTATTTGAATAAATTAAATTAAAATAAAATTTATTTGGATTCTTTATGATTTTTATTATTTTTTTATTTTGAAGAATTATTTAAATTAAAAAATTAAAGTTCTTGAATTTTATTTGAATTGTTTTCTGCAAGTATTATTAGCTGTAAGGCGTATTTTTTTTTTGGTTTCACTAACTTAGATTAATATAATATACGTAATACTAAATAACAAATAGACTTTTTTCTCTTTTTATAAAAATATTTGAATAATCTATTTTTCACACTTATTTTAACAATATGAAAAATTTTTTATAGTTATTTTATATAATATTTTTTATATCAATAAATCAATATTAGGCTTTAGTTATTATTATATTTATAATAATTATCCCTTTTTTAACCGTGTTATTTGTAGAGATTTTTAATTTGAAATATTTTACACAAAATGTTATTTAAATATTAATTAAAAATAAGAAAATAAGACTTTTTATTTATTTTTTCTAAAAACAAAGTAAAGAGAAATAAAACCTCAATAAAATATAATTTTAAATGTACGGATCCAACAACTATTAATAATAGCACTAACATTAATTCCAATAACATTAGCAACCATAATAATAATAAGATTAGGAAGACACGCATAATATTACTCAAGAAATGAACATGATTCAAATGTAGGGAGGAATCAATAATGATGACATGCAAATTAATTAAATTTTGGTCAATTTGAAGTAAAAAAGAACTAAAATTCAAAACCTTCACTAAATAAAACTCAGTGAAAGAGAAGGGATCATAGAAGATATTACGATTTTATCTTAAAGACTTAAGGCGCTCATCAAATCTATTGATAGAAAAAGAACCTTGTATGATTAGTTCGATTAAACTCTATAGGAATCTCAACACGCTTTCAATAAAATTTCTGAAAGTACCCGCACTCTATTAGATGTAGTGAATAAGGAACACGTAGCTCTTAAAAAATAGCAGTAATACAACTCTATTGAGTTTCAGCATGATTAATAGTGAATTAATTATTGATACTTAATATTATTATATTGTTAATTTCAATTAATTAAATCAATATTAAAAATTTCAAATTTTTATTACATAAATATTTATATAAAGTATAATATAGAATTATAAATATTAAAATTGGTTATTATACAAGTATATATAGATTTATTAACATTTTTCTAATTTTCAAATTAATCTTATCTAATTTCTTGTAACTATCGAAAAAAATTCAAATGCTACTAAAATTAGTATTGCAAAATAAGAAAAAATATAATTTAATATTAGAAATTTTAGAAGGAATAAAAATAACATAAAATTTAATTTGAAAATCAAATTTGCTTTTTTGCAACTAGTCAGTCATAGACAATTATTCCATATATGCGTCTAGAAAATTATAATAAATTAATTCTTACTTTCACAAAATAATAGAAATAAGTCATAAACACTTAAATTCATATTTTTTTTTCCGAATTAATCAGTTCTAGAATACTATATAAGTAGTTTGTCGACTAAGCAATAAAAAACAGTAAATCAAAACAAAACTAAATAATACTATATCAGTAGAAACAAGTTTTCTCAAATAAAATGGAGAATGCTAAAAGAGAAAAAGGACCGTAATCAGACCAAGACGAAATGAAGCCTCGTTACTTGAGAAGAATAATCAAAGATTATGTGCAGTTACTTGAAAACCCTCTTCCCGGTATAGCTATCGCTCAAATAAACAACAGCGACTATTTAAACTACATCGTGAACATTGAGATAATTGATGGGATTTACAATGGCGTGAAACAGCAAATGATTCTGAAATTGGATGCGTCCTATCCTAACAAAGCTCCGAGAATAAATTTGATGTCGGGACAGTTTTTCCGATACCCGTACCATCACCACGTATTCAGTAACTTCTTGTGCATGGACATACTAAGAGATGCGTGGATGGATCCAAACACAATCGGCAGTGGGTGGACGAGTGCATATACTTTCACGACTCTGCTGTTGCAGTTGCAATCGTTTTTAGCCGATCCTGATATACCAAAATCTTAACTCAGTCGATTCACTCCCTCTGTAATCAAGGAAAAGCTGCTGGATCCGCAAATGGGCTATACAAATTTGATCGAAATAAACGGCAAAAAAATCAAGCACACTTGGGCGAATCCTTTTCCGGCGTTTCCGAAATTCGATGAATAGAAGTAGATTAATAACGCAAATCTCGCTGTCGATAAAACGTAGTTTACTAAGCTCTATTTCATCAAAGAAAAGCTGACTTGCTACATTTTGAAGGAAAACTTGATCGATTTTCAAAACCATAGCGATTCGACAACAACAAATGCCGCATATTAGATAGAAGACGATGCGGTGCAGCAAATGGTCGGGCAGCACGGAGACAACGACGACGCTGAAAGACAGAAACGCAAATAACAGGAGAGATTGGCGCTGGGATACCCTATCGACCTGACGGTAGATGACTTCGGAAGACTGCATCCCGTTCCGATTCCAGAAATTCTTTCGTACATCGGGTACAAATACTTGGTACAGGCGAACTGTTTGAAATTAGACATAAACGGGATTCCAATTAGCGAAGGCAGATGGAACACGAAATTCAAAAGCGGGTTCGGATTCGGGTTCAATTCGTGGATGCCGATCTACATCAATCGGGAACACTTCGAAGAGAATTTGCGAAGAATCAAGGTGCAGCTCGCGATTGTGAAATACGGGAATCGCTTTCAGGAAAAGGACTTCCAGGCAGGGATCATTTTCGAGGTTTTCCCGACAATTTTGAACAAATTGGTCGTGTACTTGCTCGATGGGACCGTCAGAACTTCAATCGCAGCCTTAGAAGCTTACATTCATTTTGCAAAGACTTTCAGAGAGTTCGTGAATGCGTTCTCTGACGAATGCAAACAAATTTTGTAAGAGAAGGTGGCGAATTTTATGAAGGGCGATGCATACAGATGCAAAAGAAGTCTGGGAGACATCGGAGAGTTTGTGCAGATTTTGCTGTTGGCGGATGATGAATTTTACAAAAAGAGCGAAGTGATACATGCCCTCGTGAGAGAGGCGATGGCTCGGCAGGTGTTGTGGATCATAAAGGCGAAGGCGCAGCAAGGATTCAAGTCGCAAAACGAATAATAGGAGATGAGTTTCTGCTTCCATTCGCAAAGAGTGAGCATTTTTTTGTTCATTTTCGTGGTGGAGGTGGCCAAGTCCTTCGGGAAAAAAAGCTACCTGGACTCGATTGAGGCGGATTTTTGCGTCGCTGAGGAAAAGGTGATTTGGGAATTCGTGAAAAAAATGGAAGATATTAAGAAATAACGCGTCAAAAGTTACGAGGATTGGTTTTCGTATTTAGGATTGAAGGAAAACGAGGGATATGGCAAAGAAGACGTTTATCAGAAATTGATTGACAGTTTCGAACTTTCGAATGACTAGGGGTACACGTTTGGTGCCGGAGTTGTCGATCATAAGAAAATAATGAAACAAGAAGAAGAGAAAAAGATGCGGCTGTTGGCGAAACAGAAAAAAGAAGAAGAAATGCAGGCGAAGTTGGTGGAAAAGAAGAAGAAAATGCAGGAAATCAAAGAAAAAAAAGAACAGGAAATGTACGAAAAGGTTATGGCATTTACAGACACGGAAAAACAGATTGAAACGCAGTTAAAAAAAGTAACGGAAAAACATGTAACTGAGAAAAAAAACTACGAAAAATAAGTCAAAAACCTCGAAAAAGAACTTTATGAAAAATACTTCGGCGACTGTGGAAATGACCCCTTCGCAATGTACCGAGATGAAGCTAAGTTGAAACAGTATGAAAAGGAACTGAAAGCCCTTTCGTTGAAAAAGGCGGATAATGTGGTGCAGGTTAGACTGCAGGAAAGCTAATTGAACAAAAAAGTGGATGAAATTTACGATTCAAAGGAATAAAAGATGCAGGAATGGGCATTAAAGAAATAAGAAATGGAAAATGAAAGATAGAAAAAGTGGGAAATGGAAAGGAAAAAACAGCAAATGAAATGGGAAATGGTGCTGTAGGAAAGAAAAAATGCCAAATTGTAACAAATCAATTTGCAAAAAGAACTCAAAGATTAACACAGGAAAGACACGAATAATGGACTTGGATTCGACAGAGTAGCTATGGTATAAAAGTAGGAATAAGAAGATAGAAGGGTCAAATTGTAAGTTCAGAGAGAATAACTCTCGAAAAATAACAGATTTTCTGCCTTAGCCTGGGATTGAAATGAGTTTTTCAATTAATTTTAATTTATTTTTGTTTATTTATTAATTTGTAACATCTTAATAATACTTTTAATTTATCATTTTTATAATTTTAATTAAAATTCGTAGTTTTATTTTTTATGGAATTAAGTATTCCACTTTAGAAGTGAAATGTCAAAAACTAATGTTAGTATCAATTTAAATATAATTTAATTAAAAAAAATTATACTTATTCTATTATATATATGTAATTTTTTTTTAATTTAAATTCATCAAAACTTAACTTTTAAGTTTATAAATTTGTCCCATAAATTTAGAGTGAATAAATTAAATTAATTAATATTCTCATTATTTTGTAATTTTTATAATATTATATACATTTTTTAAAGTAAAGTTTAAATGTTGAGATGCTATAACTTTCTGATAATTATAAAATCAATTATTTTTTTATAAAAAAGAAAAACCCTGTGTCTGTAACATCTCGATTCACCTTTTATTTTAGGATTTTATAGTTTATTAATCTGGTGGTTAAGAATGACGTATTTACTGATTTTTTAACATGATACTATCATAATAATGTAGGGAAGTAACACTAATTCAAATATCTGTTATTATATATAAAGATATAGCTTTATAATTAATCTTCTTCTTGAAGTCTTAAATAAAATTATAATTTTAATATTCTCAAAAACAATCAAAAAGTTCATTAAAGTAAACAAAAAAAAAAAATAATAAAAAATGAAATTATAAACCCTATTATTCGCCATTTTGATTATATTATCGATCGCTTCCATCACTCAGGCCAAAGTGAAAAAATAAAAGTAAGAATGTAATAAAAAATTCTTTGACGAATTACAAATTCCCTGCGACATCTCTGTTGAAGAATTTTTCGATTACCTTGATAATAAGTAAAAAAATTTGATTGTAGATACTGAATAATACCAAAGAATCGATTTTGTGAGAACTTTCTACCAAGAAGCCAACATAGAAGAATTGTTCAAATAAAAATAACAATAACTAGAACAAAAAAATTAACAATTATAGGATGGAGAAAGTGAATTACTTAAAGATTAGAAGAAATCCGCCAAAAATGATAAGAAATTGAAAAAGGAAAAAAAAACCAAAGAAGAAAAACTGGAAAAAGAACCCAAAAAGAAAGAAGAATAAGAAGAAACAAAATAAAAATAATAGAAAACTGAAAAATAATAGAAAAAAGTCAAACCTGAAGGAGAAAAATAATAAAAAGAAGAAAAATAAGACAAAAAATCAGCTAAAGAAAGCAAATAAGATAAAAAAGTTAAAGAATAAGGAGAAGAAAAACAATAAAAAGAAGAAAAAAAAGAAAAACCTTAAAAGAACGAAAAAGTTGAAAGCAAAAAAGAAAAAGTAGATAAAAAAGAAAAAGTTGAAAACAAAAAATAATAAACAGATAAAAAAGAAAAAGCTGAAAAGAACTAAAAGGTTGAAAATAAAAAAGAAAAAGTTGAAGAAAAGAAAGAAAAAGTAGAAAAAAAAGAAAAAGTAGAAAAAAAAGAAGAAAAACCTGAAGAAAAGAAAGAAAAGGCTTCAAAGAAAAAAGAAGAAGAAAAAACTAAAGAACCTAAAGATAAAAAATAAAAATAAAAAAAATAAGAATTATGATAAGTTATAATAAAAAATATGTGATTGCTTGTTAATAACTTACTGACTTATATATTATATATAAAGTCATTATTTAATTATTTAAATTATATTCGGTTTAAAGAATTGTAAATAAACTAATTTTTGTGAATTTATTTATAGATCTTTGTGTTACATACGAATTTTTCGTTTATTATCTTTTATTATCTGTTTTTACAATTTATATGAATTTAAATATAAAATCAATTGGGATTAAGGGATAAATTTAGTTCAGATAAAAATCTTAATATATATTTAAGAACATTTATGTTTCGCTACTTATATAAAAAAATCAGTAGAATAATTTATTAAGAAATTTTTGTTTATTTTTAAATTTTTGATAATTGTATATTAATAGCACTACATTACAAAACAATAAAAATTTATGTAAAGTTGTGTTAGTAAATTTCTAATAAATTAAAGAAATAATAATCCAAAATAGATATTTTCGTAATAAAACATACTAATAAGTTATCTATATTGATAATTTGATTTATATTTTATAAATTTATATATCATATAATGGTAAATTTTTAAATGTAAACAAATATATTTAACATTCCTTATCGAATTACTTTTATATGTATAGCAACGCTTTTTCATTAATTAATTTATTACCCCAGGAATTCTATCACACCTTATTGATAAGTAATTTGCTTTATTATTAAAACATAAAAGTTACTTAAATTAAGAAATCGGTAAATATTATTTATTTACGGTTATTTTCAACCAACAACAAAAATACAAAACTATACATATATAACAGTTTCGATAATATAAAACCAAGTCAATAATAAGTGAGAGAGGTTTTAGAATGACAAGCAAATAACCTTTACAAGTGGCAATTTAAGATTTTGGAGGGCTAAAGCTGCCCCGTCTGGGAAGGAAAAAAAGAATTAAACATTCTAAAAATCCATACAAAGTTAAGTAGATATTAATTAAAGATGATGATCAAAGGCCGAAAAAGCGATTGGATGGGTTTTTATTATTAAAAGTTACAAAAAATGACCTTCCTCATGAAATTATAAAGGCCGATTTGTCAAGTAATTATTATATAGAACACTGTTTTAATTATTAATTTAAAAATGAAAATTGTAAAATTTGCAATTACAATGCGAAATCATTAAATTACTAGAAATGAACATAGTGGAAACAGTAGTCGAAGACACGAAATATTTCATAAATTTAAGTCATTTAGACCTGAGCGAAAATTCGATCAGATTGGAAGATTTGATTCATTTTTAAAGTTTGGTGGACTTGAAATTATGTTTTAATAAAATAGAAATGGTAAACCTAAATCCGGATCTCCCCTTCTAAAATATGAGTGTTTTGGACCTATCTTATAATTATATCGTTCCTTCAGCCATTTCATCGCTGCAAACGATACCTAATTTGAAGTAAAATAACTGACGTTTTTAATTTGAATTTAATTGAACAGCAATGAAAGTTTGACTTTTTTTAATCATTTTAAGATAGCTTAGTCTCGAAAACAACGAGTTGAGAAGCTTGCCAGAAGACTTAAGCGGATTTTAAAATTTGGAAGAATTTAATTTAAACAGCAACTTATTTTAATCTGATGCCGCAGCTTCTTCATTTTGGTATGCATTGGCCCATATCAAAAAGTTGAAAAAGCTATTCATCTCAAGAAATAGAATGAGAGGTGCATATTTATATATATTTCTAATTAAATTTACTTGTTTAGTAATTGTTGTATTAGGTTTATATGAAAATTGTGTTTTATTTAGGTATTCACACGGAGAAATTGATAGCAGGAAATTTCATGAATCTTGAAATATTAGACTTTTCATTTAATCTCGTAGAAAATCAGCACAACTTAATTTGCGCTAGAAACTTTAAAAAATTAGAGAAATTAATTGTGACAGGAAACCCCATTGAAGAATATAAAGGGTTAGAAATGGAAGTATATGCGAGAACAGGTAAAGTATTTAATTAGAGTAATTATTTATTTGTTTACGCAATGAATATAAAGGGGCCGAGGTAGTAAATGAAGCGGTGGAAAAACCTCATCTGAAAAAAGACAAAACGAAAGACAAAGTAAGAATACAATATAGCAACTTGAGAACAGTCGAAAACGACAATTTTGGGAAAGATAGAAATTATTTCATGGGTATTAAAAAAATGAATCCATTTTTTTTAATTTAAATAAGCTCTGATTTTTGTATTTTAAATTAGGAATCGAAATGCCGCAAAACGTAAACATCTAAGAAGATCAAAATAGGGAAGAAGAAGAGGAATAATATAACGAAGGAGACAGAGAATTAGAGTCGGAGATAAATGAAAAATTCATTAATAAATAAATGGAAATGTCTGATGATGAAGAAGAGGAAGAGTAAGAAGAAAATCAGGAAAGCCATGCGATGTTTATGACAGAAAATCCGGAACAAAATGCGGAAAGAAAATAAAATTAAAAAAAATAATAACAACAACAATAAGAATATTATAATGATGAAGAACAAGATTTGGAAGAAGAAGATGAGGATTATTAAGGTTTCTTTTTTTTCATTATTATTTTTAATTTTAATTATGTAATTTAATGTTATAACAATTGATCTAGAAGGACTATACTATTAAAATAGCCAGGAATAATATTAAAATTCGTAGCAAAATTATGAGGGTCAGGTCACTCAAATCCATAACTCAATGAGTCATGATGAAATTATGCGTGCTCTAAGTTAAAACTTCGGAGATATTAAGGAATATGATTAGCATTATGACTATGCTACAGCTCAAAAGACACTAAATAATGTTATCAAACGACCAGATGACTTTTAATATAAAGATAATGAGTAGCCTCATTATATGCAGGGAACTAAAACCTAAAAAAGATATAAAGCTAGAGGTACATATTTTACATCACATCATTATAGTTTCTGTAAAGAGTGAGATTTCATATTTTTTATTTTAGATGGAGGATCTTCTTTAGTAGGGGCTGATAGTTTTTTGAAAATGGACAGCAAAGGTAGTATTTCTAAATTAAAAAATAAAAGTTAAAATAGCATTTAAGGAAATGAATATTAAGATTCGTAAGATTAGTCGAATGGCCACATATTTAATTGAAAGGGTTTATATTTATTCTTTTTATTTATATATATATATTTTAAATTATTATAATTAGAAAGTACTATATAAATTAAATTATAATAAATATATAATTTTTTCGATTTAAAAATCTTTAGAAGCAAAATTTACTATTACTTTCATAAATATTACATTTTAATTATAATTTTTGGTAATTAATTTATATATAATTTTAGAAATGATATTAATCATAAGAATACATTTATGTGTATATAATTTAATTTTTTATAATAACAGTTGAGTATATATTGGATTTTATAAATTATTTTATTATTTCTAGAAAAATAAATTCACGAATAAGATATAAAATATGAGTAAAATAAATTATTTGATTTTATTACGTAATCAGATATTTATTTGGAAATTGTATATATTAATATGTGTATGTGTATATATGCAAATCAATCATATATATATATATTTTTCAGATTGACTAATCAAAACTATAAATTTTTCTATTGGTAACTTTATTGCTTTGCAAAAAATAAAAAAATTATATTTTATTCGAAATTAAATATAAAATTTGATTAAATTTTTTTAATTTAATTTTTAATTTTAAAAAAATAAGAAGAGAGAAAACAATTGATTAAATTTTAGGATACTTTACAGATAAACTAAATACATATATATGATATATAAGAGTAGTAAAATGTATGCATGCTTGATTGGCTTTATAACAGAACTCAAAAATTAAATTTAACTTATAATAATAATAATTTATAACTTGTATATCTTATTGTATTAAATTATTAATTATCAATGCATAAATTCAATATACTACTCAGAATACTCTCAAAGTCTCCTTATTATATAATATTTTCTTCTTTTTTTTAATATTAGGTTATGAAATTGTTCACATAAATTAAAATCAAGATGCTCAGTTGAATTCATCATCTTAGTCATCGGGTAAAGCGGCAGCTTCATCATATTCTCTTTGTAATTATTCGATCTATTAAAAGAAAGGGAAATTTAGTATGAAATATTAATAATTATTTAATGGTATCAAAAAGTTTCATTTTTTAATAGTTTTTCCAAATTTTTATATATTTTTATTTTAATCTTATTTTTGATCCCATCAAAACCGATTGCGTGAATCGAAAAAATCTTAATTTAATTTTACGTGCTATTGGTCCATGGTGATTTCAGCAGGAGCAAGAGCGAGAGCTTCAACTAAGTGTAAGTTGTTGTCTCCGGTTAATCTTCTGAGAATCCATAAGAAAGGCTTGTCGTATTGATAGTTGGATTTGGCAGAAACGTCATAATATTATAAATTTCTTTTTCTGTGGAAGGTAATTTATCTGGCTTTAACTTTTCTGTCTTTACAGTCGACCTAAAAAATGGGGAAAATTAGATTGTTTATTTCAATTAAAATACAAAAGAGTTGTTTTTCTTAATGAAAATGGAAAAAATTGGCTTTTTTTATCTCCAATGGTTATTTATGGCTTGGTTAGACCAAATTATAAATTTGAAGTTATAAATACGTACCTTGTTTCCGATTAAGCAAATGGGGATGTTTTCGCAAATTCTGGTCAAATCTTTGTACCATTTGGGGACATTTTTATAAGTAATTCTGGAAGTAACATCGAACATAATGATGGCGGCGTGAGCTCCAATACTGAAATGATAAAAAAGTGGTTATTATTAAATATTAGTAATAAAATTATGCAATAATATAAGCTTTGAAGGCTCAAAGGTTTGCTAAAATGAATTTATTTATTATTACTAGTATCCTTCTCTGAGTCCTCCGAGTTTTTCTTATCCGGCGGTGTCCCAAATATTGAATTTAATGGCTCCTCTGTTGGTGTAGAAGGTAATGTTAGAGATTTCGACTCCTTGAGTAGCTAAATTATAGTTAAAAAAAGGGATTAATCAGAGTTTAGCAAAATTGGAGGAAATATAATTTATTTTTAAATTTTGTTGATTTTTTCGATTTTCTCATTCATTTTATATACAATATATGTATTGTGGAATGGTGATATTTTGTAGTATTGAATTAGTTTAGTAATATTGAATTTTATTTTACCAATGTATTTCTTTTCAAATTCTCCAGTTAAATGTCTTTTAACGAAAGTGGTTTTTCCGACTCCTCCGTCTCCGACGAAAACGAGTTTGAATTCAGCAACGATATTGTTTTTGTTCTAAATAAAGAAAGTTAGTTATTGAACTTGTTAGGGTTTTAATAAAATTAAGACTGTTTATTTACGTAGTTGGGATCCATTTTTTTTATATTTGTTCTTCTTTTTTTTCTTTTTTTTAGTTTTTTGCTTTAATAATTATTATTTGTACAAATTTAAAATATATTTTCATTAATAATAAGTCCCTTCTTTTAGCTTATAAAGGAGTATATCTCTGGCTATTTCGCTCCAAATTTATTATTAAAATAAGTATTTTGATAAAATAATGATCATTAAATCCCCGCGCGTCTATTATCGAGATATAGCTTTTTTATAAAAGGATTATTTGATACTTATATGGAATAATATTTATGAATGCAGATATTTCTATTCTTTAACTTTGTTTAATGAAAATCACTAGTATAATAAAAATAAAAATAATAAATATAATATTAATTATTTAAAACTAACTATGTGAATTATTATTTAAAAAAGTTAAAATTATAATATATAATAAATGTATTTTTATTATATTATATATTATTATACTGTAGAGATTTTATATTAATAATACTAATTTTTTGTTTAATTTTATTTCCAATTAAATTAATTTTTAAGGAATTTAACACTATAATTATTATAAATATTGATAAAAATATAAGATCAGCCATTTAAAAGAATATATCAAAAATAATAATTTTATGTTAATAATTTATTTTTCTTGTTTTTAAGATATTTAGTAATTTATTATAATCGTTATACCATAAATAACAACTATTTACTTAATAAATTTAAAATATTATTTATAGAATTATATAAATTATAAGAAATATCAAATCAGTGAGAAAAATAGTTACATTATCAATTAAACTCATTACAAAGAAGGTGGCTAAATATTATTTTATTATCTCATAACGGGAGGAGGAGGGAAATTAGCTAAAATTAAAAATGATATAAAAAACTATATTTTATAACATATATATATAAATAAATCTGTTTAAAAGCTTATTACGAGGCATTCCCATATTCATATAAGCAGGGGGCATAGGTACACCCATAGGCATTTAACCCATTGGTTATTGAGGAGGCATATTAGAATGTAAATGAGGAAGAGGAGGTAGGGGAAATCCGCCTGGAGGTCCATTAGGTAAAGGGGGTAAATTGCTCATGTTACTCATCATACCAGGGGGTTGGGGGGCAGGGGGCAAATTCATTGGAATTTGTTATTAAGGAGGAGCAGGCATTTAAATATTAGGAATCATTTAATCAGGCATACTTTTTTATTTATTATTTAAATAAGTATTATACAATTATATAATTAAAATTTTTCAGTTTAATACTGAAGTGTTTAAGCAGCTTAAGGTCTAGTCTAATTAGATGCGTATTATTATTACAATTATTGGGGTTACATTTATTGGAATGCAGCTTTTTATTGAACAGGTCTGTTAGATGCTAAATACCTTTCTATTTTATTTAAAATACAAATTTGGTTGCGAACTATGTATATAGGAAGTTATTTAAATAATACCTGCTAAACTTCCATGTCTTTCACCTTTTGAATCTTTTTTAAATGCATATTCAACTTGAATTACTTTATTATAGAAATACTGACCTTTTAATTAGTTAAAAATATGTTTTTTTAATCCGTAAATTTAAAAGAATATTATTGAATAACTCACCATTCATGGCAGCCTTTGCAGCATCAGAACTTTCAAAGTTATCATAACTTATAAATCCAAATCCCTTAGATGCTCCTGTTTCAGGGTCTCTTGAAATCTAAATAGGATTATATATAAATACATAAATGCATAAATACATAAATACATATAATAAACTTGATAAGTTATTATTAAATTTATAAATGCTTTTTTATCTTATTAAAGTATTTTTATTACTCTGGTAGATAATATTAATCCAAATGCTGAAAAAGTATCATATAACGCCTTTTCATCAACTTCCGTATCTAAATTTCCAATAAAAAGATTGGCTCCTACTTCTTATGTTTTTTTATCTTAACTTGCCTTGTTTACCTTTATAGGTTTTCCATATAATTTCACCTAATATTAATTAAATATAATTATCTATCTTATTTTCGAAAATCAATAAAAAACTTAAAAGCTAAAAATACCATGTGCATTATTTTAATTGCATAATCTGCATCTTCTTCAGATTTAAATTCTACAAAACCATATCCCTAAACAACAAAATTAAAGAATGATAGTTTAATTATAGACTCAAAATTAAAATTCTAAATTTCTTTTATAAAGTAAATTATATTTAATATCATTTTTATTTAAATTTTAACTATAAACATTTTTAAAAATTCCTTAACATATTATAATTATACTATATTATATTAATAGTAAATGTATATATTTTTACTTAATGTTCTGATTAAATTTTTTCCTTTGGTAAATGAACATTTACAACAATTCCGCATTGAGAAAATAATTCCCAAATAACATCGGGAGTCACTTTAGTATCAATACTTCCAACATAAATAGTAGCTTCAGGATTTCTTTCAATTAAATTCTAATTAAATGACATTTCTAAATTATTTTTGGTTTTATTTCACTATTTTTTTATTCGCTAACTTTCAACTAGTTTTGTATTTTCAGTAAAATTCTATTACTATTTTTTATTATTTAGTTATTTGAAGAGTTTTTGTATTTTATTAAGAAATATTTGATTACGAAAACAAAGAATCACAATTAAAATTAAAAAATAATGTAAGCGACTTGTATATTATAATAATCATTATTCATATTCTTAACTAAAAACTAAAGATTATATTTTTTCAAAATCAAACTTTTGTCTACTAAATAATTACTATTTTATGATTAATTATAATAATTAAATATTATATAATTGTTTTAAATATGGAATTTAGATTTTCAAGAATTTTTCTTTAATAAAAATAATGATTTAAACTTATAATTTTAAAAAAAGATGAACAAAAGTATATTACAATTCTATATAATTTAATTTATATATATAAAATCTCTCTTATAATCATAATAAATGTAATATTATTCTGTTGTATTAATTGTAGCAATATATATTCCATTTAACATAATATAATAATAAAGTATAGCATATTTTAATAGATATTTTACATGCTATGTTTCTATAAAAATTTTTTATTATTTATTAATTATTCAAAAGTTTGTTTTATTATTTAGATGAATTATATTAATAATCCCTTTTTAAGTATTTTTTATATTAAATAGCTTATATTAATTAAAATGCGTTTTTAATTATTTAAAATAATCTATAAGAAAAGAAACTTAATCAACAATAAATCATTTTACAATTAAATAAAAAACAAATAGATTAAGAGATAAATTATATAATTATGAAAAATTTAATTATACACTTAGCTTTATTATATACCATATTATAAGAAGCAAATATGTAATAGGAGTGTAAGTGGTAAGATCATAATCATAATTAATATGATTTTTCTGGTTTGGAAAAATCAGATTATTGGGAAGTTAAAGGTGATTAAGTCGACTCAGGAATATTTTCACTTGCTTATATATTTAATTTTTGTGGCAAACACTAAACAAAGTGCTATGGAACGCCTGGAGCCTATTAAGCACTGGATGTAATGGGGTCTATTACAGACACTTGCAATTTATTAGGGAAAAGTGACTAATAAATCATATCGGTAATAAAAAAAAAAATAAGCAAGTATATTATTTTAATATTTTCATAAATGTAAAGAAAATCTTAATCCATTTATTATATTATATGCATCTTATATATACTTATTTTATAAACATAGAAAAATAAGCTTTTTTATATGCATTATTATTTTTTATAGCAGGATCAATGTTAGAAATATGTTTTATTAAAAATTTAAATTTCTAAAAAACCTAAATATTAAAATAATTGATAATTTGTTTACAAATAAATTATATGAAAGTTATAGTGTTAAAAATGAAAAAGAAATTACACAAAATTAAATTATTTTAAATTAATAAAAGGTGATAGGAGAGCATGATGGCCTATAGATTAAATATCCTATGGGAGAGACTTGTGGGGTATCTGAAAATCCTGCTGATATAGGAAAGCCAAAAAGTATATAATTTAATATAATGTGCGGGAAAATAGCATCAAATTGGAAGGTTTTACCTATAAATTCAAATGATGTAACAAGTTGCAATGTTTAGCTATCTATAACACATCCAACAGGATGCTATTAAGGATAGTTTTCTGGACTCTTTTCTACACTGTCTAAAATAATTTTATATATATTTGTGGGATTTATACTATATTTAGTTATCGGAATAATATACAATATAAAAATAAATAAAATATATGGTATTAATTCAGTACCTTAATATGAGTTAATAAAAACTTTTCCGAGTTCTTTTGTTAGATGTTTAAGGATTTCTTATAGGATAACAATTAATAAATATAAATAGATGGCTAATGTATTGAAGTTGAAAAAGCACCCTTATTTAGATTAAGATTATGGGGATTTATGAATAAAATATAAATTTTTACAATTAAACTGTTATTTTATGTAGAAATCTTTATTATATGGAATAATAGAAATTATTATATAATGTTAATATTAAAATAAAAATTTAAATATTAATTTAATAGATAAGCTTATCATTTAATTCTAATTTTTATATTTTAAATAAATATTCAGTAATTATCATTTACATATGTAAAATTATTAATTATTAAAAAATTATTGTTTTTATGGTATAATAAATATATTTAATTTTATGGTTTTAATGCGTATTAATTAAAAACATATACATACTTAATATACTTTGAATTCTAATATTATTTCGATAAAAAATTTTTATATATATTATATTTAAATTATTCTATAATTTTTTTACAAAATACAATATATTTTAAATATGACTATCAATAATAATATTATTTAATATTTTATGTTAAATAATTATTTATTATATTCTGATTATATTCTGACAAAATTTAGAGCTCATATTTGGAAATTTAATTAAATACATTAAAGCAATGAATTCTGACTTTAATTCTTGTCGGACAGTTAAAAATTAAAAATTTGAGTAATTAATTTGCTCAATATGAAATATGTTGATTAATAAACTACGCTATTTATTTTATTTTTTATTAATTAAGTATTAGATTATACACGTTTAATAAACCATATATTATTAATAATTGATTAATTTACTCTTCAATCAACCAATGAATAAAAACAATTATTAAGTATTATCAAATACAATAGATATTTATATATGTGTATATGTATATAAGATACTGAAAATTATGAAAAAATAGAGGTCAACCTTTATTTTTTTAAAAATATAAACAAAAAACTCTATATAAAATCTATATAAATACCAATAAAAATGATAATAAACCAGAAATATTATCAAAAATACATACTTTATATTGATTTTTTCATGTTGTTTTTATTATTGTTTTGGAAATAGAAATACATAATATATAATAATTTACAACGAAAAAAAACAGAAAAATGTCGATTTAAGCTGTAATTAAGATAATTTTAGTAATTTTTTTTACTTTTTTTGAATCGCTGTATTTTTTAATTATATAATAATCGCTTTTTATTGATTTTTAAACTTTTTAAAAATAAAAAAATATAAATTTTGTTTTTAAAATATGATTCGCATTATTCAAATATGATTTAAAATTTTTTTTTAATTTTCGTTTTTATAAAACAAACATTTACAATACTGTGCTTATATTTTGCCATTTATAATCATAAAACTTTGTAATATTATATGCTAAATTTTGAAACGAAACTAGTGTTTATTTAACAGAAAAAGAAGATAATTTATTTAAAAATAATTCTCAATCCATTAGAAAATATCTAAACATATTAGTACTACAATCAACAATAAAATTTAGGGTATTGTGATATATTTAATTTTGTTTGTGAAATCAAAAACTGTATCATTTCTAGAATTTCGCTTCTAAAATTTATATAAAATTGGGAAAAAAAAAGACTAATTTTATGATGATTTTATTTCAAGGTTCATTGTTCTCAGGCGCTGGTGTTTTTTGTTAGGTTTATAGCTTGTTATCAATGGGTTATGTTTATGGTTTTATAAATATTTTTGGGCTAGTATATTTTTTGAGCCTTTGGATAAGTTATGTTTTATTTTTCGTTATAAAAAAATCTATATTGCGTATTTTCTGCAATATAAAACTATTGGTTTTTTTTGAATGAAAATCTTTTAACTTTTATTTATTTAATTTATGTTTTTTTTCCCTTTACTCAATGTATTTATTTGATAGGTTTTTAGGCTGAAAAAATAAACAATTAAAGAAGGAAAAAAATAATTTAATATAAAAGTGTTAAAAACTCATATAATAAATAACGTGAATAAAAATAAGTGGTACAATGATCACCTAAAGTGAAGAATTCATTCCCAAATTCATAGGCAGTTTGACTTCTGAGATGCTCCCCGACCTGAATTCAGAAAAGTTAAAGGAAAAGGGTAAAGATTTTATGTAGATATGGACCTTTAATATGGCGATTTTTTACTGAGAATCTCTGTTTTCTCTTGATTATTTTTTATTAATTTATTAACTAACCTCAAATCGAAATATATACATATGTATATATGTAAAGTTTAATAGAAGCAGCATATTCAAATAAAACCAAAAAAATTTTCAATTTTTAACCATCACCCTTAACTTATAATTTTATTTAAATTTTTAGAAAAAAAGAATACACCTTCCTCTGTGAAAACTGTGGTGGCTGCTAAAAAAGAAGAATATAATGAAGATGATATTCCAAATATTTTTATTTAATCTGCAGCAAATTGCAATAATCTTAATTTGAATGGAGATTATTCGTTCAATAATATATAAAATGGAAACCACCATTAAAATGGTCATAATGAGCAAACTAAATTTCCTACCAACTTTAGCAGCTTTTACGACTATAGTAACGCAGATAATTTTTTGAATAATAAAAGTTAACGAAATATATTTGACAATGATTTAAAACCCAATGCCAAACAAGAAGATGAATTAGACAATTTATTTGGAAATGAATCTCTATCTCTCCTCTTTAATAATAATGATCACATTAATTAAAATAGCCTATATAATAGATATAATGACTCATTATTTAAATAGCACATGCATTAACCCACCAATGATACAGGAAATATATAATAAAATTATAATAATTTTTTGCATGTAAAAACATAATAGAATTAACTGAGCTTTTTAAAAAGCGAATATTCTAATGATAAAAGTGAAGGTAAAATTAATATTTTTAAAAAAACGATATTAATAAGGTTTTTAATCAAAATATAGACAATCATTTTCCGCTAACCACATTTTATTAAAATCAAATATAATTAATATTTTTTGTTGTTTATTTTTTAGATAATTAATAAAATATTTTTTATTAAATTATTTAATTTTAAATTTTTATCAAGCAAATTTAAAATAATGATGAAATATTTATTAATTGTTATATTATATTTTAGTTTCTGAAGGAGGAGACAAATAAAATGGAGAATCATGTAGAAATATCAGTAGAGGACTAAGAAAATTGTCATTAAAAGTTAAATAAATAGTGCAAGAAAAAAAGCAAACTTCTTATAAAGAAGTAGCTGAAACTTTAGTAGAATTAATGAAGTAAAGCAATTAATCGGAAGGTTTTAATTAAGATGAAATGGTAAATAAACAAATCATTTAATGTAGGATATAAATAATGTTATGAAAAAATATTTATTATAGCAAAAAGATGAATAAAACATAAAGAGAAGAGTCTATGATGCGCTAAATGTACTTATTGCATCTAATGTTATATAAAAAAATGGAAAGGTTGTATCCAGTATATAAAATACTAATTTATCAGGTAAAGAATTACTTTTAAATTTAATTAAAAATATAAAACATAAACAAAAATTTTATAATAATAAAAAAGGAAAGTGTCTAAATCATAATAAATGGGAAGATCTAAAACATATTTAAAAAACATTGGAAGAAAAAAGACAAAACGTTTTTAGTTTGCAAAAATATGTAAAAGAATTGACCAGATAATATTTGGGTCTGAAAAAACTGCAAGAAAGAAATATGGATATGGAAGAATAATTGAAAATAAAAAGAGAATTCGAAAAATTTCAATCTTAAGAGTCAATAAATAAATTTTTTAAGTCGCAAGATGGTAGTAGAGTTAATTCATAATTTTTTAATTAAAATGCAAGTCCATTTTAGAGCCAAAACTATGGGGCTAGTCAATTTCCCGTTTACCCTTAGTCTAAAATCAAAAAAGAGATTCTGGAAAATAAAGAAGTAGAAGAAACCCATAAATTCTAATTTCCCGTTGTTGTTGTAACTTTTGATGTTAATAAGTAGTCTGATGTAATACATTTTAATAATATTTTTACTAATTTATTCTAAATAATATTTATTAATCTTTCTCAATTAAAAGTTAATTGTAAAAATGAATAAAGATAAAAAATAATTAAAAATGTTCAGCAAAAGTAAATTGGGATTATATGGAGATCTAGATATATTAACTTAATTCGGATTTGATCAAGTTGATCAAGAATTTATGCAAAAGCATATTCCAAATAAAAAAATAATTTAATTTCATATGTCTTAATAATAAAAGAATCAATTAAGTTGAAAATACTTATTAATAGCATATTAATAAGTTAAATTTAATTTTTGATTTATTTTTATTAATAATAATTTAAAATTGAAAATAAAAAAATATTTAAAAAAATAATAAATAATAATTTAATAAAAAGTTCTCATAAAAGCAAGTAGTAAATAATATTAATAACAACAATCAATAATAATAAGAAATATTTTGATAATTTGATTGATATATAGATGTATGTATATTAGCAATTTTTTTTCGACTAGGGATATTAATTACATACTTTAGGATAATCCCTTTTTTAAATATATTATTAATTTACTAATACGCACGTTATTCATATATATTATAATATTCTCACTAAATAATTTATAGTATTTTATATTTATACATCATGTTTTTCACTTAAAATATTTTTTTTTTTTTTTGCAATTATTATATTTTGTTTAAATATTTTCATATTATATTAAAAATTTAATTAAAGAATTATAAATTTTTAATTTACTATTTATTTATTATAGATTTAGGATTTAAATATATGATATAAAGTAATATATTTAAAAATCTTATGAAATTATAGAAATTACTTAGTCATATGTATAAATATTATAATTTAATTGGTGGTTGAGAGTGTAATAATATTTTCTATGCACAAATATATAAATATTTTTTAGAAGAGTTGAAAAATAAATAATTAATTATTTATTTTATTTATATAATAAAATCTTTTAAATAGAGAATAAATAATAAATATAAAATTTAAATTCTAAAAAGTACACCAATACTTTTATATAAAAAACAGGATTTTCATAAAAAATATGCAAGACTTTTTAGAAAAGAACAGAAAAACCCTTTTAATAGGAGGAATAGCTACAGGAGCTGCATCTGCTTTGTAATTTATTCATTAAGATAGATTATGTTTTCTAAAATATAAAAATACTTCCCTTTAAATAAATTTAATATTGTGATATTCATACTGAAAATATAAAGCCTATATTATAGAGTTTACTAAATATAATATATTTTGTTTTAAATAATGATTATTTTTTAGTATTATTATATTTTGAAAAGATATATTTCACTGTTAACCCTTGTTAATAATAATTCAATTTTTAGGATCTATTTATTATGCAAAGGAGGAAAAGAAGAAGTTTAACTAAATTCTGTAACTTAATAATAGCAATAAGTCCCCTAAAATTACACTGAATAATAAGAAAAACCTAAAAGAGGAGGTCATCACTAAAGTTCCCACTAACATTAGGATGGAGTAAATTAAATGACTTAACAAGCTGGAAAAAAATCAAGAGAATAGCTTTTGAAAGATATTGTTTCTAAAATTGAAGTTAGATTTATTGGAAAAACTAGCACTATTGAATTATCAACAATTTCATCCATATTAGAACACTCTATTGAATTGGCTGAAGAAAAATATATTTAATTAACAGTGGATAACAGAAGAAGTAATAAAAAAATAAATAATTCAATAAGTCAAATTACATTTAAAATATAAAAATATTTATATATTTTCATGTAATCGATAGAAAGAAGAGCTGTTATGAGATCTGATCACACCGCTTATGAACAATTCATTATGGAATATAACGAATAGGTCGAATAAGTTCTTGTTAGTGCTCAAGAAGAAATGTTAGAAGCTTTGAAAGTAGAAAAGGAATAATTTGAAGAATCTGTTTTGGTTTTAATGGAAAGAGGATTATATTAATAAATGTATATGTTACAAGCTGCCATTAGATAAAAAATCAAAGAAAAAATCCCTGCTAACAAAGAAGTTTCTATGGAAAAAACTAAAGAAGTTATTTAATATTAAGTAAAAGTATTGAAAGAAAAACCTGATTTCTTTAAAAACATTATCTCTAAATTATAGGTATAAATAATATAAAATAGCAAAAAATATAATTATAACTTTTTATTTATATATATATATTTAAAACTTAAAAAGAGTAATATGGAAACTGCCAATATGATCCCTATGGTTTTAAACACCATGCTTTAAGATTTAATCTTTGAAGAATTTAAAATTGAAGAAGAAGACCAAATGAAGAATATGATGGGACACCGTATTGAACAATAAATTTATAAATTTATAAGTCTTCAATATAATTTATATATTTCAAATATTTAGAAATTTTAAATGATCCTGATGTTCATGAATTGCTCATGGAAATTGAAGAAGCTATGTATAACTTGATGGGATCTATAGGAATGGGAGGATAAGGAGATATGATGTGAAATGGCTTACATAATACATTATTTTTAGATAATAGAAATTATAAATTTATTTAATAAAAATAGAAGTTCCTAAATTAGAAGATATATAATATTAAATTTTTATTTATTTATTTATTTATTTATTTATTTATTTAGCAGATTATGACTATACCTTAAATTTTATTATAAAGTATAAAAAATTTTTTCAAATTATTAAAATAATAATAAAAATTTAACTATTTAAAGATTCATAAATTCTAATCAAAATCATAAGGAAGCTCTTATATTAATATTTCCAATTATTTTTAGACTTATCTTATTTATTATGCTGTCTCTTTTGTCATAATTATTAGTTGTATGCATATTTATTTACATAAAAATCTATAATTTTATCTAGCGAATAAATTATAGTATTCATCAGAATTAAGAATGCATTAATTCTATTCTTTCAAGTTTATAAATATTTTTAATTAAGTTTATCTGTCTGAAAAAGTAAGAAATTAGTTTATTTCTTAAGATATTGAAAATTTTACATGAGTAATTATAATATTATAAGTATTTTTTCTTCCCTGCTAATATAATTTGAATCTACTATAAAAACTGTCTTCTTAAGTAATGAGCTTAAAATAAATAATTAATTTATTTAGTTTTAGAAATTTAATTCAAATATTATATTACATATATATTTTATAACTCTTAATTCTTCTTCTTCTCGATTATGATCTAATATAAGTGTTTAGCTGACTATATAGATTCACAATATATAGTAATTTATGGTTGCTTTTATTCAGAGTATTCAATTATTTCTAATATGGTGTCTTCATAATACTCCATTTTCTCACAATCAGCAAAATAATTCGAATTACTGCTTAATCTGAAATCTGGTTTATAATCCATTATTAACACAGGCTTTTTAATTAGTTTTGGAATAAAAAGATTGTAAATTTTTTCAACTTGATCTTATAATTGGAGAGTATAATTTTTTTTAATATAATTTTCATTTCCAAAAATATTAGGATAAATGATGCTTTATAAAATTACATAAGCATCTAAATTAATATTTATTAATTAAGCAACTTTTACTATATTTTAACTCATTTCCTCAGATTCTTAATAATTAAAATCTATATCTAGACATATTTCAAAATATTATATTCCTTCTAGATAAATGTTAAAAATATATTTTATTAAAAAAAAGTTTTTTAATATAAAAAATTACATCCAATCATTAAATTGTGATTTTTATAATAATTAATAAAGTCTGCAAAAGTTCCAACAAATGATTAAGAATTGCTATGATTATTAACAAATATTGGATCTTCTAGTTATTTGTCGATAAAAATATGATTTATTAATTTATTATTATCCGTATTTTTTAAATTTTATTTTACTAATTCTACAATATGATCATTGGAGCATAAAATTAAAAAAGTAATTTAGTTTTCGTATTATAACTACTACATACTCTACTATATATTGTTCGGGATATTAATAAAATAACTTTATTACAATTAAAACTCACTAAACATTATAATATTTGTATTTAATTCCTGCATATTGTATATTAAACTACTTATATTATATGATTTAAATATTTCTTCTTAGTTCATAAGATCCTAAAAGTCTTATTTGGCAGGCTTCATTGAATAATTCAATCTATAAGGAATAAAATTCATATATATATGATTGTATATATATGTGTTTTTAATATGCTTATCTAAAACTTATGCAAAAGATATATATAATTATTTTTTTAAAATTATCTATTTTTATAGAAGTTATTTTAGTTTGTAATTCTAGTCTTAAATAATTTTTTGTTCGTAATTCTTGTCTTAAATCATTTTTAGTTTTTAATAGTTTATTTATTATTTTTAAATGTCATAATTAAGAATAATATTAATTGAATAGACTTTTTAAATTTTGTTAAATTATATATTTAATACATTTATTATGGTAGACATTAATTATGAATAGTAATATTTGTATTATTAATTTTTTGAAATAAAATAAACAATTATTACTCAAGAATATAGTATAAATTATAATATAAATATATTTTTATATATTTTTTAATTAAAATTTTTTATAAATTTTATAATTTTAATAAAATAATTTCATTTTTTAATATTATATAAATATAAATATTTTCCTTGAGATTGGTTTTATTACTTTTAGCTGAAAGATTATTATTTGTTAACATTTTTCTATTATTTTTAATTAATTTATGTAATATTTTTATCTAAATTATCTTTAAAAGAAGCTTTTTGGTTAAAGGAATGAATTGATGAAGAATCTTCATCACAAGAGCTAGCCGCTGCTTCTTTATCTTCGCCACTAGAAGTCGATTACAAGTTTGCTTTATTTTTTCTAAATTTAGGAAATAAAAATTTTATTTTTGTTTATTTGTATATAATAAAATAAAATTAATTTACTTTTTTTTAGATAAAAGTTCATCATAAGACTATAGTTTTTCAGAAATAAATGTTAATTCCCTTACATACTCTTTCATTCTAATAGTATAAACATTTTTCATTTAAGACATACAAGTTTTTGCTTCTTTCATTGAATTAATATCAATATCGTCTAATTTTTCACTCAAATATAAGTCAACGCTTTTCTATAAATATTTTTGCCTTTCTTCAGTAATAGAGGAATAATCTTAATTTTCTGAATCATTCAAAGCCTAGTTCTTTTTGTTATGATCCAGTGAATGAAGTAAATTGTTTTTGATATCCTAGTTTTAAAACTTATGCACATGGAGACTTGCATCTCCAAGTTTAGGGATTTTATTGGCTGAAACATTTAAAATATCTTTTAACTCTTCTCTGTTTTGCTCTACAGTAAATGAAACATTTCCACCAGATGTTAATGATTTTACTAGGTTTTGATAGTACTCAACTTCTCTGAAAAAAAAATTTAAAACAAATTTTATTATTTAAAAAAAAAAACTCATCTATATATATTAAATTTATTACTTGGTCAATGTTAATTTATCTTTTTCCAGTTTATTTACCAATTATTTTAAGTCCACTTTTTCATTTTTAGTTATCTTTGGCAAATTAATAAATAAATTTATGCATAAAATAAAAGATATATAAATGAAATAGGTCTGCGGGACAATTATTACCTCGTTTTCTAATTATCCTACTCTTTAGGAAAACCTAAGAGTAGAAATACTTTCTTCTTAGTTTAAGTATTCAGGATTTATAGTTGCAACCATGGCAGTTTCACAATTTCCTCCTAAACTGTCTCTTAATATTGTAGTCATTAAAGAGTTTCTATAAGGAATATGCTATCTTGAACCGGTTTTTTATTTTTCATTTAAAGCTAAAATGACCTAATCGCATAAAATTATTATATGATAAAAATCTAATAATCTTTTTAAGAAAAATATATATATATATTTACCTATTCTAAATAAGTCAAAGATAAATTTATATATTTAGCTTCATTAACTAACTGCCCTTCAATATTAGACTTTTAAATTCTTTCAGAACCTGCCAGATCGACCAAATGCATTTTAGACAAAAATCCAACTTCTGAATCCGAGTTTTTGCCCTCTACAGTAATGGTAAAAACTGCATGAGATCGAGAAGAACTTTGATTGGCTGGAGTAGCACTAACCTTTTAAAAATTAATATAAATAGTATAAGAAGTTGAGTATTATAAATATCTTTATTTTTTTTGGTACCTATCTTACAAAACTTCCCATCATTAATAAATCAATAGCTTATTATTCGTGCACACACTGGTGGACACTTACGTTTTTTAAATGAATGTTTCCATAATCATCTTCCATCAAATTTATCTTTTATTATTAATTATCGTAATTTCAAAAAAGTAAAAGTATAATTTATAAATTTAGTCCCACATACCTTGTTCCAACTTTCTAAAGGAGTATCCAAATGACTATGATCTAATAAATCATAAGCATTTTCATTATATATTTCCATAAAAGAAATGTAAATGTTGTATTGCATTTTATCCATTCTTTTCTCAATTTCATCATATACATAGGAAATAGTTCTTGGGATAATTCCTCTATTAATCCAAGTTTCTTTCATTTGTTTAAATTTCAAAATAAAATATTATTTTAATAATATATTAAAGATTAGTTACCAGATCCATTCATTGTAAATGATTTTCCAGATCCTGTTTAACCGTAAGCAAAAATTGTAGCATTGAATCCTTATAATACACTAAAAAAAAAAAAAATTAATAAACTGGTGTTTTCATAGTACTAATATATACTTTTCTATAGCAGGTTAAGCGATAGTTTTAAAAACTTATTCTTGCGTAATATTTTCTTCAAGTACTTCAGTAAAATTAAATTCAAGTGTGTCCTTTATTAAATTATTACTAAAATTGATATTTTCCAAGTAGAAAAAGAAACTAAAATTTCTATATGTGTAATTTACCTTATTGGAATTATTAGTAATACCTTGTCGTTTTTAAATAATTTATATTTAATTTTTTGCTGAGTTTATTTAATACTACAATCCCTTAGAGTTAGACCTGCAAATAATAAAAAATTAAAAATAATAAATGAATGTTAACTTAATTTATTATTGTGTTATTTTTTCTTGATATATTCTTAATGAAAAAATTCATTTTACTATTTTTATTACAATTTAATATCGAAGCATAATAAATTTAATCTGTTTAAAATTATTTAATTTTTACTTAAAATTGGGTTTTATTCTCCCATAAACCTTCATTTGACTTTTAAAAGACTTTTTCCCTTACATTAGAATTATTTGGGTTGGTTTTTGGCTTATTTTTTATTTTTTTTATTTTTGCTTGATTTTACTCTTTATTATTGGTAATGTATATTTTATATAATAATTAATATTTGTTTTATAAATTATTTATTGAAATTAAATTTATATAAACGTTGACTTATAACAACACTTAATTTTTTATGGGTAATAATATAGTTAGCTTCTGTTTCTTATTATTATTATATAAATTAATAATTTATTAATTTTCCATGTACATTAATTATATATTATCGAAGTAAATAATGATTTAATAAATATGAATAGAAAAAATTCTATTTATTTTATTGTAAATAAGTATAAAAATAATGTTAAAATACTATACAATTAAATAATTAACACTTCAATCACGCAAATACAATTTATGATATATATTTAAATATATTATTATACTAATAACGCTTTTTTAATTATATTTTCTAAACAATAATTTAAAAAAAAAGAATCAATCTTCAAATATATTGGTTGTAATTTTTTTTTAAACTGGTTTTTCTTACTACTTTTCCTTATTTGATTCATTATATATCATGCAAAAACGAAAGTTATCCATTAGTTCTACACATTCTTTATAATTATTTTTTTTCTAATTTCTGGCTATACAGCTCGTATATTCGTTTAAATACTAATTACAATTAAGTTCATTTATCGCCCCTTGTGCTAATTCGACACTTTACTTTTAATTATTATTGTGTTCCTCAGTTTTTTTTGAGTTAAAAAAAAATCCCATAATTAATGCTACTTAATTTTATTTTGGATTTGATCAAAGATAATGGATATAATATATAAGTTTTATATGTATTATGCTACTTATTACTATTATTATGAAAAGAGTATAATAAATTTACAAAATTAAAAAGGTTTATGGGAAAATTATTCAGATTACAAACTTTTAAAATAATTGGAATTAAATTAATATTATAATTAAAATACTTAGTTATTTAAAAAGTAATTTATTTTATAATAAATAAAGAAATAAATTTAGTATTTTTAACTTATAGGAAGAAAGTCATTAAAAAAGCTGGGTAGTAAAAAATTATAATAATTACTATTCACACTAATTAAGAAAAAGCGTTCTATTCTTATTCTTGTGTTTATTTTGGATAATTATTATTAATTAATTAAATCCACAAATAATTATTAAAAATTAAAACTATATATTTTATTATTGTATATAATAAAAAAAAAAATTGTAATCAAAAAAAGTTTTAAAACAATGGCGGAATAAAAAGATGTAGTAAACGAATTATAAGATTCAGAAAAAAAAAAATTAAACATTTTCAAGAAAAATGAAAAATTTTAAATGAATCGAGGTTTATTATTTTCTGGAGTTTAGTGCTTGAATTCACTATAAATATAGAGAACCTCAATTATAAATCCATAGATGATATCTCAAATATAACAATAAGAAAATACTGATGAAAATGAAGAAGAACCAGATAAGGAAAGTAGATTACATGATTTGCAAAAATAAATAATAAGCAATCTTTATAGATAAAAAAAGAAAGAAAAATAAGAATAATTAAAGGTTAAGTAATTGATATAATAAGATGAATAGATTGCAAGGCAAAGCATTTTAAATTAGGAAAACAATCTGACTATACTAAATTAACCAGTTTCTAGTTATATAGCACCCAAGCCAGATGATGAAACCTACAAAAACGTTACCAGTTTGAATAAAATTGATTATGAAAAAGAAGATCATATGGATGTACTCTAAATGTTTTGTGATTTCTAATAAATTATTTTTATTTATATTTCACAAGGTATTAGCTTACTCCTTGAGTAGGAAAATGAAAAATAAGTAAGATTAATAGCTAATCGTTAATGCTCTAAAATAAATTCCTCTGTTTTAAAAAGATGAAAAATTATTATCAAGTGAAAAAATTGTTCCAATTATATGCAAAAATGTCGGAGTTATTAAAGTTTAATAAAGATAAGTTTTATTTAACCACGGAAAAATTGGAGACTAATGCTTTGTAGTATTAAAGGGAGGAATTGCCATTTTACTTCCCGAAAATAAACAACCAGCTTCACCTACAAAAAAGAAAAAAACTATTATAAGGCAGATAGACCAAAATTGTTCTATAGTAAATATTAGTGAGTATATTTAATTAATGCTGCTATTATACTAATTCATTTTATTTTTAAGCAAAAATATGTAGAAAATTAATTTCCAAACTTTACATACGCCGTTACTTTCAAACCCGGATAATGTTTTGGAGAAATAGCTCTGATCACCTCAGAACGAAGGTAATATAATAGAAACTTTTTATTATTACTAAGAAAAATTTCATTAGAACAGCCACAGCTCTTGCAGATTAAGAAACAATCTTGCTAACCTTGTCTAAATAAGGATTTTCTAATATAATGGAAGGTAGAGTTTAATATAGAAAATAGTTTCAAAATAAAAAATCATTAAAATATTAAATATATAGGTCATAAGTCTAATGAATAATAAGAGAAAATGAAATTTTTATAATAACTTCCATTTTTCAAGCTTATTTCCAGAGGAGCTTTATTATCTTTATTAATGGACACCAAGGAAGTTACCTATAAATCAGGAGATGTGATATATAAAATCGATGACAATGTCAAATATGTATATTTTATTAAATAAGGTGAAGTAAATAATCACAATAATAATTAAAAATGTATTTTTAAGATTGAAAAAAAAATAATAACATTAAATTTAAGGTAGAAATTTCAATTCTGGGGAAAAAAGATGCAGATGAATAAAATCAGCTTTCTGACAATAAGTATGTGTTTTTGAATAAATCAAAAACTATATCGTTGAACATTTAAAATTAGCAAGAAATTAAAATTTCTCTTAAAGTATTTATTTAAATATTTTTTATGCCAAAGATATATTTTTAATAATTTTAAAATTAGGGCAAAAATTAATATTTTGGAATGGAAGAAGTAGCTTTAGAGTTACCAAAACGATACCACAAAGCAGTGTGCAAATAATGTAACACTGTACTAGTCTACATATCAAAACAAGTAATGTTTAAATATTTTAAATGATTAATAAATAAATAAATTTGTTTTTTTTATCTTATAATAGACTCTATTATCTAAGATGGTCGAATATGAAGGAGTTTTCACTATGGAAGAAGAACGAAGTAAAATATAGTAAAGTGAAGATGATAGAGAGTCCCTAGTTAGGTCTGTATCAAGGAGCATAAAAACTAAATCATTTTTTGATCAAAATTCTGTATCTTCAAGATATAAAAGTTGTTCTGAAAATTTTTTTGAATAATAAATAGAACTCGATGAAGTTATTTAAGAGGAAAATAAAAATTGCAATAACATCTTAAAAAACAACAACTAAGATAAGATTTAGTAAAAAACATAAAGATCATTCAGCCCCCATGCGCAAGAGAAAATAAAAAATAAATCTTTTAATCTTGACAAAACATAACTAAAAGCTTCGGAAGATGATTCCCAATAAATTAATCTCTAGCTGAACATTTCAAATGAATCCGCTATTGAATAAAAGGATTCTCATTTCATATCAGAAATGGCCTATTTCCCCTCACCTATTCCCTGCAATGTAGAATACTCAATAAGAGTAATATAATTTTGCAAATAATTTTAAATGATAATTATCTTATTAATATTGATACTTTTAGTAAAATTTCAATAAAGCCATGCTGGAAAAACACAAATTTAAAAAATAGAAAGAAAAACCCTTTGGGCTACTAAATCCAACTAAGTGCAAAAAGAATTAAAAAATAAAAACGTCTGAAACTTTTAGACTTGATTTGATCAAAAAAAGTGTAAAAGAAAAATTGACTTAAAGATCTTTGATAGGAGGAGATACTCCTGTGTTAAATTTGGAAAAATATTTCGAAAATTTTGTTAAAAAAATTCAGTCTCCCACTTCATCTTCAAGTATATTTGTTTTTTTTTCTAAACTTAATTTATAACCTTAATATATCTATATAATATTTTTATAATTGTAAAATTAGAATTTGGCTTGCCTTCGCACAACAACAGTACAACGGAACTACCAAGCATTTATTCACTAAAAAATGAATTAAAGAAGTTTGATGAAAAAGAATCCAATAATGAATCATCTTTCAAATAGTTTTTAAATAAATCAATTATGAAAAATAATGAAAATTACTTTGAAGACTAAAGTCCCGTGAAAATAAAGCACTATTCTTCTATGTGTTAGAGTGAATAAAGAAAAAGTAAAAGTGATATAATGTCATTTCTTCTTCCTGAAAATACGAAATCAACTATTTCACTAAAAAGCAGTTTTATGGAAAAAAACAATTCGTATAAATAGAATAATTAAATATAACAAATGATTGATATGAGTAAATATTGTTAATTAAATTTTTTTAGCATTAAATAATAAATAATTATCCATATAATAGATAGAAAAAAGGATGAAGATTTGAAGAATGATTTTATTAATGAAATGAATAAATTCAAAATGTAAAAAGGAACGTCTTGTAAAATACCGTAAAATTTGCACTATTACAGACAATCTTGCAAAGCTCCATTTCTTGATTCTTAAAAACATAAAAAGGTAAATTCATATTAAGAGTATTTGGACATTAATGAAAAGAAAGACCTGTTTTTAGAAGGATAAAATAAAAAAAGTAATGCGTACAGTGCACTTAAAGCTTCTTTGTTTCCTATAAATTTAGATAAAGTTAAGGAGCAATAACAGAAGTTAAAATAACTTAATAAATCGGATTTAATCTAGAGGTAGAAATAAATATTATAGCATAAAAATTAGTTTCCCAATAAATATTATGTTAAAAATACGTGATATTTAAAATAAAACTAAAAATAAATTGGTTTTATAATAATATTTATATAAAAATCTAGTTTTTTAAATTAAAATATATTAGACAATAAATAATAAACATCATTTAATAAACGCACTTAAAATTATAAATTTTTATAAAAATTTAATCAATAAATAAATATATAAATTATAATATATATATCCATCTTATAATCTAAAAAAAATGGGGATTTTATAAGTTAATATAGATCATTGAAATAATATTTATATAATGAAGTATTCTTGATTAGTTTATATTATCATTTGTGAGAATACAATGCTTACTCAATTTAAAGTACCATATTAATCATTTAGACATATTAAAACTAATCTTCTTTTAAATATCTTTACCAATTACTTTTATTTTTTTCTTCTTTTTCCTTGATTTAATTGTAAATAGTTTATTTAAAGTTAATTTAATTAATTAATAGCATTAAATTATATTACATGACTATGCTTTAGAATTTGTATTAATGTATCTTCTCCTAAAATTCTTTCTAATTAAATTTTCATGTTTTCCAATTTCTGGTATATTGAAATTGATTTGCCTTATTAGTTTATTTCTTATTATTTAAATGAATTTTCAGGAATTTCCTTTTCCTCTACATTTTTAATTTCCTAATTTTGTTATTTTTCTGTTAAAATTGACTCTTATAAATTAGCTTGTTCATTTGAATTTAGATGATAGCTAAAGAATTAATTTTCTTTCTAAATAAAAATAAATTATTATTATTCTAATTTTATTGTACTATATACATATTTAGGTGCATTTACATTTTAAGGATCAGTGAATTGACTATTATTTTTTTGACTAACAGTGTTGGTATTATTAGTTTTTAATATCGGAGAAAGACCTTAGCTATTGTTAGAATTAAAAAGTATCTAAATTTTTTTTTACGAATCCATTGAAGAACTACCACTAGATTAGTCTGCTTCTGTTTTATATACTTGGTATTTTTCCTTTGTAAAAACCTTTAAATCTGCATTGTTAGTATTATCATTACTGGAATTTTGTTTATCTTAATTTCCAATTATATTTGAAGACGATTGGTTTCTTTTCATTAACTTTGAAATTCTTTTCTCTTCTTATTTTTTGGAAAGAAATATCCCTATGTTAATTTTTATAATGGGAATTTAAAGGATTTCCTTGATGGTAGGCCTTTTTTCTGGATCGGTTTACAGTAGTTATGCCACTAAGTCTCTTGTTTATTAAGAATATATGGTAGGAAGAGGTAAGTATTCACCTTTTATTATTTTTTTATATAAACTATTCATATTAGAAGCTTCGAAAGGGTGTTAGAATGACATAAGTTCATATAAAATACACCCAAGACTCCATACATCAGACTTTTAATTATATCCTTTTTCCTATTTTAAATTATATTATGTAATTATTATTTACTTTACTACTACTTAAATTGTTTATTTCTATTAGCTTATTTTATTAATTAAGTTAATACCTCACAAATTTCGGGGGATAAGTAGTAAGGAGTCCCTATAGAGGTTTATGCCAATTCATTCTGATTTTTTAACACTTTAGATATACCAAAATCTCCTATTTTTATTTCATTTTTCTAAGTCAAAAAGAGGTTTTAAACTTTTAAATCTCGGTGCAAAATGTTTTTATCGTGTATAAATTTGAGACCAAAACATATCTAAATAAATAATTGTAGAATTTATTCTTCGCACAAATATTATTTTGTTTTCTTTCTCTTGCTTTAAAGATACGAATGAAGGTCTCCCTTTTCTGCGTAGTCCATTACAATGCATAAATATCGACTATTTAAATTAAAATAAAGATATATATTTAGTAATTATTTTTATATTTGCTAGAACTTTGGAGACATATTTTACTTCTAATCTATAAATGATTCCCTATACTAAATTACGAAGGGATGCTTTAGCTATTTTAATATATGTACTTCTTTCAAAGCCTCTTCTTTTTATTTCCGATCAAGTTATGAAACATCAATTATCTAATAAAATTGTAAGAATTTCTAATATTTAATTTTATTATGCATTTATTAGAAAACTCATATGTTTTGAATAAAAATTAATGATTATAAATTAACACATACCTTAATGGTATAATATTTTTAATTTTATGTTGATTAGGCAAGTACTGCAGACCCATAACTTCCTTTTCCTAATATTTTGATTTAGTTATAATTTTACATTAGGATTAAAATAATTCAACTCTGCGCTTCGGTATATTTAAAAATTTTTTATTACTATGTTTGTTTTTTTATTGACTTAAGAGTTTATTATTTTTATGTGTATAAGGTAAATAAATAAAATGAAAAATAAACAACTATATTAAGCTAATAATTACATTTATGAAACACACTATTATAATTAATAATATAAATAATACTAATTAAGTAAACGAAATAGTTTCCAAATTTTTATTTTTGATTTTAAATTGATTAATAATTAATTTTAAAGATTAAACGAATATGCGCTCTTATTATAAAATAATAAATTTTCAAGCTTTTAAAAATCAATCTAATTTAATTTATTTATAAAAAAATCTTTATATTAAAAGTACAGAAGAAAAAAATAATAAAAAGTTTAATATAATTTAAAGTTAATTTGTTATTTCGCAAAATAATTGTTATAGTTTAAATATCAGATAATAATTTAATTATAAAATAGTAACTCAAAATAAAATTTAAAATTTAAATAAATTTTAATACTGTTAATGCGTTTATATAAATAACAATTCTAAAAATCTAAGCTGTATAAAAGTCCTTTAAGGGAAGATAATATGGATTTAATACGTATATTATTATATCGGAACGTTAAATAGCAATATACTGGAGGTAAAAACTAATTGAATCGAAATTGATTATTCTGGGATTAAAAAATAGCAATAGCTCATCATGATTTACATAGTGCATTGATATTAGTGATTATTTACAACTAAATAGAATTTTCTATTTTTATACGATAATCAAATAGTAGGGCTTAATATAAAAAAAAATAAAAAACAAAATAAAAAAATTATATAAAAAGTTTATAAGTTAATTACTCCCTATCTCTATAGGTTAAATAAAAATGAATTTTCCTAGTATCTCAATAAATATAGAGGATGAACCTTTTGTGTTAAATAAATGGTGTAACAACTTTAATACCTTTCTATCTAATGTACGATGTATAACTATAGTTGATTAAGTATTCTAAAATTTTTATATTGAGAAAAATATAGTGAAGGAATTGTTAATGTAGAAATCCTTGATTTTTAGGTGGTCTATGTGCAAATTAAAAATGATAAGGGTTGAATATTATATACAAAGCAAAGAAGAATTACAATCCTTGTGTTTGAAAGATAAAAATAAAGAAATCTATCAAATTAATATCATAGGTTTATGTCAGTTTTATTGGTTTCTACTCAAAGTATGACTATTTATATATTTGTTTATTCAATTGACCTTAGTTATGTCTTAAAATAAGAGGGTCTAAACGAATTTCCATTTGATTAATAGGTAATAAAGTAAAAAATTAAAAAAAAATAATAATTTTTGTGGAAAATATTAAAAAAAAAAAAAAAAATATTAAATAAACAACTATTAATAAATAAAAAAACAAATTAATGGGTTGTACCTCATCAAAAAGATCCAATAATAGTACTTCTACCTAAAATACTAATGCCAATCCTTCTCCCGAACAGGTCAACAGAAAGACATCTTATTCTAAACTAAGTGGAATGCCTACTCTATACCCTCTGAACAGTTCTCAAGGGGAGTCGATGCATCGATATCAAGAGAATAAAAAAAAACAAAATCAAATGAAAGAAAATGAATAAGCTATCTAAGAACTGGTACTTCCTAAGGTAGACCCTAATGAATAAGGGAAACCAGGAGACCCTTCTCCTTGCAACTGCTCCATTAAGCAGTAAAACTAGCTGAATGAAAATTCTCCATTCTAGAAATCTCCTTTATATTTCGCAGATAATCTTTACAGAGGAGAATAGTTAGGTACCCAATAGCTTTCTTAAGTTAAAGTTCTGCTGAGCTAACCCTCGATTAATATGGCTGCCATAAGTAATTCCGAGGTGAATACCTCTCCACTAAAAACCAATGCTGCTTTAAAATAAAACCTTGGACTTAACTTCAATACTTCTAATTAAAATACCATTGGTAACAATGTGCAGTAGTAGGTTAAAAAAAGAAAGAAAGTGAAGCCAATAGAAATTTACGAATAATAATTTAGAAACGAAGTAGTAGATAAGAGATAAAGTAAAAAAATGCAGGAATTCAAATTATAGGATGGTGGATCCTCTACAATTATAAATAGAAGAAAATACTTAAGTAAACAAGCTACTCCCATATTTACTGCCAAAGATACTAGTAAATTGGTTAGAAAATATTCTTATGCTTCCTATTAAAATGGACAAGTTTCTGAGAAAATTGAAGAATTTAACTTATGATAAATTATTCATTAATTCCCGAACACTTTAAAACTAAATCACAACTTTTTTAGCTTCAAAATACTCATATATATAACAATAATAAATTAATATATTAACAATTTTAACATTAAATTATTTAACATAATTTATGATGTCCTTACTATATCTAACTATAATATATATCTATATTACCTAATATACTAACATTAATATAAATATCATAATAAATTATTTTATCATATTAATAAAACTTTATAAATAACTTATATTTATTTAAATATATTTTGGTTATTATTTTCTTAAAAAGTTTTACTATTTTCTTCCTTTCACCAACTTTTTTTTTCTAATATTGCGTAATTTTTGTTTGATTTTCTTTAATTGTGAAGCAAAAACTAAGATTTTAAAATAATTGAGAAAATAATTATAATATTAATAATGAGAAAAAAGTTAAATTAATTTTTTATATATTCTCTATCAAATTCTCTATTTAGAATAATAAATTAATTTCACCTAAACTATTAGTAAGTATAAGTAAAACAAAACAAAAAAATTGATATTAGTATATATTATTGGGATGAGTTTATCATTAAATAAAATGGTTGGGTTATAAGATATAAAAAATAGTCAAGCCTTATATGTTTTATATATCAGTTAATAAAATAAAAATATGTGAAAGAATAATACATAGAAAAATCAATTTAGAATATATATACTTAATAATATATATCAAACAATAAAAATATAAACTCGGGGGAAAAAATAATAACATAAACTTAAAAAAATAGATTTCTATAATAGAGATAAAATTATTAGTTTCATTCAGGAATTTCAGCCTACTTTTTAATTTAATAATTTTTTTTCTCTTTTTATGATTTTTAAATACTTTGAACCTAACTTTCATTGTCTATATTTTATTCACTTTATTCTTTTATTTCTTTATCTGTTGCCCCTTACATAAGTTATTATTAGTTAATTGATATTTTTTCGGGAGATGCTGCATTTCTCATCTAATAATATCCAATAGTAAAAAATGTAAATTATTTGCATTTACAAATATTTGCAAGTAATTAATTGAATTTTTATAAACTATAATTTTACTGTATTTTGAGATAGAGAATCGTCTTTTTATTTATACATATTAGTCATTAATTGTTGAATATATTCGATTTCTTTAGAATCAACATCTATCTATAATTCCAAATCATAATCTTTAGGAGGCTTTATTAACTTTTAGGACTAATATTAAAAATAAAATAAATGTCATAAAAAGGAAAATCAGTAATAATTTTGAGGAATTTTTTTTATATATAATAATTATTTAATGAATTTTTTATTAAAGAAAGAAATAGTAGGTATATTTATAATTTTATTACCTGAGGGTTTATTGGTTAAAAATCTTCTTAATATAAATATACCAAAGTACTTATTTCTTAAATATATTGAATATCATTAAATTGATTTTAGAATATTTCTTCACTATTTTTTAATTATTGAATTTGGACATCTGATATTTTTAATTTTTTTAAAACCATTATATTAAAAATATCGATATTCTCATTTTTCATTAAATTCCAAACTTATTTTATAGATTGCAAATATAATTGAATCATCTCACTCCAGTCTTATATATTTTATTCTTCAGATTTAATATAAAAATTAGCATAGTTAACAATTAACTAAAAATTAAAATAATTAATTTACATTTTTTATTTTCATTTTTATAAAAATTTTAATAAAAAATATAATTATATAATAAAAAAAAAATCAATATTTTTATAAAATTCAATTCTGTTTAAAAATAAAAAAGTTGTAATAAAAATATTTATTAAACTATTCAAAAATGTAATATAAATATAGAGAAGCTGAATTATATACAAATTTTTAATAAAAAAAGTAAAATTCTTTAATTATAATTTTCTTTTATATATATTATTTAGAACATTTAAAAATACTAAATATATATTAAAAAAAATTTAAAATATTTTAAATGTATAAAAATACCTTGAAAGAAGCTGTAAGTATTTATGGTAGGACATGGATATAATTATTCAATATTTTTTCAGATTAAATTTACTGTAAAGCTGTGATATAATTTTATTAGGTTTTACTATATTTGGAGAATTCACCCAGTAAAAATAATAATGCAGAAATAATTATTTCTCTTGAGTTTATTTCTTTATTAAAATTGAATGAATTTCTATCATCTATATTTATGATATTATTATCACGGTGACCAACTTTATTTATTTCTTGCTAAAGCTCTGTGTGATCATTTAATATATCCTTTAAAATGCTTTATGTTGTATCATTAACTAGATCTTTTAAATCTTCTACTGTAGAAATCAAGCTCTATTATTTAATTATTTAAATAAAATATTTTTTACATAATCTTTTTCTATTTTAATTAATTCATTTTACAAAAATTAAATTTTAAACTTTTATAGCAGTTTAAACAGTCATATTTTTTTTAGAAATATTAGGAACTACCCAAACAAAAACCCATTCAAAATCTTCTACACTTTCGAAATTATTTTTTTATATAACTTCTATAACGAATGTAATAATTTCTTATTCTATATTTGGAGCACAGTTATTTAAAAATTATTGGCAAATTTCTTCTAAAGCTCCTTTTTATACAAAGCTTTAAAATATGTCAATTACAGCCAGTTTTGCGATTTTATCATTTTCTTTAAAAATTTATAATAAATCATTTTTATATTCTTCTAATAATTGGTTATTTTATTGAAGCAATAGATTTAAGCTATTTATTCCGATTTATCTTAAATTCTTATCTTTAGCTCCAAGAAACTGCTTTAGTCTTTTGATATATAAAAATTGGAATAAATTATATTATAACGAAATTATATTAAAAAAATATTACCTTTCCTATGCTTATCTATATAAATCTTTATATTCTATAAAATGTATTAATATTAAGTCAACTAATTCATGCTCTAAAGACTTTGATTTAGTTTTATTTAGAAGCTAATCTAATTCGGGGGCTAATTTTTATATCAGTCTTGGCTCATAAGGAATAAGCTTTCTAAACTAAATAATAATAATTCATTCTTATAATTTTAATATTAATTAAAATTAATATTACTATTTTGATTAATTTAATCATTAGCCAATTAGATTTAAATTTTTTAAGGATTTCAAATAATGGTTTGATAAACGAGGGATATAGTTCAGGCGAATGATTTAAAATGATATTAACAATTTACAAAGAACTAGCCACCACAGCAGGATTATTTTCTTCTTTAGAAAATTTAACCAAAATTTTTTCCAATGAGTTCTATATCAATTCTTTATCTAATTTTAGTAGCCTTGCAATCAAAGCAGCTGCTTTCTTTCTGACAACATCTTGCGTATGATTTAAAAGCTAAATAGACTCAACAATAATTAACGGAGCAATGTCTTTATTGGCAATATTACAAAGACATGATAAAGCTGAGGAAACTTCCAAATATTGAGACTTAATTATTTCCTATGTGGTGAATTTTTAGATCTTTAGATGTTTGGAAACATAATTTTATAATATATTTATTTATCACCTTTTTAAATAAATTAGTTGACATCATTAAACAAGTTGATTAAGGATCAATCATCATTGACGCTTGAGTAAGTGCTTATCTTTTTACAGAATAATGTTATGAACTCATAGCTCCTAAGATTGTAAAATCGGCCCATCTTAAATCAAATCCTTCGTAATAAAACTAGAAAAATGTTTAAATCATGTATCTTAGTGTAGTATGCATTTTTTAATTGATAAATTTATATTCTGTATTTTTTTAATTACGAAATATAGTTTTTGTAAACCTGTTTTAAGAGTTTATGGATCAGTTGATTTGAGTTCTTTTTTTATTTCAACTAAAGCATTTGTTAAAAATATTTTTTTATCACTTTGGCAACTTCTAGTTGCCTATACAAGTTATTGCAAGTTTTATTGTTGAAACATAAAATTTATTTTTTAATTTCTATTTGAAAAGTAGTTTTCTATTTGAATATATGTATTTATTTTTTTCTGGAATCCTTTTTTAAAATAATTAATGCGTTTTTTATTAATAAAAATAAATTATTAAAGTATAATATGCAATCTGCCGATTAATTTAGAAAATTGAAATGCTATCATTAATATTATTAAAAATATATTAGAATAGACCATATCATATTATTACTAATAAAAATACTTATTTATATAAATTTTAATTTATAACTGTTAAACATGAATTGTGTAGTTTTTTCGTATAAATTTTTTCTGTTAAATATTTTTTTCATATATCTATACTAACATATAACATAAATAATAGTAGTTTCTAATATTTTCAATTAAAAGTTGCAAGAATTTAGTATTATTTTAAAATATATATTGTAGTATAATAAATACATCATAATCACTATTATTTTAAATTTATCTATTGGTAAATTATAATAAAAATGGCTGATTAACTATCGGAAGAAACAATAGAAGAATTCAAAGAATAATTTTCCAAATTTGACAAAGATGGGTATTTTAAATTAACACTAAAAAGTTGATATAATTATTGATTATTGATTATTTTATTGCAAAAGGGATGGAACTATTACACTGGCGGAACTAAGAACAGTATTGACAAATTTAAATTAGCACCCAACAGAAGAGGAGCTGTAAGAAATAATAAATAATGTGGATATAGATGGAAATGGAACTATAGATTTTCCAGAATTTCTCTAGCTTATGGAGAGAACAATGAAAGATAAAGAAATCGAAAACGAACTTTTTGAATCTATACTAGTTTTTGACAGAGATGGAAGCGGTACGATTTCAGTAGCTGATATAAGACATATAATGAGTAATATGGATAAACTAAATGAGGATGATATTAATGTTATGCATTGTAAACTAATAAATAATATATACACATCCTTTAAAACTAACTTGTATATATATATAAACTATTTTAGATTTAGATCAATTATTAAATGAAGTTGACTATGAGGGAAGTGGAAGAGTATATACATCTGATTTGATTCGTTAAATGATGATACAATGAGAACCAATTAACAAAATTTAAAATATAATCTTTATATTATATTTATTTTTAGCAGTAATCTGAACTTGCACCTTTAAAATTAATATGTATTAAATGAGTTTTGCTCTATATATAATCACTTTATAAACAATTTCTTTGATATAAAAGATAATTTATAAATATTATTTTTATTTTAAATCTTTATATATATGTTTTTTATAAATATAAATTGTCAATTTAATAATAAGTTTAAATACTTGTTCATTCATGTGTTGCTATTTCTAACCAACTTTTTTAAAGAAGACATATATTCAAGAGCAATCATTAATTAAAATTTGAAATAATATTGGTTAATTAGTGATTAAATAGGTGTTTTTTTATTTGTAATGTAGTGCTTATCTGCAGTGTATTCACCTAATTGTATGTAATTATCAGATTCATAATATTAAAAATAAGTTTATATGCTGCATCAATATGTTGCATAAAAAAAAAAGTAAAAAAATTAAATACAGGAACAAATCCAAAAAATATTTTTATAATAATTATATAAGCAAAAAATTCAAATCAATAAATATAATATAATAATTAAATAAATAAAATAACATAATACAAACATCAAAAAAAAACATAAAAATATGGCTGATCAATTAACCGAAGAATAAATCGCTGAATTCAAAGAAGCCTTCTCATTATTCGATAAAGATGGGTAATAAGAATACAATAATAAAATTTCTATAAAAATATAATTTTGATAACACAATTCTTTCAATAATTTAAGTTTTTTTAAAAATAGTTATTTAAATTATTTTCAAAAATTGCATTTTATTTTAAAACTTAATTGCATAAAATTTTCATATTACATAATATTAATTTTATTATTAATTTAAATAGAGATGGAACCATTACTACCAAGGAATTAGGAACCGTTATGAGATCTTTAGGACAAAACCCTACCGAAGCTGAATTATAAGATATGATTAATGAAGTCGATGCCGATGGTAATGGAACTATCGATTTCCCCGAATTCCTTTCTCTGATGGCCAGAAAAATGAAAGATACTGATACTGAAGAAGAATTAATCGAAGCCTTCAAAGTTTTCGATAGAGATGGAAATGGATTAATTTCTGCTGCCGAATTAAGACACGTTATGACCAACTTAGGAGAAAAATTAACTGATGAAGAAGTCGATGAAATGATCAGAGAAGCTGATATTGATGGAGATGGACACATTAACTACGAAGAATTCGTTAGAATGATGATGGCTAAATGAGCAGCATATATTATTAATGATTATTATCATAAATTTCTTTTCTTAATAAATAAATAAAATAAATAAGAAAAATTAAATATAATAGTAATATAAAAAGTAATTATATTGATCATTAAGCTTTAATATAAATGTATTAATGTTTATGAAAAATTTAATTTTTTACTGTTTATAATAAAAAATAATTTCTTTTTTAGTTATATTTATATATTACTGTTTTTTATAAACTATAGTTTATAAAGAATATTCCATAACGTTATTAAAGAATTACTTAATAAGTAATTATATTTTGAGTAATTTATTATTTAATTATACGTGTTAATGCTTTCATTATTATCCTTTATATATTAAATAAATATTTATGAGTATATGTATACATATACATTAATACAGTATTATAATATAATATATCTCATATTTCAATTTATTAATCCTAAGATTTTATTAATATTTATTCAGATTTTGGAAATATATAGCACTGCATATAAGATGATTTTTCGATTTAAATTGGAGTAAAGTTATATATAAGAAGATTTTATAGAGATTATTCAGATTCAAACAAATGAAAATTTTATCTGCTTTTTTAAACAAAAAAATTAGCCCATTTTTATGTTATTTCAATTGCATATAATTGATGATTGGCATTAACTTTCCATTCAAAGGGGGATTTTTCAGGATGAAATTGAGTAGCATATATGGGATATTTTCTTCCTTCATAAGCAGCTAAGTATTATTTCACATTCACTATTATTTTAAGATTTATATATACAATTATAAATTTACCTGTGTATATCACTCCTTCTTACGTTTATGACCATCCTAATAATAAAAAATTTTATTTTAAATTTATATTTTTTTCCATTGTCTCTGGCAAAATTCCTTCATGATGATAATAATATACAGTATCTTTATTCTAAATGTCCTCTAGTTAAATTAAACTTAAAGCTTACATCATCTCGCTTTTTTCAATATTTTATAAGTTTATAGTGTGTGTGATATTATTATCCTTTCCAACTTCTGAAATTACATTTTCATAAGTAGAATTAGACATAATATAGCCAATCATTTCAAATCCTAGTAAAAACGGTATTAGTTATATTATAATTTTTTATATTTGATTAAAAATTAACAATATAATTCTTTTATATATAAATTATATAGGTATACCTAAACATGTTCCCCAAATAGGGAAAAAGTCATTGTTATTATTAGCTTCTATAGCTAAATTTAACAGAAAATGCGCATTTTATGAATATAAACTAGGTTTCATTTAATCATCTTTTAACTCAGTTGCTCCACCAGTGAACAGAATTCCATTAATTTATTCAAATATATCTGTTACATTAATATAAGATATATAATTATATTTCGAATTTACTTATTTTATACCTTTCAGTTATTCAGTTTCCATATCCCAATTAATTGGTACAACTCTAGCTCCTGCCATTTCTATAAATTTTACATAAGATGCAGCTATGTAATTATATTTTTCCGGAGAGAATTCTTCTCCCCAAGATTCTTGTGTCGGTTATGTATATATTCCGATGACAGGTCTTTCATTGAGTTGTATGCATTGAAACACATTTATTAATATAATAATTAAAATTAAAATTTAAGATAATTTGTTATTTATATAAATCATGTATATTATATTAATAATTCTCCTTTCACTCCTAATATTTTGAGAATTAAATTATATATATTAGATTATTCACATATAATCGATTGCTGTTTTGTGGTTTTTTATTAATAAATATGTACTACTTAATTAGGTTATATAACATATTAATTTATTAACTGCTAAATTTCAAAAATTAATTAAATATTATTATTAATAAATATTATCAAAAAAACATAGAAATAAAAAGATAAAAAAAAAGACTTCTCTTAAATTTTTAATACCAGGGGCTAGCCAAGGAGAAGAATTTTTTTTTATTATATTAAATGTTCACGATGAGGACCCCTTTATAATTTACCTAATATTATCATAAGTTTTTAAAACACAGGGTAGTCGGAGGATAATATTACAATAAAATTATAATTTCCTTATTGAACAAAGCAAATATATAATAAATTCAATAGATGATGACTCTTTTTTTATCTAAAATATATAATAATAGAATTATAACTGTCCATATCAGTGAAATTTTAAANNATGGCTCAATACTTATATATAAAATAAACAAAAAAATGGCTTATATATATAAAAACATATATATTTAAAAAAAATATATTCATCAAAAACTACATATATATAATCTAAATATAAAAAATAAAAACCAGATTTGATAGAAAATAAAAAAAAAAAAATAATATAATTAACTTAAAACTTATAAACTAAATTATAGAATAAAATTTCTGATAATAATTTGGCGTGAGGGGGGTTGGTGAGTAAATATAATTATAATATATAATATAATAAGAAATTCTATAAAATCATTCATATTTTATAAGCTATTTAATCCATTTTGTATTTAATGGGGTTTGTTATAAATTTATATTGTAATAATTTTCTATATAACATAATATAATTTAAAATATTTATTTATTTTATTTAAAAAATTAAAATTAACAAGAAGTTACAATTTCTTTAAAAAACGACTTAAAATCTTAAAATATTTTTACAATATAACAGATTAATTACGAAATGCATATACATATTTATAAAATAATATATCAATTTAAATTTTCTTACGATCCTTATTCTTAATTAACATTAATTTAAAAACCTGAACATAATTATTAGAGCCATAAATCTATTAAAGGAGCATAACTTCTATCTCTAATATATATATGAATATTTATAAGAATTTAATTTTTTATTCAAAAGGATAGTTAATTTTAAAATTACTTTTTAAAATAATCTTATTTCTCCATTAGTAGATATGGTGCAATAAAACTACCCCCGCACTCTTTTGCAAGAGAAACGAAAAATAAATTTTAATCTTTTACAAGAAGCGACAATGCAGAGTTTTTTTTTAATCTACAATATAAATTAATAATATTATTAGACATTATTATTTTAAAAAAAAAAATTTTTATAATTAACATATTGTATGTAATAGCTATGCTATAAAGTTCGTCGACCTGCTATTAATTCCCTTATGAATATAGTGTGCTCATAAAATACGATAAGAGTTGTTACTTTTATTCTAAAGAAAACTTATTCATTTAAAATATTTGCTGAATATAGGCCAACTCAATCTTATTAAAGTATTTAAGCTGAATAATTGACTTGTCTATTAAATTAAGATCGCTCATTTAATTTAATTCTTAATAGGCTTAATGATAAATAAACATTTCGGCGAAAATATAGTGGGTAATAGGGTCAAACTACTTAGTCACTTCTAGACATTAATCAAATTTCTAATGCTACAGATACATGCAAAATTTGATAAAGGGATGACTTAAATCGATATAACCGAGTTCTTAATTTTAATTAATAACAACCAGCTTGGAATCATAAATTGTCATAATTTTTAATTATCCGGGTGGCTTTTTCTATAATTCAGGATAAATGGTGTCATAAATGATTTCCGAAGGGTCATTTCCAAATATTTCTTCAAAATCAAAAATATATTTCTTCTTTACTTTGACTTCTAAAGCAGCCAACTCCATTACTAATATTTCTTCAAAAAAATCTAAAATAGCAATATTTACACTTTTTTCATTCGAAAAAAAGAAAATGTTTTCCCAAAAGTAACCATCTATCACCTTATAATTCATGGTTTTGAAGAATTACAGTTACTCACTTTCTTAAAAATAGCGAAAAACTGAAAAGAAATTATTATAGACGACAATGCAAATTTCATTAGAAAGACTCCAGAAAATCAGTTTGGGCTCTATAAGCAATTTTCCGATTTTTTTATATTTATTTTTGCTACGATCAATATCAAAAAACTCCACTTTATTAAACTTATGCCTTATTAATAATATATAAAAAATTAATTAAAAAAATATTTTTAATTTTTATATAAAATATAAGGCATCTCAAAATTTGTATATTTATTAGATTTTTAAAACATAAAATCATTCACTATTTTTAATTTAATTACATTCTAAATGCTTCTACTCTTCGACTATTCGGAACTTTTAGCATTTCAGTTATATCTTATTCCATTGATAGATCTGAAACGCAATATATTTCTCCATTTCCAAACAATTTGGTTGGATTTAAAAATCTGTTTGTACATTAATTTAAAACTCAATTTTTTGTAAATTTAAACGATTAAATATTGTTTACTTATCTTCTATAAAAATAATTTAAGGTTTCGCCTGTGAATTGCCTTCTAAAGTATAAAGACATACCGAGATTTTTTAAATTTATTCACTGTATTCATATTAGTATACTTGATAACTTTTTTTAGAGAAAAATGAACCTGTGCTAACAGTTTAGGTCTTTTCTATTAATTCTACAAAAGAATTTTTTTTACCCAAAGGGGATAATACCGCAAATTCATCCCTGTATTAATGCCAAACCAAATCAATCGCTAGGCCAGAGTGAATTTTATTTAATTTAGATAAAAAGTGAAGGGTTTCTTCTCTACTTTCCTTGTTTATTTTTTATTAGAATATAATTTAATTTTTAATTTAATTAAAATTTTATTTACTCCACTCAAAGACAGTCCCGTTATCTGATCATCATAAATTTAAGAATTGTCAACCTTTAGAATTTCAAAATATCCATTTTCTCTACTTCTTATACTTATATATTTGGCAGAGAGACTGCACTTAATTTCGCAATCTTCGATCGAAAAGTTAAACGAATTAAATTAATAAATATTAGATTTTACTTACAACTAATTTTATCCCTAAATAATGGAAATATTATCTAATCTAGATAAATTTATTTTTTAATATAAAAATTACTTATTTAGCACTATCGAAAAGAAAACATTAAATAAAAGGTCCACTCGAACTTAAGTACATAAAATTTACTATTTAATTTTATGTTTCTTCCATCACTTTTAATTTATTTTTTTCTTCTTGGCCAAATTTCTTTAAAATTAATTTTGAATTAGAATTTAGTCATATAGAAATCTGCCATATATTTTTTTATCCAATACCTTATGCTCTCCCGTACTTTTGACAAACTCTTTAGTTTGTTCCACTTTCAAATTAGAAGTATACATAAAATTGAAGGCAATATTAGGAGTCACAAAACTATTGATACTTATAATGAAATAACCGTGCGAGGTTCCTATGAAAATTAGGGTAGGGTTTATGTAATTCATTTTTACGGCCAAAATTTGAATTCTTCTGTCAATTTCTTAGTTATCTTTTAAATCGTAGAATGGTTTGAATTAGATGATCGGCAACTTATTATGATTATCAGTCATATTTGTTTGCTCTTCAACATCAATTAGATATAACTCGGAGTCTTTAGAGTGAACAAGGAAGGTATTTGATTAAAAACCTGATTTTATTTTGAATAAAAAACATAAGAAAAATTATCAGTATATAAGTGTGTATTTACTAGGATGATTCAAATGTTGTATTCCTTTAATACTGCTTCCTTTTACGTTTTTAAACCTTTTTATCTCAGTTCCTGCTAGAGAACTCCACACTGTGATATAATCTTCTGTTATGGTTATAAGTCTGTGTTGGTAGGGATCTAAACACATTCCGATTATTTCTTATCCATCGTTTGATGTTTATATCTATTGTGTCAATTTGAAATAGTTTAAATAAAAAAAGAAAATGAAGAACAAATTAAATTGACTTACATTTCTTGATTTTTTTATCATATTAAATTTGAAAGCAGGCTCTTCGGTATTCGTATCAACATTCCAGCAAGCCAATTGCCCATCAATTGTACTAACTATAACTCTTGGTCTATTTCCCTCGTTTTATTTGTGAGTGAGCATAAAATTTATGTTTTTAGGATGTCCCTTCATTGTTTTTGGGAATTGCCAAAGCTTTATATCGAAAATTTTTATGCTTCCATCGCTACACCCCACTGCCAAATATTAATCATCTAGTATTTCTAAACACTTTACCGTTTTCTATTCCAGTTGAAGTGGGGATATCATTTGAGCCGTGTCAGAGGTATAGTCATAAAAAATTACTTTTTGTTCCCCTAATGAAAGTTAATTTTTATATAATCTAATCCGCCTGAAGAATTTAGACATTTATTTTTTTGTAATATACCCTGAATTATAACCCAGTTTCGCTAAAAATTGTTGATTTTTTATTCTTCTTCTTCAGTTTTATTGCTGGTGTTGGGAAACATCCAAAAAATTACATTTTTATCATAAAATCTCAAGGTTTTTACTTCGAAGTTTTTTTATAAATCTATTATTTCACCTGATTCCAATTTTACTTCATACAGTGATTTAATACACGTTTTCAAATTATAATCCCATATCTGAACCACATTATTTTATGTACTATAACATACCCATGGTTTACTGGGATGTGTATCAAACACTTTTATACGACAAGATGTTCTTATAGAAAATAAGTAAGAAAATTCCTTGGGTGGAATAATTGAATTCATTTTATATCTTAAAACCTCTTCTTCTTATTATTAGAATTTTATTTAAATTAATATTTTAAAATATAGCATTAATTACTACAATTATATTAATCCTAATGCATTTTAAGAAAAATAAAATTTTATTTAAATTTTCAGACAAAATTGGGAATATGTTATAATTAAATTTTAAAAAAAGTATCAAAACTTTTTTAATTTATATATAAATATATAAATGTATTAAATAATTCAATCAGTTTTTTGTTTATTATTTTAAGAATTTTATTCATCCTCTTCTTATCTATTTTAAGGTTAGGGATTAGTAGGAACCAACTCATCTTTAACGAATCCGTGTTACTTTACAAATTAAAAGAAAATTATAAATAAAAAATTAGAGCTAATTAAACTAGTTTAAATGTAAAATTACAGTTCTTCTAGGATCTACTCTATAAATCCATCTTTGGTATATATAGATGACAAAAATAACATCGTCTCTAAAGCAACTTAATCTTTTGAGCCAAGGCATAGAAATTGCGAAAGCAAAGAAGTCATCGACAATAGTATTTAAAAATTTGTAAATCATGGTTCTCCAGGGTAAGTGATCAACTGATTTTAATCTTTGTAAGAAATTACATAAACATTGATTTTTTTTTGAATGCTTAGGAAAATATTATATTATATTATATTTACTTGTAATTAATATACAGTTAAGGGGTCATATTAATAAATCCGAATAAATAAATAAACCCTACAAAAGTGTTTAAAACGAAAGAATACCATCCCTAAATGTAACATAAATTAGTTTAATTAATTAAAATAATAACTATATTATTTGTTTTTTTTTTTTACTTTATGTTTTTCGTAATAAAGGGAATACCCAATATAAGCAGCAAAGCAGGGTAATAAACAAATATACATCCATTTTACTGCAACTTTGTCATACTTTTCGGTAGTGTTTATGTAAATGTCTTGTTTGGGTCTTAACCTTATATAGGGGAATACAGATATTCTTGATACATTAGTAGTTTTTAAAATTTTCCAAACAGTAATAAATATTTCAATGAATGATGGAATCAAAATCATATAAGATGTTTCTTCAGAGTCGACCAAATACAAAAATATGATTATATCCATAATGAAATTGGTATATAAAGATCTTAAAGAAATTCCCTGGTGGGTTTGTAAATTTCTCCAAAACATAACATCTAACAGAAATGGTTTAATAAATGAAATTGAAGACTCCTTTTTATATAACAAAATTTACCATTTTTCATTGCCAAAAATTCAAAAAGAGAGTGTAAAATACTCACTGTAAAGGTGACTGCCAAGTAATACGGACTATTATCTACCAACATTTCTTTTATCATATCGAAACTCTCTGGTCCTCCAATATCCTAGCAATAATATATAAAGATTAAATTAAAATTTTGTACAATTAAATACTAATTCCAAAATTTACCACTCCCATTTTTTCGTACATTTGAGATGATTAAACCAAGGAATTTTGTGTTACAAATTTAAATGACCAATATGTGTCAAATTAAACTTATACATTGTAATCTTTTACAGTTTCTCCATCAGTTTAATTAAGGGGTTTATAATCTACTTCTCTTAACCACCATTAAGTTGTATCGATGAAAGGTTTATAAAATGTAGCATTACCTTCTTAAACTGTTTCCATTTCTAATATATTTAAAAGCTTTAGTATTAATTTGCTCAAAATACTATAATACTTCATATTTAAAATTTAAATTACAATGCATTGGAGGAGGCATTTAAGTTTTGTGATAAATATTATCATCTTTAATAAAATAAACATATATTTTAGGTCTATAATGAGGAACCAATACTTTGGGCTTTATTGAACTATATTTTTATTTCTATTTTTGGAGTTCATCTTGTCTTTATTTTTCTTCTTCCTATCGCTTTAGTTCTTCTTGTTCTGTAGAATTACTACTAAATATTAAATTCTTCAAGTCTTTTTCTTCCTTTTTAACCTTTAATTTTATAATATCTGTTTCGTTGTACAAAATCAAATCCCTTGTTTGTGAGCTCAGAGATATTGTCAAAATTGGATAGGGTTCGCTGATCATTGCATCGTATGGAATAGTAAAGTTATTTTCTCTGAAATTTGCCGAACTATAATCGTATGTTACATCTTTTTCAGTCCAAGTAGATAATATTTCTTCGTTTTTCTGAATTTTCATTACCACGTCCTAAATAAAAGTTATTCTAATTTCTTTGTAAAAAATAAGAATTCCATATTATATTTTTTATTTTTACAAATTTCTCTCCCTATTCAATATAATTTCCTATTAAATAAGGGTTTTGTTAAGGATTTCCAGGTGATGCGAATTGATTCCATATGAAATTGATAATCATATACCCTAAAAATATTTTCCCTAATGGTATTTAGGGTGCTTAAGGCTATTATTAGTTTTATCCTTGTTGCTAGTTAGGTTATCTTACAGATCCATTCTGCTAATTATTAGTATTTACAGAATTCATTTTAATATTCTTTTATTATTTTTAAAATATTTATGTATTTTTATATTTTATTGTTAAACTAAAAATATATAATTAATATTAATAATTTTAGAAATTTTGAGGTTTGTCGTTTATTATAAATGCAATAATTAAAATCCATTTTTTCATTAAATAATTAAAAATACTCTAGCATAATATTCCATAATTTAAATAACTAATTAATTATTTTGTCTTTAATAATATTATAATCAGATATTATTATATTATAATTAATAAATTAACTCTCCACAAAATTAATCAGATATCTGTAAAACTTGCAGTAATGGAAAAAGTCTTATAATTCCAGGGTAATATCGGTATTTTTTTATGTTAAATCCAAACTATGTCTTCTGATTCCGGCTGTATGATTTTAATAATAGGGGTTTTAAATAAATATTCATTTTAAGTATATCCATCTAAAATATTTTTTTCTTTCAGTTATTCGAGATATTGATATACATCCTTTTAATTATTGTTATTTTTTTCTTATGATTAGCTTTTAATGCCTTTTAACTAAAATAAACGTTTTTCATGTAAATTTTTTCCGAAATTTTCATCATTATTTACTATCATTTTAGAATACTAAAAGTTTATTTCAACTCTAATATATTTACTAGTTGGGTTGTTAATTTTGTAATATCTAAGACACTCATCATAGTCAGGGCTAGGAATGGATTCTAAAGAAGTGTTTTTGGTATTAAAGAGATTTAGTATATAATATAATTATTAATAAACATTACTCCCTTTTGTGTATGACTACAATTAACTATGAGGCTCATAATCTTTATATTCTTCTTTAAATAATTCTTTAGAATCGTATTGTATCAACCTTCTACCTGTTTTATCCCATTAAAGAATAGAGTTATATTTTTCGTCGATCAGCTAGTCAATGAAATGGAAACAAGTAAGTTAAGACTCTGGTCTTATATTCTAAAAATTATAAAATATATTTCCGATTAAGTTTTATTCTGGAGTAGATTTATTAGATTTGTGAGTTGGCTTTGAATCCTTAAAAAATGTTGTAACATTTACTTCTTTAACTTAAATAAATTCCTCACTATTAGTAACTAATTCATTAAACAATTAATCATTAATATTTATTCATATAAAATTAAATTGCTTACTTTGAATATTCTGATTTTACTAAATATTTTCTTCAATAGTCTATCCTATTATATAGGGTTTAAAAATTGCCTTTATTATTGTGGAATCATCGGGTTCATATGGCCATTACATATAAATATTGTTATAAAATTTATAATTTAAATACTCTTATTTGATTTATTTAGACTAATCATAATGCAAAGAAAAATTATAAATCAAATCCATACTCATTTTAGAGTATTTTTGTTTATCAATTCCCAAAAAATACTATTTTCCAGAACACTCGATTGCATAATCTTCAATAAAGGGTTTAAAAAAATCGCAGAAATTTCCATATAAGTAATTAAAAGGAGGTAGACTAATAATATAATTAAAAACGAGTCTATCGCTTTTTTAACTGTGTAAAATGAGTTGTAATATATGATATAGCGCGATAACACATAGGTCTTTAGAAGAGTAATAAGCATCTATGATATAGTCTATATAAGAAAGCTCTTCATCTGTTCTTTATTGGCATGGACTAGGATACTTCATTATTTAATCTTTTAATGAAGTCGTCATGTAGCAACCAAAGTATAAATGTTATTAATTTAAAGATCTTAACATTAAATTAGGCACTCCTATTATATTAAATTATGAGAAATAAAAAATTATATTGTTGAGGCAAACAAATATTGATATTACCTAGTACCAACTCACATCTTTATTCAATCATATCGTCTTGAATAGACAAAAAACTATTTGAAATTTAAAGAAATCCCTCGATTTCAGGGTAGGTAGAGTTTTTTAGTCCTTTTCTTATTGCGGCTGCTATAACTTCATTTATGTTCTTTTTATTATAATAGCAAAGGTGTTTTATTATTTTGCTTATACTATCTTTAGTTTAATTGTAGTAAAAGGTAGATTTGTAATAAAAATCTTCAACATACATACAATCGATTGCCTATTAGCTATATATCAGCATTGAGTTTTCTATTTTTTATACCAATTCATAAGAAGTTTATTCTAAATTATTTATGGATTTGCCATTTATGATCAAATATTCAACACAATTTATTAAACCAGAAAAATCAGGAATTTCTTCACCTGTTTCTATGAAAATCAACTTATATGTGTTTTTTTAATTTTCATTTATTTCTTTATCTTAAAACTGCCTCTAGTTTATTAAGGGAGACTTTTCCTCCAAAAATAAGTGCAAAAAAATTGATAAAACATCTTTTCTGTACATAAACTTTAATTAATTTTATCCTCCTCTAGCAAATAATTCCCAAAACTAAAAAATAAAAAATTATTAAGTTATTATTATATCTCATATTATACATTAATATACTTAAAAATATTAGCTAAAAATTGGCCATTTGTTGTAAAATTCTTATTTTTGACATAGAGATAGAAAGTTATCGATAAATTAAAATGTTTGCGTTAGTTTATACTAAGTTTCACTATCATTTTTTGTATTTTCTTAAGTCTAAATTGTATAGTTAGCCAGGTCCAAATTATGAAAATTCACTACAATATTGACAATTTACGATACGATTTAGCAAACCATTTCCCTTTCTTCCTTTTTTGGACTAAATATTTTTTCTTTTATTGAACTTTAAAGTTTATTATCAAGGTCTATAAATATGTTTAAACATTATTCAGGAATAAGTTTCAGGATCTGAAGAATTAAGTGCAAAATTTTATCAAGTACCTATATTAAAATCCATAGATAGAAGTAAAAAAATAGATAAATATTAAAATATATATATTACCAAACTGTCAGAAAATTTTGTTAATGGCGCGTATTGCAATAAAAAAAATGTCAAAATGTAAAAAATATTTTTATAATAGGATTAATTTTCTTCATCAATATATTCATAGTTCATATAGAATCCATGCGGACAATTTTCTTCAGTCAATATAGGGATGTTTATAATGTCTAAAATTAATATAAATTAGAGTGGAAATAAGTAAGATAAAATATATACCTAAAAAATCAGATATAAAGGCAAAGAACTGATCATTTAGAAGCATTCTTCTTTGGAAAAATTGATAATTTTTTAAAAAAGCAATAATCTTTTAATTTTCACCAATAAAATTTTCTGATTTATCTTTTATCTTTATGTGATCTATAACTATATCGATTGGATAATGTTTTAAATATTCTTCTTCTGTAAACATTTATTATTCTGCCTCATTCTTGGATTTCTGTTGCTTTTAAGATGTTCCTTCAGTCTCTTTTTGCTTTTATTAATTTTATTTCTATTTATTTAATTGTTTGAACCAATCGGGCATGGACTCATTCAGTTTTTGCTACTATATTTTATTGTTTAGATAGAAAGAGTAATACTCTATGTTATTTCTGTCAAAAATTTCATTAATTTGACTTTCAGTCTCGAGATTCTTTCCAAATTAAATTTAATAATGAATAAATTTATAATTAATTCACTTATATTTAAAAATTACTATTCTAATAGGGGACACAAATGCATCTTATTTTTCGTAAATAAAAATTAAAGGTTTATATTTATTGCCTCTATTCAGAATGCATTCTTATTCTATTTACTTAAAAGAAATTTCCTAAATTTAACCATCAAAGTATTTTATCCATTATAACTATTTTTCATATTCATCATCAAAAACTTTATTATTGTATTCATTGTTATCATAAGTTGAATTCTGCAATTATTATTGCTAGCTTTAATTTAAAAAAATATCTTTCTTTTGGTACAAAATATACGAGGTTTTTTTATTTTCTGTTTTTAATTTTTCTAAATTTTCTTCTAATACTTCTTCTTCATCTTCTTCTTAACAAAATAATATTTATTATAAATTATATGAATACAATTGTTTGTTATTCTCTTTTATTGGATTTTTCTAAGGACCTATACAATAAATGAAAATTATTTTAGATATTTTAATTATAACTTTACTCATTTATGATTAGATATCTTTATCTTACTCTTGCATCTTTTCCTTCCAAGATATCACTTCATTAGTCAAAAAGTCGGTATTCATTATTTCTTAGAAAAATATTTTATCAGATGATAGTTAAAATGTAGAATTGTAAAAACTTGACTTTGATAGCATATTTTGATCATTATTTTAGGGAGGCATTAAATTATTGCTATTAAGTGGTTATTAGATTGGTTTTTTTTGATTTTCTGAGTCGTTTTAATCATATTCTTATAGTAAATTGGTATTGGATTATTAATTTTATAAGCTGAAAAAACTCTAATTCGAGTTGGCATTTGATCCTGGTTTCAATTTATTTTGAGACAAATTTTAATTTTATAAATCAAGGATTAGTACATTTGGAAGCTCAAAAATTCGCTTAGACTCTTCATGTTCTTGATTTTTTTCACATTTCGAACACAACTATGATTTTATTGCTACAATATTTTTTTAATAGTACTATTTTAGAGCCTCTTCTATCGAATTAGTTTCGTATGAATGGATTTTTAAAGAGCAAAAAGATTAATTTATTATTGAGGATGTCATATTTTTGCAGTTCTAACATTTGATGGATTTAATCAATTTTCCATTAAAAATATTTTTATCGAAAGTGTTTTATAAAGGAGTTTTTGCTAACATTTGCTAAAAAAAGTGTGTTAACTCGATAATCTTATCAGAAATTGGAATTTTATAACTATTTTTAAAAAATTTATCATTTTTTTCTTGTATTTTCAGCAGTAGAGAGTCTATCGAAATATTATATTTTTATGAAGTTTAAATTTCAGAAAAGAGGTTGCCTAATTCTAATAAAAACTATTTTTATCTTCTAGTTTTAATCTTATTATTAATTTATTCATAAAGGTACAATAATTCTCTACATATATAAATTCATTAAAAATCTCAATAATATTATTTTTTTTATTAAAATATAAATGTATTTTTTACTTATATCCTTTAATTCCGTATATCAATTAAATTATGGTTGAAAACAACGGATCGAATAAACTTGAGGTTATTAAGGGTATTCCATAGATAGGTTTGACTTTGTCACCAAATTACTTATTATTAAAAGTTTGTGATTCATAGTTTTTTAATATGTACTATAGATTAGGATAGATGCAACTATTTAACAAATTTTATTGAAATTTAACTGATTGTTTGGCTAAATTACAAACTAATTTATATGCAATTTCACGAGAGTTTTTATGTTTACATTTAGAATTTGATTTAATTTACTAAGTAATATTTTCTAAATCTTTTTCAGAATCAAAATTTGCCAAATTAAGTATATGAGACTCCACCAATTCATTATTTCCTATCAAAAGACATTCAAATAATTATTGACATAGCTATTCATTTTTATAAATTTGTTCCTTTTAATTTTGGTCTGGATAGTTTGATTAACTTTCAACGATAAATAAAGACATTTTCAATAGTCCCTGTAATATTGGATCTATTTTACTGTAATATTGAGTTTCTGTAGATTGGTGCTCTATCAATTTTTGCAAAATAATTTATAGAAAATTGTTTATTTAAGATTGGTAAAGTTTTTATTAGCTTTAGGGAGTATTGTCACAAATGGAATAAAAATAAAATAACTTAAGTAAAGAAAGCAAAAAAGAAAAGAATTAAGTGCAATTCTTAGAAAATTTTATATCCTTTTCTGAAGTCTGAGGTAAGTTGTTTGATAAATAAGAAAATAACTTCCTAAGGGGTAGAATTACCCCTGCTTTTAAACTACCGTAACAGAGACAGTAGTATTCTGCAGCAGTTACATCTCGAATGAATTTTTAATTATTGTGCAATCCATCGATTACTATTCCTTTCCAAAGAGCATCATTTCCTTCCAAGTACCATTATAAATAGCTTTCTTATTTACTATTGCTTAATAAGATATTGACTATTCATAAAATAAAAAAATAAAGAATTAAAAAAATATTATATAATTAGTTTCTTACTTATCAAGTTCAGTTGAGCTTTATATAATATCTTATCTTCCTGGCACATATATTTTTTTTAGTTTGATAGTACTAATTCACATATTTTTGAAGCTGTTTATATGGTTTTAAAAGGTTATAAATCATTTACTAATGAAATTCTCTTTTGGGGAGTGATTCCCTATTCATATGATTAAATTTAAAGTAAATTTTCTTTTTCTAATTATTTAAATCTATTGTTTAATTCCTTTTCTCTTTTTTTAATATCTTTCTCTCTTTTCTATTTTTATTAACCTAAAAAATCCATATTCAGATCTTATTAGCTTTAAAATATAATCATATCAGATATATATTCAACATCTTCTTCTTAAGACAATAATATTTGTACGGCCATTATTGAAGGATAAAACTAATTATTTTATCGAGAAAACATTTAAACATAAAATGAAATTATTTGGCATATATTAGAAAAATATCTTTTTTCTAAATCTGATTTTTATATATAGTTTTCTTAAAAGATCTGGTGTTGAGGTAGTAGAATTTTTATTAAATTTGGTATATTCTCATTGGATTCACTCAAATAATATCGAATACCGAAATTATCAAACAGTTTTTAATCGTTATCATCCTTCAATAAAAGATCTTGATATACTTGGAAAGTGGAATTATCATTTTCAGATGATTTGGATCCTTTGTTCAATATAAAAAGAATTATTTCAAGTCTATAAATGGCCTATTTTATTTTATAATTATTAAAAAAATTAATTAAAAAACTAAAGTATTTTAATAAAATTACTATTTTAATATCATTAGTTGATAAAATTTGAGTATTTAATAAAGAATTCTAATTGCTTTTTTCAGGGTAATATAGTATTGCTTAAAATATGTCACGCTATATAGGTAGATTTTTTAATGTATTCCAAGCCAATTTTTATATTTCTAAGAATTCAACACTTTTATCATCTTTATCATTTTTTATATCTTAGGATTCCGGATTTATTATCAGGTCGATTAAAACTTATAGTATAAAGGTGTTTTTAGCTAACAAATAAGATGGGAGAAGCTTTTTATCTTATAACGGATATTGAATTTCATCAAATCTTATTGTTTAATTTAAATAATAATAATAGTTTAATTATAATTATTAATAAAAATATCATAATACCTTTAAAATTTTGTATTATATCTTAAATTACTTAAGGAATTCCATATAAATTTTGGATCGCTGGTGCATTTGTATTTAGACAAATTTTAAAAATCTATTATACTTAATTATCCATCGTGATCTGAATCAAATTAAGTAAAATCTTTTTAATGGTTTAATTTCTTGTCTGTCTAATAGTTTCCTTGAGAGTAGATGCAAAAATTTTTGAAATCTTATCTATTTTTACATTAAATTTTTTCAATTACTATTCATACCTCAAATTATATTATCAATTTTAAATTTACCTATTCATCTTTTAATTCTATGAAAATTACTTGAACATTTACTCTAAAGATATTGATAATTTTGGGTTTAAAACATAAGAATTTCCTTTCTAAAACAAGTTATTTTTATCTAAATACACACATTCTTATTCTTAAACAATTATGAAATCGTTATCCTCAATATCCAATTAATATAGTGTATATCCATTATATGAGTTAGGTAAGTGATTATAATTCTCTTTAGAAATATTCTGATTATTCATTAACTTCTGTATATCATTATCTCTTTCAGGATTTGGTGAAGTGAAATATGATAATTTTTCAACCCATAACTTTACTTTTTAGGCAATTTTTATTTTTAAATCATAAATACATTGCATATTAGATATCCTGATCTGATGAAATTTAGAATAATCTAACTAATTAAAAAGCCTTCCTATTGTGTATGATAAAGTTAAATATAATTTTTTTATTGATATAAATGAAATTATAACCTGAATTTTATCTAAATATAATGTTAATTTAAATTATTTCTTATCCTTATAAAGAATAAATGGGTCTAAGTCCTGCATTACCCTAATATATTTAAAATTAAAATAATAAAAATAAAAATCAATAGAGGTATGAATAGCTACATATTTGTGCCCTTCAGATATTAGAGTATTTAATATATCTAAACATTCTTTAAGGTATTTAGAATTTCTGGAATTTTCACCTTCTTCTTTCCTTTGCGTTGAGCTATTAATTACAAAGCACAATTTTTATATCAGACTTTGCTTTAAATTTAAATTGACTCTTGCCAGATCATCAGATAAATTCTAAATATATTATTTTTAATATTAATTTTTTTTCAACTGAAAAAAGACAAAAAATATAAGCTAAATTACTGTATAGAGCTAAGATATGAATTTTAAGGTTTAGCTTGATATTGCTAAATCATTCGACTCTTCGGCTATTTTCCATAAATTATTATGTCCTAGCATCGTTCTTGGATCTTTTTATACCAAATAATCAAACTTTTATAAAAAAAATTATAATTTTTTCAATTTATTATTGTTATATAATCTCAATTAGGTACCTCATCATTGCCAGGCAAATTATCTTGAATTTATAAAGGATTTTAATTATTATTTTCAAGCATATCTTATTCTAATGTCTTCTATCCCTATTCCAACTTTAAAATAGAGTTTTCTGCCTCATTTATTACAATAAATGTGCTTTTAAAATTGGTATAGGCGCTTTACGTTATCTGAGAAAAATTTTATTCCTTGCATATTAACTTTTCAAACAACTTTTTTTAGTTTTATTTAGATATCAATTTTCCTTTATTAATTTTCCCTGTGTCTCTTATCCATTAGAACAAAATTTCTTTGGAATTAATAAAAATTTCATTATCAGCAAGGATTTGCCATAAAAATCCGAGTTATTCTGAATTTATTTAATCTTTTTATAATATCTAGTAAACTACCGATTGGTTAAAAACATAAAAAAATTTAATATTCTAAAATATAATAAATGATATTATTTTTATTACTTAATCTAAATAAAGCTAATCTATCCTGTATTTCTGATCTTATATGAAACTTGTTTTTTATTAAATTTTGCACCTCATCCTCATGCAATAAATTATTATTGTTATAGATATTCTGACTGCTAGCTCCTTCTTAAAACAAGTGAGTACCTATTGTTCCTCGCATTTGTAAAGATACAGATGATATATTTTTAAGGAGAACATCATCTAATTTTTTCATATTAATTAAGTACTCAACCGCTCTTTTTTAAATAAAAGAATTTTTTTTATCCCATTCGCTTTCATCCTCCTCCTCCTCCACTCCATTATTTTAAATCTCTTCTTCATCTTTTTCTAATTATTTATGAAGTATTGGTTTATTTTGCTCGTTTATTTATTATTTTGTTTTATAGATCGGAAGTATTTTTATAATTTTAGTGATTAATTTGACACACAATAATGGATTTATACCCTAATAAAACATTTATATAAGTATTTATTATCTACTTAAAGGAAATTAATCCTTCTCATTATAATAATTCTTACCTTTTCAATGTTATTTAAACAAACATTGAATATTTTTTTCTGATTTTCAATAGTCATTAGATCTTCATTACATGTCAAAATTTCTGTATATTTTTCTACGATAGAATCAAGTAACTCAACTTCATAGCTTTCCATTGGATGAGTAATAATTTTCCAAAGATTTTAAAAAAATCTTTCCATTACTTCTTTGCGTCCTTCTTTCTTATATTCTGTTATTTATTCATAAAAATTTAATTAGTCTTTATTTAAATATGGCCAGTTATTATAAGCAACAATTTGATCTGACAGTATCGTATTCATGTTCTGGTCTAAAAGAGGCTAAATGTTTTTTATGACTGATAAAATTTAATCTTTCACCTACTAATGTCCATGCCTTCTGATCCCCAACCACATAGATATGATATCTTTGGCTTAGATCATGTCTCCGTTAATAAGTCCGATTAAAAAAGGCTCTGTTTCTTTAATAAGTTCTGTACTATTTGACTCAGCAAATATTTTTTTTAATAGATTTTATTCAGTCAGCCAATATTGCTAGTATTATATTAATACATTTTTTATTAATTATAATTTTATAATTAAAAATTGAAATGATTTTATTACTAAATAATGTTTGTTCAAGACAGAGGATTTTTTATTCGATTATTTATAGGAATGAAAGGATTTAATTATACGAGTAAATCCTTATATTTTTAATTAAATATTTTCCTTGTCAAACATTATTACTCCAATATCCAATTTGTACTTTTCAATAATATCTTCAGTTTGTAAATCACAGTATAATCTAGAAAGCAAAGTTTATATTGAGGTAAATACTTAGTCTAGTACTTATTCCGACAATTATAAAGAATCTATATTGTTTTAATTAAACATAAAATTTTCCCAAAATTCACTCATAAAATTTTATATGAAAGGCAAAGCAAAAGATCTGTGAAAAAGCCTGGCACATCCGCCCAAAACATTGAGAATTTTGGATTAATTTTCTAATATTTTTTCAATATTTGTATAGTTTTAATAAGTAATATTATAATTTAAGGGTGTTTATACCTACAGATATCTGCTATTTTTTTTTATTATTTTTTTTATAAAATATATCATAAACAAATTGATATCCTTGGAATTTTTGTCCAATCTCATTTAACAATTAAATGAAAAATATATTGCGAAAATTTTCTCTCGGAACTGCATACGTGTGCTGGTTTTCGTATTGATAGACTTAATCACTGGAATCGTCAATCCTTTCTATGTTTCTTGTAGGAGGCTTTTCATAGAATAACCCAGCATACATATTTTACCTTCCATTGAGATAATAATTAAAAATCATAATGGACCTAATATATAATTATTTACTCTGCTATTCTCGGACTGAATACATTTATCCATTCATCATATTTTTCAGCTAATCCAAAGTACCTTTTTCCTTTTGAATCAATTTTATTTCCTAATTAATTCATAACTCTATATCCTACATGTTCATTATAATTATTAAAAAAATCTAATTTTTTAAAACTGTTTTTAAGTAAAACCAATACTTTATTACCTACTTAAACCGAATAGATAGTTATTTATTCTTCTTATTCTGATTTTATTGCTTATACTGTTGCATTAAACCATTCTTGCTTTTATATATTGTATGCAGTTATTTATTAATTAGGCTTTAAGTTTTTTCTCCATTCAAAATCCTTACATTGAGTTCCTGATTTCGCAATTTCTCTCCTATCAACTAAAATAATACTTTATGTAGGTACCTTTTCATGAATAAATTAAACTTTGACTCTTTCCTCATCTAATACATTTAGTATATATGCCATTGACCAACACATTTTTTATGACTATTTACATGTTTTAACTGCATCAATTATATCTCCTTTTTTTAAATGACTTATAAAATTTCTTTCTTGAGAACTTATCGGCAAAAGTTAATTTATCTTTTTACATTTTTTAATATTTATTTTTAAATATTATTTAATAAATAAAGTAATATAAATCTTTACATTATAATCAGTAGATACTTGGTTGTTGGTTAAATAATATTGTCTTTTTGGATTGAGATTGTATTCTAAAACAGTACAAAAATCAAAATACCCTTTATATAGTTTTTGAATAGAAATCATAGTTATTTATTTAATTATTTCATTAGTCAGTTACAGTATAATACCCAATTTTAAAGCTTTAAATCCGAAAATTAATCTGCTAATCTTTAAATATATACTAATGTCTTGAAAATATTATATCATTTCATTGTTTTTTTAAAATAAACTCTCCCAATCTTTAAATTATCTTAAGCAAAATAAAAAAATTAATATTTTTAAAACTCATTATACCAATAAATTGTTGAATTTTTACATTATTACTTTAAAATTAATAAATAATCTAATAGATCGATAAGATTTTATTCAAATTCATTGTAACCGCTTTCATTTTTATTGTTATCGGATTAATTGAAATTGCTTTATTATATTAGAATAAATTGATTATAAAGCTTTTATATTTGATGTATCTGGTTTTCAAAATTATTTTTATTTAATAAATGAGATTGAAATAACTGTTTTTATCTTTCCTCAAGATAAATAATTTATTGTTAACCTTCAAAAAATTTGTAAACCATTTTATTTTAATTGATTTCTTTAAAACTTTTAATAAAAATAAATACAATTTTTATTTATTAAATTTTAGTTAACTATAATCTGCCAAACATCAAATTGAGAAGAAAAAAATAAAATAGTAAAATAGAATCTAGTATTTTTCTTTAAAAAAAAGATATAACTTAGTAAATGTATGTTTACGTTAATCATTTTATATATTCTAAATATAATTTTTTTATAAAATACTTGAGTGATATTTAATTAAATCAATTATTAATAATATTATTTCTATATTAAGGAATATAAATATAATCTATTATTTAAATCTGATTTGGTTCATCTGTTAAATATAGATTGACAATATTTCTCTATAATATTAATTTCAACAATTATTATTTAGAAATCAAATACATTTTCTAATTAGAATATTGCTAGATAGATTTTTATTAATATTAAAAAAATATTTCGATGATGTCAACACATATAAACGTTATAATATAAGTTTTTTTTAAATATTTAAGAATTTTTGAATTTGAATTTATTCATATTCTCATTTTAAAATAAAATTTATGAATAAAATTTTGTATCAATTTAAAATTATAATGACTGACTTTCATGCAAAGTTCATATATTCATTAAAATTCTAATTTAAGTTTCTGATAAGTGGTAGTATAGAATAAGGATATTTTTGCATCTTAGTATTTAAAATTATTAATTTAAAAAATTTTTTAGTATTTTTTATTTTAATAATTGATAAATATTTCTTTTTAAAAATTCAGTAAATTTTTATTTTCTACTGTAATATTAAATTTGAAATTAAAATACCATACTGATTTTAATATAATTATTCCTAAACATTCAAACAATGTTTGAAATTATAAATTTTAAAAAAAGTATTCTGATAATTTATATAGCTTACTCAACAAATACCAATTTTATTTGATCTATATTCCAATTTAGCTTTTCATCCGTTATAATTGGGTTATACTTATTAAATGGTTAAAATCGTTCACACTTATATTGTTAATACTATATTGACATAATAAAATTTATTATATTGGTTTCTTTTTAAAATATGAAATATGAGTAAAAACGATATAAATTGAAATATTTTAACTTTATTTAATATTATCATTTTGCTTAACAGACTTATTTCTAAATTTTAAATAAATCTTCTCTATATATATATTAATGTATAACTAACTTGCATTGGTATATTCTATAGTTAAAAATATTAATTATATTAAAAATTACAATATTAAATTAGTTAAGTATCCTTTATTATGAATTAGACAATTTGATTAATATATTTGAGGTACATATTTAAAGTATGGAAAATAATTAATAGTAAAATATATATTTAATAATAATTTTTTTCAATCGATCAATCATAATATTAAAATTTTGAGAAATTTCATAATAAATAAATAAAAAATAAAAAATAAACAAAAAGAAAATACTATAATAAAAGCAATTAAAAGCAAATCAAATAAAAATAAAAAATATATCATGACAGATTTTGAGACAATCTAATCTATATGGAACAGTAAGCCTCACTCTTTTAGCTCTCTAAGCGGAGTGCAAGATAAACAACCGGCTACGAAGCAAATGTACACTAATTCTATATTAAATTGCAAAGCTCCCATATTCGAACCTAACATGAATATATCATTTACCGATAATAATACCACTACTGACGAATTAAGTGATTGCTCAATAAGTATTGAAAATTCTAAAAGATTTTCGGAACAATCTATGAATTCTAATATACTTTTGCCCAACTTAATGGGCTCAAATTCAAACTTAAGTAGCCGATCATAACCTTGTCTATAACTGTAAAAGCACTTGTGTACGCAATTGGTTTCGGAACTTGCTATTCAATAAAATTAAGAAGGTTTAAAAAAGCCATAAATTCCCTATAAATAAGAAAAAATGGGGTAAAAACGATGCTTAAAATATAGGCCTGATAAATGTAATAATTTTTATTTTAAGTAGAATAAGCAAAAATATAAAATAGGGAAGTAAATTTTTCCTATAAGTTTATTAAATAATATATTCTAAAAGTAAAAAACGTAATAAAACAAAAACAAATAGTAAATATATTAAAATATTTAAAAAGAAATAATTTTTAATTATTGCAATAATTTCAATCATTAAAATTTTATTAGGAATTCGATTGAACTTTTTTTCTATTTTTACTTTTTATTATTTATTTCATGATTTTTTCATATGCCATTTAATTTTTAAATTATAAATGCGTATTAAAAGTCTGAGTAGTCTGTTAATATTCTATAATATTTAAATAATTTTTTTTTTTCTCCTTCCAAAAGAAAAATTATATGCTTTAATTTAGAATATCATTAAGCAAACTTATATATTTATTCTAAAGATATTAATATTACAGATTGAAAATATATTTATCATATAGTATTTATAATTTTTAATTCTTATTATTAATATAATTATTTTTTTCTTCTCTAGAATTTGGATTAAAAGAATTAGAATTAGTATAAAGAAATTCTAAAGAAGAAAAAATATAAGAAATTTGCAATGACAATGCAGCTTATTACGTGATAAAATCTTTTAACGATTTAGATATCTTTTATGTAATATATTTTCGTATTTAAAATGCTATTAGTTGTTATTATGTTTTTCTCCTTTTTGAAATTAACTATTATCACAAATAGAAAAAATAAAAATACTAAGCAAACTTACTAAAAAACTAAAATAAAATAATACTTGAATTAAATAATATTTTTTTTCAAATTATTTTATTAAAGTAAAGTTTTGAATTCATTATTTTTGTTGTTAATTATAGTAATTTAACATAAAAATAACTTTTTAAATTATTGTAAAAATAATAAAAGTCCAATTTTAGCAAATCTAATTTGTTGAAACATAATTTAATTAGATTTTATTTTTAGGGAATTAAATACGGAATATGGTGCACTACAAAAAGTGGAAATAGAAAATTAAATGAAGCCTATGTTGAATCAAAAAAATAGTACCCAATTTATCTTATATTTAATATTCAAGGAAGTAGTGAATTCTAAGGCATAGCTTAAATGACATCTCCAGTATAAAAATAATAGAATATATAATTTTATAGATGAACGCAAGAAATATAATCTATATCTATATTTTAGGTAGATTTTAATACTTATTTTGATGGATGGAGCATTAATAAGAAATGGATTGGTCTTTTTGCTATTCAATGGATTTTTATTAAGGAAATTCCCACTTCACTATGTATTACTCCAGCTTTAGAGTAAATTTTTATAATTTTTATTAAATATCCCACAAAAGTAAATATTTAATTACCAAATTGTTTTTTAATTGATTAATAGCATAACCACCATAATTTAAATTCAAAATACCAATGATATCTAACAATTGCCCACAAATTTTGGAGAAGAATTTGTAAAGATATTTTAAAAATCCAATCAAATTTCAAAACACTTAGAATCAGTGATTTAATAAATGGAAAATAGTGAATAAAATTAAAATAATATATTGACTTCTCAGAATAATTTTAAAATATAAGGAACTTAATTTGGATTTAATAAAGCTATATAACCAAGAAAACCCCTTAAAAAAATCGCTGGCTTAAATTATTGGTAGTAAAATTCTTAATAATAGTAATTCTAATCTTAACAATCTTAATTTAGATTGTCTGATTTACTACCTTAGTAATAATAGTAGTAATAAAAATTTTAAGATTTTCCGAATTTACTGACAGGAAAAGGTTTACCTATAAATAATTTGAACTATCAAAACTCAACTTAATTTGAAAGTTAATTTAATAAAACAAGTCACTATGTAATGGCAAGCAACTATAAATAAATTTGATGATTTCTCTACTCAATTTAAATTACTCTACGAACTATAATAAACTGATTTTTAATTATTTATTTATTTGATTTTAATTATTTTTTTTTAATATAACAATTATAAATACTGATTTTTTTAAAAGAAAATTATAAATTTTAAATATATATTTTAAATATATAAGATTACTAAATATATCAATCATAAATATATATATGCTTTTTTTTCATGTTTTTTAAATACCAAATTATTTTTCTATCTACCTTGTTTGCTATAGTATAATTTAAATAGAATACAATTTAAATATTAGATTTTTTAAATTTTTTATTTCAGTATTCAATTATTTATAAAAAAAATAATAATCTTTACAAAATTAACATTTTTCTTAGAAAATTTAATATATGTACAAATAATAAATTTATAAAAATAATATTTTTATAAGATAGTGATAAAATTATTCCAAATATTATTTTGAAGTATTTAAAAAAAATTAAATTATCTGTCATAATTATCAATAATCTTGTCTATCGAGAGAAATTTTTGATAAAGGGTCTAACATAGGTTCTTAAAAACTGATTAATGAACCAACTTTTCTTCCTCCTGCATAGCCTCCTTATTCTTCTAGTTCATTTCTATAGTTTTCTCTCATTTCATTAATTTCTTTATAAGTTAAATATTATATAACATATTTTAATGAATTTATATAGTTTTATATAAAGCTAAAAAAAAATTATATTTTACCTAATTATTTTTCTGAAATCACTTGATTAATCCGAGAAATGAATTTTTAAGTATCAGAAGTATCAATTCTTTGATCTTTAAGTGTCATTTAATTGAGAGACATAACTTCCATTGATAAATTAGAAATGGCTTTCATTAGATTTTTACTTAAACTGTAAGCAAATTCAGCTTTAGCTTATTTCTTAATTTCAATAAGATCTTCAGTTTCCGAAATTTTGTTTTTCAATTATTATATTATATCCATATAGTCTGAGAAACCAATGTAATAATTATAATTAAGTGTTTATATTAAAAAAAATATATATAAATTAATTAAAACATTTTTTACGCATTTATATGTTTTAAATATCACATTCAGATGTAGAATATACTTTTTTTTCATAAGCTGGTTTATAAGAAATACTATTAAGTAATTAATAAATAAATACTAAATATTTTTTCTTTTTAACTAACTTTAATATTACCTTCTCCAAGAGAGAAGAGTTTTACCTACTAAATTTTTAGCATAATGAGAGTCACAGAAATCTAATTTCTGATAATAAATGAATAAATAAATAATAATGTTTTCAAATTTATATAGTAATATCTTTTACTTATTATTTGGCTTATCTTCTGGCGAACCAATCCTTCCAAACTTTTAAGGATCTTTTAATTCTCTTTTATTTCAATTATTGTATAACAAGAGATTCAATTTAATCTTCAAGATTTAATTCTTTTTATTTTTCATTAGTAAAGAATCTGGTTAAATCATTTTTATATGTTGCCATGTTATTTAATAATTCAGAGAAATTAATCTAAAACTAGCTGTTATATGTTTCAAAAGTAACATTTTTTGATCCTGCTCTTTCTCTCCAAAATTCCATTAACTTAGCCATATTTTCCCTTTATAATTCCTACAAGAATGCATTAAATAGTTGATTATCTGTTTTAAAAATAAAGCAATTAATTCATTTTGGTTTTTAATTCATAGAAAAGATAAATATAAATAATTTAAATTATTAATTCAAATTCACTAAATTTACCATTTTCATCAAATCTATCTGTATTTACTTTAACACTTGTGATCAAAGTATCTAATTCTTCTTAGAAATAACCCTTCATTCCTTTAATAGTTTCAGCCATAAATCGTTGGTTAAATTTAACCATTCCTTGTTATTATTCCATTTGCGAAAAATTGAATATATTTTGTTTCTATTTTGTAAATAAATTTCTTTAGTTTTAAATTAAGTTTTTTTTTTATTTCTTAAATAAATATTAAAAAGGTAAAGAAATATAAAATATTATTTGAGTATTATTTAATTTAAAGAGAACTACAATTTTCTATTTTATCGTTAAATAAAACATTCAATTAAAGTTTATAAAGAATATGGGGAGATTCTCTTACGTTTTATGAAATTATAATATAATCCTTATACAGTGTAATGTAAGAATAAAGAGAGTAATTTAATTTATATATAAAAGAAATATAATTATATACTAATGTCTTTTATAATAAGTTTTTATCACTTTTAAATAATTATACGATATGTTTAGATATCCTAATATCAGGCCCATAATTAATTAATTTTATAAGCATTCATTATATTAAATTTAAAGAATTTTCCTATTAACTGAGGGAGATGAGTAGAAGTTTGCGTTGAGGCTCAAACAAAATTTGCTTTAAGCAAAAAAACTTAAAAATAAGCCTGAGAAGGTCTGAGTTGCCGTCAATCGAAATGAAAATATTCGTAAGAATAGAGGCAGTTACCAGAAATCACTACTATAACTTGGTTCCTAAAATAGAAGAAGCTTCGGAAGAGGCTGATATTGGGATCAGAGTAGATGAAAAGACTGCTCGGCAATGCGCTTTAAGTTCAATACGCAAATCCCGTAAGGGAAATTCAATTCAGACTACTCTCTAGTCATCTCCCCCTTCTTTTTTTTAAATATACTTGTTTAAATTTAAAAATATTTATAAACATTATTTTATCTATAATTTTAAAACAGTTCCTAATAAAATACTAATAGAATTTAAAATATGAAAAATAAAATAATATATAATATAAAAAATTTTTTAATATATATATATAATATGTAATATATTAAATCAATCAGTTGTTCATTCTTTAATCATTACTTCTAGATTGAAAGTAGTTCTGAAAAAATAAATTAAAATTATCATCAATATGTGTAATAATCTAAAAATACTTTTAAAATTAATTTATTACTTTAAATGAACTAAGACTATTAGATTTACTTGCTTATTAATTTTACTCAACTTTTTTCTAAGAATTAGTAAAAAACTCTGAAAAACAAGCTTAATTATTTAAGTTTTCATAGTTCATTCCATCATCAAACTGCTAAAATAACTGATTTTCTTATGATAGATTATCTTGACTACTAATGTCAGGGGACTTTTATTCGACTTCCGAAAAGTCTTATACTTAATTAGCTTTAGCAGTACTTAAGTGAGATTCAAAATATAAACTATCGGGCATTGTTTATTTTTATGCACTTCTTTCTTCTTTTCTTTAGGTCTCAAGCATTTATTTTAATTCTTCATTATGATATTCCATTTACTATAGATCGGTTTACTATTACTATTTCTAAATATAATCTTGCTGTAATCTCAAGAAATCTCTATCACTTGTATTAAATTTATTTATTACTAAATGATTTTTAATATAAAAAAAAAAAGTTATATATATAATTACTCTCCACCAAAAGTCATATAACCCATTTTTTTGGCTGAATTTTTTGCAGAGGATTAAATAATTTGCTTTTAATAGGTTTTATTAATGTTGTAGTTTAAAGCTTCTTTCGGAATTTATTCGTTACAAGAAGGCTCAGTTTTACAAACAATATTATCATTAAGACTGTGACCTCTTTGTTAGTTATTCTTAAGCTAGAAATAGTCTCTCAAACTTTAAACTGAAAAATTCGAAAACTTAGAGCATCTATTCATTTCTTAATTTTTTCTATTGAGGGCCTGGTGCGAAAATATAATCAACTAAGAAATTTTTTCTTCTTATAATTTGTTTAACTCTAGGAGGTCATGTACTTTATCACATAAGTCTTCATTTTCCTAATTTTTTTTATATTAAAATGATTAAAAATGAAGTATAATAAATAAATATTTATTTAATTATACTAGTCTGTATCTCTCTTTTTGATCTTCTATACAAAAAAGATTTGTGGATAGCAAATTGTTATGTTCGGATAGGGTAGAAAGCTTGCTGGATAGAAGCTTAAGTTCTTATTCTAATACTTACACTTTTTATTGCAAACATTTATTCAACCCTTCATTTACCTACTGTATGGCCTTATCTTCAGAAATTGCCATATTTTCGTAGGGTTGGTGCATATTTATTGAACTAAATTCCTAATCTTCTTCTACTTCTTCTAGTATTCTTTAGTTATTTAATTCAAAGTGAGGAGATACATTGCCAAAAGCTAATTCATTTTACTACTATTGTTTATCATAGTTAATTTTCTAGTGCTAGTTACTAATTTAAACTGATTTTTATTGTTAAACAAGTTTGTCTATATGTTATTACTATTTTTAAAACAGTTATTTTGTTTTTTCTAATTATTAGTTTTAGATTTTTTGATTTTACTGTTGCTTCAATTGCAGATTTATATTGTTTATTTCATTCCAATCATTTTTTTTCAACATTTACTGATTTTAAGATTGTACAATAGGTCCAAAAAGGCTCTATATTTTAGATTGCTAAACGGGGTCAATTACATCAACTTATTCATTGCCTTCAGTTTAAAGTACTCTCTTAGAGGCACTGAAAATGTCAGATTTTGCTTTACTATTCTTTGATTTAAAAGAAGAAGATCTATTTCTCTTTACATTATAGGTTGAAGTTAAGGTGGAAGGAGTATTGCCTTTTTCAGTGATTGAAACTTTACAATTAACAGGAGAATGGTACAAAAATACATTTTTTGTTGAATTAGGCTTATTAGCTTGTATATTAGTTGTTGCTTTTGCTTTTTTTTCTGATTTTTTCAATTTTTCAGGAGCTTTTAGAAATTTATCTTAAATTGTGGATGTGTGGCTATGAGATTTAGCGAATCCATTTGAGTTTTAGTGTTATTAATAAGTATTTGAAGGGGACTATAAGTCATTCTTGATGGGAGATCTCATTTTCTTCTGTTGGTTGTAAGTCTGTTTGACAGTTTCAAGAATGTCTTCAGGGATCACCGAAATGCGACGACTGTATTAATTGCTATCTAGAAGTAAATCTTTTTCCAAATTAACGACATATGCACTTTCTTTTGGTATGTTAGAGATATTTTCTTAATTTTTTTTTTCATAATTTTAATTTTATTATAAAGAAATTTTGGAGTTTAAACAATCGCTTTACTATTTATTTAACATCTTTTATTGTTAAAATTATTATTTTTATTTCTGCAGACACAACAATGGATCTTTTTGTGTGCAATTAGTTGATTTTTACTTACTTTAGTTTGTCTTTATATTTTTTACATACTGATCTTGAGTGGATTAAATTCTTCGGTGGATAGTTTCAGAATCTTTCTTCAGTTTTTGAATCTTATTTTAATAAATTTGCTGTAGTTTTTGTTTAGTAATATTAGTAGGGCTATTTAGCGGCATCTATTACTAATTTGTAAATTTAGTTTATGTTTTCATTATTTTCTGTATTTATCTTAAAGGTACCAATAATTACTATGAATTTTTAGATCACTTCTCAAATAAGGTTTTTAAAATAGAATGTTGCCTATTTTAGATTAAATAAAAGTATGTCTTAAATGGGTTGGAGTGCAAAATAAATTTGAGAAATCAATTATTTTATTGATATCTATAGAAATTTATATTAATATTTTTTTTTCCTTTATATATTTTGCCTGATTTTGTTTTCTATTTATTGTTAAATAAAAAAATAATAATATTAGTTTTATTTAGTGAATTAGTTCGCAATGTGTACCTACCAGCACATAATAAATGTAAACAATCTATTTTTAATACCTCTATTTCTTGAAAAATGAAATGGAAAATAATCAAGGTACATTAATTAATTACCTCTACATTTATAACACCAATTTTAATTTAAAATTTCCCACGAAAAATTTTAATATTATTATAAAACCTTCATTCCTTGTATATTATTTGAATAAATATATTAAAATTTTAATTAGGGAAAACCTAAAAAACGAATAAAAAAATATATAAACAAATAAAATATAAATTATATCATCGAAAAGTAAAAATATCTAATTTTTCAAAATTTCATAATGAGGTATTCTCTATCTGAACTTCCGAATTTTAGCATATCTTTGTGTAATAATTAGTAATATCTTGCAGGCTCAATTTTTTCCCCATTTAAGTATGTTCCATTTGTGCTTTCAAGATCCATTAAGTATGGCTTTATTTCAGATGTATAATTTTATTATAATTCATCTAATTATCGTTTTTCTCTAAACTAGATCACAGCATGCTATCCTGAACAAGAAGGGTTAGGCAGATGAATATGTGCAATTCTTAAGTCTTTTCCGAATAAAAAATAAGAACTTCCTTTTAGTTGAAGCACAGCTATTAATATATATATATTTCACTTATTAATTGTGCAAAATTTTATTTTATAGTGATTTTTAATTATTTACATAATTCCTCTTCTCCTTTAAATGGATAAATTCGCCATGTATCAACAGGAACAGCTGCATCTTAAGACTCTGTAAATTTTTATACTGTTCCACTATTTTATTTAAAAAAAGTATTTATAAATTTATATTTTTTTAAATTAATACCCTTTGAATTATTTACTTTATTTTATTTTCAAATTCAGCTAAAAGTCCACTCGCTTCATAATTCGGTATTTCTTTGTCTTCATTTTATTTTTCATCATCATCATTACCATCACCTTATTATTATTATTTTGAATTGTCTCTATTTCTTTAACGTAGTGATTTTTCATCTTAAGAATTACTCAGATAATTTAAATTTACATCTTTTTCGCTTTCTACTTATATTTTATTTTTCAATTTTTATTCAAATTTTTCATCATCTTCTTTTTCTCTTTGTCTCCTCTCATCTTTCCTTTGCTTTTCGTCTCTATAATTATAACTTTTGCTCTGTGGCTTTTGATATATGTAATCTTCTTTATATTCTTTTCTATCATTTTTATATGAATGTCTATCTCTTTACCTATATTTATCATTGTCATCATATTTTTTAGTACCATCTCTGCGATCATCTCTATTATATTTATATCTATCTCTTGAATGATCTCTTTCTCTTGATCTGCTATAAAATAAAATGTAAATGAGATTAGTGGTATGGGCATGCGAACAGTTAAATATTATATTATATATTAATAATAAAAAAATAAATTAAAATATAATAAATATTCATCTATTTATTCGTATTTGAAATGATATAGACAAATATTTAATTAAATATTTATCATAATTAACAATATATTTTTTATTTATATTGCTTTATTAAATAAACATACCTATTTTTTTTATGTCTATCTTTACTATGTTTTTTTCTATCACCTGATCTAGATCTATGTCTTTTAGAATGTTTTTCCTTTCTTTCTCTATCCCTTTCCATATTTCTATTTATGCTTATTGCTTTCTATTATTTTATTTGCTTTAATTATAAAATTATATATATACTTAAATTTAATAGTAAAGAAAAATTAATATTCTTACCACATATTATATAATAAATTTTGATATTGTAATCTATTAGTTACACAGAGTGTAATAAATGTATACTAATAAATATATTAGGTATAGAATGAAATTTAAAACATAGTCTTGCAACCCATCAACTTATAATAATATTAATATATTTAAATCAATAAAAATAATTATTCCAATAAATAAAAAAAAAAAACTTAATAAATAAATATAAAAAAGCTTTAACTTTTCTTAAATGAGCGAAGTACATATTAAATTTCACAATTTGGATTAGGTAATTTTCAACAATGCCAACAGAGGTGAAGATATCTTAAAAGAAGACTTTTAAGAGTATCTCATTAAAAGTGATGGAACCTAGGTCACAATTTTAGAAAATAACAACCTAATATTGTGCACTTTTATAATAGATAAGTTTTCATATAAGGCTATTCAGGAAGATCATTAAAAGTAAAGTTTATTTATTAAATAATAATTATGATATACCCCTTTTATATTATTGAACAATATTTTACTTAATTTCATTAAATTATATTAATTTTATAGTTTGCTTCAGATTTTTAGAGATGAAAATGAAATCAAAACATTATTTTTAGAAATAAAATGTTAAAGCAACAGAATTATTCACGATTTGATTCTTGATGTAATTTAATTATAAAAATATATAAAAATCATACTCAAAATAAATATTAAACGTATTCCGTAGATCAAAAACAGAAAGAAATTCATGTAATATAAGGGACCTTTATCATATTAGCCTTCTAAAATGCCTAGAACCTCATTATTGTCTACAGAATCTCCTATATAAAACTATAGAGGATTTTTCAATGTTTTAGCTATTGTTTTAATTGTAACACACTTCAGACAAATTTTTGAAGTTTATAATAAATATGGAGTATTTTTGAATTAGGTAATAGTGTCTATATTTTATTTTATGATTTTTGTTTGATTATTTTATATGTTCCGTATTTCACTAGAATAACTGTGACATTTAATTAATTAGATTTATATTAATGATTTTTATAATTTTAGATTTCTTTCTCGGAAATGGTATAATCAGAAGCATTATAAAGATTTTTATTTATTCTCCTCAGTTTCTCTTTATATATTTTGNCAGGATTTTACATATAAAAGCTTAGCTTTAATAATTACATCTCTTCCCCAGTCGTAAATATTTTAGAATTATATTAATATATATATATATTTTATAATTTTAAAAAATTTTATAATAGAGAGTTTATTTAAATATATTAAATATAATGGCAAGTTGCATACTTCCAGTTGTAAAATTAAGATATTTCTAAGTAGGAGTTAGTAAAAAATAATTCTCTATTTTTAACTTATTTATTTTTCACAAATTTATCTAAAATAATAACTATTTAATAGTTGCGGGAATTCCCTTGTTAATGATAAGTATAGTAGTGTTTTTAAAACTCATAAGTTATGGACATGTAATGAGAAATTGCCATTTCTTAATTCTTAGAATCAGACAACTATAGAAAGAAAAATAAGATGTCATTAAATTTATAAATAAATAAGAAAGCAACCATGATGTAAAAAAGCTATTTTAAAATATATGGTTTATATTTTTAATTATATTAAATATTAATCAGAACTTAAATATTCTCTAAAAATATGCTGGCCAACCCAATGATTTCGTAAAATTAAAAGATTTGCTTTATTTTATGGCTGCACCTACTCTATGCTATTAATTGTCATATCCAAGAACTCCAAGAATTAGATTAGTATGGCTTGCTAAAAGAATTGTTGAATACATTGCAACCCTCATTCTTATAGGGTAGACTATTTATAATTATTATTTTTAATTATTATAAAAAATTGAAATAATTTATTACAAAATCTACTTTTAAAAAGTTATTTGGGATTATAACATTTACTTCCTCACTTAGATGATGCTTATACCAGAATGCAATAAGAAAACATTAGTGTTTATCTTATAATATAAGTGTTATTAGACCTTTCTATTCCTAATTTATACATATGGCTTTTAGGATTTTTCTCTCTTTTCCATTGCCAACTAAATATTTTATCTGAAATATTGAAATTTGGAGACCGACAATTCTATTTAGTAAATTTTATTCGCAAATATAAATATTATACATAATTTAATTTTATCAGGCTTGGTGGAATTGCAAAGATTTGGAAGAATATTGGAGATTGTGGAATTTACCCGTTCACAACTGGTTAATTAGACACTTATACAACCCTTTACTTAAAAGAGGATATACCAAAGTAACTTCAAGTTTCATTGTCTTCTTTGTTTCTGCATTCTTCCATGAGTGGATTGTTTCTGGAGTAATTAATTTATTGGATTATTATATTCTAATTTATATGACTCATGAAATAAATTTACAAAAAGGCTTTAGGATTTGTTAGTATTCACGCATTTATGGCGATGATGCTTCAGGCTCCCATTATCTTTATTTAAAAAAGGATAAACAAAGTAATTAATAATATTAATTCAATTACTATTATTGATATAATTTTTAATATTAATGTATATATTTCAGGCTTTTAAACTTGGATAAAGTGAATTAGGAAATGTTATGTTTTGGATTTCTTTTTGTTTTATTGGGTAACCAATGGCTATATTTTTGTACTATAATCTATATAGAAATTCTCTTATAGGAGTTAAAAATTGAATTTTATATTTATAATATTATTATAATATTCCTATTTAGTTATTATTTGATGTATGATGCAATTGTCTACAATATAGAAACTAAAATAATTATGATTTTATTCTTTTCAATATATTTTTTTTTTTTTTTTTAAATATATAGTATTAATAATAATATAATTTCTTTAATTTAAATCATAATTTTTTATCAAAGAAAATAAATGATTCGTTTATATAAACATATTTTGTTTATAATTACAGAAAGCTAAATGATTTAATTTTTTCTAATTTTTTGTAACTATTTGATATATAAAAATTAAATAAATTTCAATAAAATAATAGTTTCATCAATTGATTTCATAATTTTTAACATTCCCCGTATTGTGATTAATTATTCATAACTATTTTATATCCCTAAGGGCAGTTCTCAACACAACTAGATGTTCCATTTTGATATTTTAACAAATATGTATTCGGTTTGCATAAAGTGCACAAATCGTTATTTTAACACTATATACAGGAACCTTAACATTTTATACAATCTCTTTACTATGCATCAAAATAATAGCCAGAATAGCAGGAATCACATGAATAACCGTTAGAACATCCGTAACATTGTCGCTAAAAAAATATATTTATATAATTATAATTTTTATAATTGTAAATAATTCTTTACTTAGCATTCAACACATTAGTTATTTTCAATATATTGCCATGCTTTACATTCGATATTTTAAATTTTTATACATTTGTCTTCATTATTTTATCTTTGAAGTGTGTATCCTTATTTGCACTAAACACAATAATTATTTTAACACACCTCACAGTCTTATATACTACATTATTTTTATTCGCATCTCCCACTTTCTGTTAATATGTATCCATCTTAACATGTTTAGCATATATCATATTAGGAACACTACAAACAATTAGCCTATAAAGATATTTATTTTAAATTTAAAGTAAGCTATATATATTGATTAAATTCTATAAATTATTAAATTAATTTAATTTTTTATTTTACTTAGCAGGGATAGCATAATTAAAATCTTTAATAATATCCTAATGTGCATTAAGTGACACATTTAATATTTCTTGTATTAGATATACTGTCGTACTGATATTATTTGAGATATCCTACCTCACATTCTACACATTAGCCTTAAGATGAGCATATTTTGCATCCTTCCTCACATTAGATGCATTAAGTTTTATCTGAAGATAGTATCATGTTAGATTAGCATTTCAAACAAGTTGAGCCATTATTACACAAATCACAGTTAGGCTATTATGTATATAAATTTATTTATAGATATAAAATTTGTATTATTTGTTATAATTAGCTTTTATTACCATACAAACTTCGCAATAATGTTATCCTTTATAATATTAAATGGGACAGTGTTAAACACACTAACCCTAGTGCAATACTTGTCCTTAGCTACAAGGCTAAGGCTATTCTTTTTAAGGAATACATTCTTTTGAGGGGTTGTCTAGGAAAGTACCATGAGGGCAGGACTTAGTATTAATACATATTCCATTATGTACATAGTTTTTATTAGGACAGAATATATCACATGCTGCTCCAGCATAGTCAGCACCACAGTGACATTGATTTTTAACACAATAACCATGAGAGCTGCAGAAATTAGGACAGGTTTTAGGATAGCTATTACAGAATGAGTTCCAATCAGAAGGCCCTTCCACATACCCTTCTAATCTGATAATATTAAATAAAAACATTTTATATTTTATAAATTATTTTTTTATGAGTAAGATTTATACTCTTAATTCAATCCCTTTGGTTATACATAAATCATATTTGAAGACTTATCAATTTTGTACTACTCTCCGTTTACAAAAACATCAATTCCTCCATCAGTTGTGCATTAGTAATCGAGACATCTCCCAGTATAATCACCTTGTTGACCGGCCCAGTATAAATTACTTTCAAAACACTTGCTTTTATCACTAAATGTATTTCCATTCCAATCTTCATTACTTTTAGATACATCATTGCATATTTCCAAAATAGGCTTAAATTATTAACATATTTGATCTTAATTATCTATATTTTCTTCTTCAGTATAAGATATAAAATTATGATAAAAGCTACAATGAGATTTTGAGAGATCGAATTCTCTGTATTATTTATTATTGCAAGTATATAAAAAATCACAGCCTTGACCTTTTCCCCAAGAAACTTCATCATAATATTAATAGGTGGGAGTATACCATCCTGAGTCTTCGAAAAGGGCTAGAGTAAATTTACTAATTACAGCATCATGAGAAATGTGATAAGCACCCATATAATCATTTTCAAGTACCCGAGAATCCCAGTGAAATTTATCACCTTCATTAAGTAAAAGACCCTTTAAGGTATCACATCCATAATGTTCCCTTGCTAATTATTTAACCTTAGGAGTAGTAATCCAGTAATATTCCTTTCCATTAATTATTTCACTTTCAAATGGCATCTCTTTATAAGTGTATCCTGTTTTCGGGTCAATAAATGAATACAAACTATTAGGTGAGAATACTAATACATGAGTCAATTCATGTATTATAATTTCAAACATATCTTCAAATTAGGAATTGGTCATCTTATGTTTAAATTAATTAATTTAATAGTTAAAAATTGCAATTTAGAAACTTACTTAATTTTTTTGGTAATGTTTATTTATATCAACAAATCCATAAATAGGTCGGCCATTTTTTTACTAAAAATAAATATATTAAAAATAAAATTTAATTATTATATTATATTATAACCAATAATTTACTATTTATAAACATGAATTAGCTTATGCTAATACACCAGAATCTTCTTGATTAATGAATTTAAAAAATATATGTAAATCTGAGTTTTATACACCTTCATATTTATAATGATCAGGAACTAAATAGTCATAACAATATCTATAATCCTTATAAAACTTATTATTTTCTTATAATCTATTGACTTTTAAATTTTTAGAGAAAAAGTCAATTGCAAGTTAACTAACTTCTTTTACTTTTTATACCCAAGCTTTTTCTTCTTCTTCAATACCAGTTTCTACAAAATCATAGGTAATTCTAATAAACTCTCTATTGGATGATAGAATTCGCTTCCTTTATTATAATTTATTATGTAGATAAAATTGTTATTAATATTTAATTTATAATACCCTTCATTCTTTATAGGAGCATATTGTTTATTGTGTGGTAGTTGATTGTGAACACATTTGTGTTTAGCTATAGTAGAAGATAATGACAGTAACAATACTACTATAGTTATAGTATGAATTTTTTACATATTCTTAATAAATATTAATAAATTAAATTATTTTTTTTTTTTTTTTTTTTTTAAATCTTTTAGGTTTTTGTTAGTTTATATACATATTTTTTTTGCTTGAAAAATACCATTATAAGCATGAAATAAGTAAAATAGTCACAATATTAATTTAATTTTATGGTATTTTTTGTTTAAGTAAAATAATACAATTCTAACTCTAATCAGAGACACTAATTAATATTTTTAACCTATTCTTCTATTTTATTAGAAATATTGTATTTTTACAATATTAAATAATGTTATATATCATAGATAGTATGATTATGTGTTGGAAGGTAAAATTATCATCTTCTATAAAAATTTTTTAAGAAAAATAGATTTATACATATATATTATGATATTTTATCGGTTTTATTTATTTTAATTATTCAGTAAATTTAATGTAATGGTTTATAAATAAAATTATATACAAAAACCTAATATATCAGCCCAATTTAATTTTGATTCTATATATCTATTACAAAAAAGTTAGTATTATTAATAAAGAAATAAAATTCACTAATGCTTAAATATTCATGAATTCAAATATTGAAGCATTTTTTTACTAGATTTATTTACTTTAAATATTTTTAAAAAATATAAAAATAAGCATATTATGTTTAAAAATTAATGAAAACAAAACAAGTTATTTTTAAAAAATCTATTAAAAATAAGCATAAGAATTAATTTTAAAATTTATTATTTATAGAAATATAAATAAGAAAACTGGATATAAAATACGGATCAATCAGATAATAAAAGAAAAAAATAAATTATTATATTATCCTATTAGGCTTTTAAGGTGTTTAGGATTTAAACAGATTTATTCAGTATTGTAGCAAATTAAATTTAATAAAAATAATTCTAATTAGATTTTTGAATGATTCATTTGAATTTATTAGTTTTCATTAATTAAACNTATTNNGTAGATCAAAAACAGAAANAAATTCATGTAATATAANNNACCTTTATCATATNAGCNTTCTAANNTGCCTAGAACCTCATTATTGTCTACAGAATCTCNTANATAAAANTATNGAGGATTTTTCAATGTTTTAGCTNTTNTTTTAATTNTNACACACTTNAGACANATTTTTGAANTTTATAATAAATATGGANTATTTTTGAATTAGGTATAGTGTCTATATTTTATTTTATGATTTTTGTTTGATTACTTTATATGTTCCGTATTTCACTAGAATAACTGTGACATTTAATTAATTAGATTTATATTAATGATTTTTATAATTCTAGATTTCTTTCTCGGAAATGGTATAATCAGAAGCATTATAAAGATTTTATTTAATCACTTCAGTTTATCCTTATATATTTTTGCAGCATATTTCATATAAAAATTTATAATTAATAATCACATCTCTTCACCTGTTGTAAAAATTTTCGAATTATATTAATATATATATTTTATAGTTGCGGTAATACCCTTGTTAATGATAAGTATAGTAGTGTTTCTAAAACTCATAAGTTATGGACATGTAATGAGAAATTGCTATTTCTTAATTATTAGAATCAGACAACAACAGAAAGAAAAAGAAGATATAAATTCAAATTAAACATTAATCAGAACTTAATTATTCTATAAAAATATGCTGGCCAACCATATGATTTCGTAAAATTAAAATATTTGCTCTATTTTATGGCTACCTCTACTCTATGCTATTAATTATCATATCCAAGAACACCAAGAATTAGATTAGTATGGCTTGCTAATACACTGCAACTTTCATTCTTATAAGGTAGTCTATTTATAATTAATATTTTTAATTCATTAATTAAAAATAAATATAACCTATTATAAAATCTATTTTTAATAGTTATTTGAGATTACAATATTTACTTCCTCACTTAGACTAAACATACACTAGAATGTAACAAGAAAATATTATCATTTATCTTATAAAATAAATGTTATTAAACCTTTCTATTCAGAAATTATACATATGACTTTTAGGATTTTTCTCTCTTTTCCATTGTCAACTAAATATTTTATCAGAAATATTGAAATTTGGAGATAAATAATTCTATTCATTTCTAAATATAAATACTAAATATTATTTAATTTTTGTAGGCTTGGTGGAATTGCAAAGATTTGGGAGAATATTGGAGATAATGGAATTTATCCGTTCACAACTGGTTAATAAGACACTTATATAACCCTTTGCTAAAAAAGAGAATTTACCAAAGTAATTTCAATATTCATTGTCTTCTTTGTTTATGCATTATTTTATGAGTGGATTATTTCTGGAGAAATTTATTTATAGGATTAATAGATATTAATTTTAATGATTGATTAAATTAATTAAAAAAAAAGGCATTTGGATTTGTAAGAATTTACGCATTTATGGTTATGGTGTTTCAGGCTCCCATAATAATTTTAATTCAATTTTTATTATTGTTATAATTTTTAATATAAATATAAAATGCATATATTTCAGGCTTTTAAACTTGGATAAAGTGAATTGGGAAATGTTATGTTTTGGATATCTTTTTGTTTTATTGGATAACCTATATTATTGTATAACTGTCTTTAAAAAAAAAATGAATAAAAGTATAATTTCAAAAAATTTAATTTTGTTTTATTTTGTTTTTATCACATTTTTCTGCATATATTAATTAGTGATTTTATTATTTTTAGAACACATAGTTTATTTTTTTTTGAAAATTAATGATTTGTTTGAAAAAAAATGATTATTTTACTAAATAAATATAAACTATATATTATTTTCAATATATTTTTTTTTGATGCATTGATACTCAAATTTCTTATACCAAAAAGGACTAAATAATTCAAGAAAATTAAACTATATAGTATATATACAAAACTATTTCTTAAAATACCTAGTATAACATTTTTTTTTAATCATTTTTTTTTGAAGAAAGTTTATTAGTTATTAATTGGGGGGGGAGAATACCCATGGTCAATAAAATTTATTTACCAGGGATAAAGAGAGCTACCCTTTGAAATTTACAAGGGTAGCAAAACTTATTCATGGTCAATACATTATTTACCAGGGATAAGTTTTACTACCCTTGTAAATTTACATATGTGCCATAACTTATCCATGGTCAACACACCCTTGACCAGGGATAAGTTTTATTAAACTTTATATTTTTCATTTCTATAAATTCTTATATATAACTTTACTATTTTCTTAAGGAAAAATACAAGATTATATAAAATTTATTTAAAAAAATCATTTTTTTNAGAAAAATTTANTAAACATTATATATAAAAATATTTAAATTTTATATATATTATATTATGTGANTAAAAGAATAACANTATTCAGTTTTATTATTAGTATAATATTATAATATCCTGCTAACTAATTATATAAAAAATGTACTAACATATATAATTATAACGTTTAATATTATAAATATTAAGCCAGCTATTAAAACCACTCATAAATTATTATGTTACTTTCATTGAAAAAAAATAACAAATCAAAGATTTATCAAATAGTTTAATTTTGTTTTTTTCAGATTTTTTTACATATTTTGAAAAGTGCTTTTATTATTTTTTGAACACTATACTTACTTTTTAAACCAACTTAAAAATTTTTTCACAAAAAAATAATAACTTTATAGATATACTTATTATACATATNTTTTTCAATCTGTTTTTTTTNAAACCAAAATTGNTTTTTTTAATTAAATAATCATAATTAGTGTATAAANNATACAAAATAAATACCATATAANTAATACATANACTATAGATACAAAATTANTTCTTAAAAAACCTAGCATANAAATTTTGATTTNTAATTTTATTTTGAAGAAAGTAATAAATATGTATTAAAATTAATAAAAAATTTATATATTTACCAAACCTTATCTATGGTTTAATAATATATTTACCAGGGAAAAGTTTTTATAATTTTATAAATTTCCAAAGGTAGCAAAACTTATCCATGGTTTAATAATTTATTGACCATGGATAAGTTTTGGTGTCTATGTAAATTTCTAAGGGTAGCAAACTTTATCCCTNGTAAAAAGGTATTGACTATGGATATTCCCCCCCTATTAATTGATATATGATACCACTGTCTACAATATCGAAACTGAAATATTTAAGATCTTTCATTTTCAATCTTTATTTTTTATAAATATATAATATTAAGAATTATATAATTTCTATAATTTAAACCGAAATATTTTTAATTAAAGAAAATAATTGACTCTTTGGTATAAGCATATTATAAACGATAAAAGTATATTATGTTTATAATTACATAAAACTAAATGATTTAATTTTTGCTAATTTTTTGTAACTATTTGATATTATAAAATTAGATAAATTTCAATAAAATAATAGTTTTATCAATTGATTTCATAATTTTTAGCATTCCCCGTATTGTGATTAATTATTCATAACTATTTTATATCCCTAAGGGCAGTTCTCAACACAACTAGATGTTCCATTTTGATATTTTAACAAATATGTATTCGGTTTGCACAAAGTGCACAAATCGTTATTTTAACACTATATACAAGAACCTTAACATTTTATACAATCTCTTTACTATGCATCAAAATAGTAACCAGAATAGCAGGAATCACAAGAATAACCGTTAGAACATCCGTAACATTGTCGCTAATGAAATATATTTATATAATAATAATTTTAAATAATAGAAAATAATTTTTTACTTAGCATTCAACACATTAGTTATTTTCAAAATATTGCCATGCTTTACATTCGATATTTTAAGTTTTTACACACTTTTCTTCACTATTTTATCTTTGAAGTGTGAATCCTTATTTGCATTAAACACAATAATTATTTTAACACACCTCACAGTCTTATATGCTACATTATTATTTTTATTCGCATCTCCCACTTTCTGTTAATATGTATCCATCTTAACATGTTTAGCATATATCATATTAGGAACACTATAAACAATTAGCCTATAAAGTTATTTATTTTAAATTTAAACTAAGCTATAAATATCGATTAAATTCTATAAAATTTTTAAATTAATTTAATTTTTTATTTTACTTAGCAGGGGTAACATAATTAAAAACTTTAATAATATCCTAATGTGCATTAAGTGACACATTTAATATTTCTTGTATTAGATAAACTGTCATACTGATATTGTTTGAGATATCCTGCCTCACATTCTACACATTAGCCTTAAGATGAACATATTTTACATCCCTCCTCACATTAGATGCATTAAGTTTTATCTGAAGATAGTATCATGTTAGATTAGCATTTCAAACAAGTTGAGCCATTATTACACAAATCGCAGTTTGGCTATATGTATATAAATTAATTTATGGATATAAAATTTGTATTATTTGTTATAATTAGCTTTATTACCATACAAACTTCGCAATAATGTTATCCTTTATAATACTAAGTGGGGCAGTGTTAAACACACTAACCCTAGTGCAATACTTGTCCTTAGCTACAAGGCTAAGGCTATTCTTTTTAAGGAATACATTCTTTTGAGGGGTTGTCTAGGAAAGTACCATGAGGGCAGGACTTAGTATTAATACATATTCCATTATGTACATAGTTTTAATTAGGACATAATATATCACATGCTGCTCCAGCATAGTCAGCACCACAGTGACATTGATTTTTAACACAATAACCATGAGAGCTGCAGAAATTAGGACAGGTTTTGGGATAGCTATTACAGAATGAGTTCCAATCAGAAGGCCCTTCAACATACCCTTCTAATCTGATAATATTAAATAAAAACATTTTATATTCTATAAAACTATTTTTTATAAGTATGATTTATACTCTTAATTCAATCCCTTTGGTTATACATATATCATATTTGAAGCCTTATCGATTTTATATTACTCTCCATTTACAAAAACATCAATTCCTCCATCAGTTGTGCATTAGTAATTGAGACATCTCCCAGTATAATCACCTTGTTCCCCGGTCCGCTATAAATTACTTTCAAAACACTTGCTCTTATCACTAAATGTATTTCCATTCCAATCTTCATTACTTTTAGATACATCATTGCATATTTACAAAAAAGGCTTGAATTATTTACATATTTGGTCTTATTGTTATATATTAACTTCTTGAGTATTCGATATAAAATTATGATAAAAGCTACAATGAGAATTTGATAGATCGAATTCTCTGTGTTTTTTAATATTGCAAGTATATAAGAAATCACAGCCTTGACCTTTTCCCCATGAAACTTCATCATAATATTCATATGTGGGAGTATACCATCCTGAGTCTTCTAAAAGGGCTAGAGTAAATTTACTAATTACAGCATCATGAGAAATTTGATAAGCACCCATATATTCATTTTCAAGTACCCGAGAATCCCAGTGAAAATGATCACCTTCCTGAATTAAAAGACCCTTTAAGGTATCACATCCATAATGTTCCCTTGCTAATTATCTAACCTTAGGAGTAGTAATCCAATTTTAATACTTTCCATTAATATTTTCATTTTCAAATTTTGGTTCTTTATAATGGTATCCTGTTTTCGGGTCAATAAATTAATAGAAAAGATCCCATGAGAATCCTAATACATGAGTCAATTCATGTATTATAATTTCAAACGTATCTTCAAATTAGGAATTGTTCATCTTATGTTTAAATTAATTAATTTAATAGTTAAAAATTGCAATTTATAAACTTACTTAATTTTTTTGGTAATGTTTATTTATATCAACAAATCCATATATAGGTCTGCCATTATCTTACTAAAAATAAATATATTAAGAATAAAAATTAATAATTATAATTTATTATACAACCATTAATTTACTATTTATAAACATGAAGAAGCTTACGCTAATATACTAGAATCTTCTGGGTTAATGAATTTAAAAAATATATGCAAATCTGAGTTTTATACACCTTCATATTTATAATGGTCAGGAACTAAATAGTCATAACAATAACTATAATTCTTATTAAACTTATTATTTTCTTATAATCTATTGACTTTTAAACTTTTAGAGAAAAATTCTACAGCAAGTTAACTAACTTCTTTTAATTTTTATACCCAAGCTTTTTCTTCTTCTTCAATACCCGTTTCTACAAAATCATAGGTAATTCTAATAAACTCTCTATTGGATGATAGAATTCGCTTCCTTTATTATAATTTATTATGTAGATAAAATTGTTATTAATATTTAATTTATAATACCCTTCATTCTTTATAGGAGCATATTGTTTATTGTGTGGTAGTTGATTGTGAACACATTTGTGTTTAGCTATAGTAGAAGAGAATGACAGTAACAATACTACTATAGTTATAATGTGAATTTTTTACATATTCTTAATAAATATTAATTAATTAATTAAATTATTTTTTTTTTTTTTAAATCTTTTAGGTTTTTGTTAGTTTATATACATAATTTTTTTTACTTGAAAAATACAATTATAAGCATGAAATAAGTAAAATAATCACAATATTAATTTAATTTTATGGTATTTTTTGTTTAACTAAAAAAAATACAATTCTAACTATTCGAACTATAATCAGCGATTTATATATATATATTTTATCCTATTATTCTATATTATTAGAAATAATGTATTTTTTTACAATTTTAAATAATTTTATATATCATAGCTAGTATGATTATGTATTGAAAGGTATAGTTATCATTTTCTAAAAAATTTTGAAGTAGATTATATCTGTATATATTATGATATTATATCGGTTTTATTTATTTTAATTATTCAGTAAAATTTAATATTATGGTTTATAAATAATGTATACACCAGATCAGCCAAATTAATTTTGATTTTATATATCTATTAGAATAAAGTTAGTATTATTACCAAAGAAATTAAATTCACTTGTGCATAAATTATTCATGAATTCAAGTATTTAAGCATTTTTATAATAGTTTTATATTTTTTGCAAATAAAATTGCATTAAATATAAATAAATTACCATCGCTATATTCAGAATCCATCCCTTGCATTTCCTACAAACTTTTCTCTCTTTTCTGGACCAACACTATCTCAATCAACTTTTTTAGTTGTTTTTAAAAAATATTTAACAAAAATCATAAGAATAAGAATTTAAAACAAAATCGAATAAAATTAACTATTGAAAGCAATATAAATAAGATAAATGGATTAATAATAGGGGTCAATCAGATGATAGAAGAAAAAAAACAAATTATGATATTATGACATTAGGTTATTAATAAATAGGATGTATAAGATTTTTACAGATTTATTCAGTATTGTAGCAAATTTATTAAAAATAATTCTAATTAGATTTTTGAATGATACATTTAAATTTATTAGTTTTTATTAATTTACAATTAAATATATGTGAATCTATTATACTAAATAAACATAAATTTATACGAAACTACTAAAAATATTTAAATTAAATATATAAAACTATTTTTATATTTTCATATCATGTATATTTTATTTTTAAAAAAGTTTTTTTTCGTTTCAATGGCCTATTCGATATATGAATCGTATTAGTTTTAATATTCTTCAGTAATAATTTAACACATCTATTAAACAATTTCCTTTTGAAGAGTATCTAAAAATTGATCTTTCGTAAAGAAATGATAAGCCATATCAAGTAATTTATTAATATAAGACTCAATATTATTTCTATAATTCTATAACAAATCAATACATATTTCAACGACTACAACACCCTCATCAGAATCTGCCTACAAAAATCTTTAAGAGAAGAAAAATTCTAAATAAGAAGAACTATTTTCATTGTCAATAAAGCGATAATACAGTTTAAGGATAGTTGCTTATAAGTTATCCTTTGTAAAATCTACTTAATCCTCAATATCAAATTCTGATTTGGTATATTCAGATCCAAGTCTATTTTTTAAAAGCCCAAATAAGAAATCGACCTTGTCAGCATGTAATTCCTGTAATATAAGTTATATATATATATGTAAAAAATTTTAAATTTAAAAAAAAAATTATACCTTGGGAGCCTTTTCTATTAATAATCCAATAGCAAAAGAACAATTTTACACTATTCCTCCATCATCATAATTAATATAATATAAAATTTTATCCTGAAATTAAAGCCACTATTCTTTCCCAATTCTTTCGAATGGGATGTTTTCTATAATATCACAAATAAATTACAATCCTTAAGCGATTAAGTTATAATCAGAATCGTTTTCGAAATTAAAAGGTATGTATTCATTTAATATTTTTTTATAGAAATCATCAGGATCATTATAAATTTTATAATAAATTTCTGGAATTAAACAGAAAGAATTAAGGGCATCATAACTTTCACACATTTCTATTATTTTTTAAAATATTGTTTACTTTTTTATAACATATCATTTAATTAATTACATTCTTCCAAATCCGTTATATCAATATCTTCGTCTTAATTTTCTTCCTACTACTATTCGAGACTTTAGATTTCCTTTTATCTATCTAAATAGTCCTCTTTTTTGCTTGAATAAAATTATTAACTTAGTTTCAGTATTTTTTAAAACTTTTCGAGAGGGATAATAGGCTGATTTTTGAAAATTTCTCCTTCACATTTTTTTATGGCTATGTTACATTAATAAAGTTAATTTAAAATAGCATAAATAATAATTTCTTATAATTATTATAATGAAAATATTTACAAAATCCTATAGCTTTCAATAGATTATGTGTATTATCTTCATCTACATCATCAATTTCTTCTTATTCTTCATCCTCATCATAAGATTCTAGTAATCGATCTACCAATTTTTCATAACATTTCTATAAGAACTCAAAATCAAAAGATTATGATCTGTTTGATCTGTGGATGTAATGATTAACTATTGGATTGAAATGATAACTCGATAAGTGTAAGCAAATTGTAATTAATAATTACCTAGGTCGGAATATCCTTCACTTGCTGAAGATTGAGCTTCCTATATGTCTTCATCATCAGATTAAAAAAGTAGAATATCAGTAAATATTTATATTTTTTATTTTAGAGAAGTTTAGGAGCAATGGGAGTAATATAATGTCAATTTCCAAATAAACTGGGCAACATCGTCGAGTTGTTTAGAAACAGGATGCAAAGACTGATCATCATTATCTGTTTTTGTTATAATATTTAACTTACTATATTGCTATAACTAGTTATATTAGCTTTAAATAAAATTTTACTAAAATAAGCTGTAAACATATGCTTTTCATCTGCAGACTATAGGCAAGGAATTTCATCCATGAATAAATGTTCTTATTATTAGTCATAATATTTACAAGCTTCAACAGTATTTTAACATAAGAACATTATTTCTTATTAATGATTAGGAATATTTTCAGTAATTAATTGATAAATTTAATTTTAATTTGATTTATAGTTTGATGGATCAATTAATCTCCATAATCCATAAATAGTATTTGTTCTTAAACTGTCGTGAAGCCACATATTTTCTTTATTAATATTTTTAATTATAAAGAAAACAAGATTCAAATATTATGGCTCTGCATGATTTTTGGCTATAACTTATGCTAATAGGCAAAACATCTCCCCCAATAAAGACTTGGAATATAAATAGCATTTTTATATAAAAATTAACTATTAATAAAAAATTAATAAATTTTATTACTTTTGGCATATTATTTCCATGCTAATCGTATATTAACTGGCACTCCTAAGAAATAATATCCACATTTGTCTTTTTGAATTTCAAACCAAGTCTGTCTCCCATCATTCTAAGCATTTCAAAAGCTCTTTCTATAACAGTATTAGAGCCTTATTTAATATATTTAAGAGCTATTTCAACTAATATATCTTGATTTTCTTCAATTAACTCTATATTCAAAGAATTTTTTAACTTTTTTTCTTCTCCTTCTTCTTCTCCTTCATCTTCTCCTTCATTATCATCACTGTCTTCATTACTGAAAAGAGAAGAAATTAGAGCAAAACAAGTCCCTATTATTTTCAATGGTGGTACAGGCACTTAACTTTCATTATTTTAATTAAATTCACATAGTATGATCTAGTAATTGCATTAGTTTTTATATAGTTAAATATCTTAAAATTAAAAATAATACAAGTTTGGGTATGATTTCCTTAGCAAAATTTTTTTTTAATTCATCTATAGTGTCACACAAATTTTCAAGGGCGATCATAGCACCATATCTAAATTAATATTTTATTATTTATAAGTCAAATAAATCATTATTTACTATATTATGGGATCAGAATTATCAATATTATCTATCATTGTTTGCACAAAATTATACTTTTCAGAGTTTATATCACATAACTCATTAAGAACTACTCCTAACTTACATATGACCAAATAGGCAGCCAATTATTTATACTTATCATCATCATGTAAGTACTCACTTATATATCTATAGATATAATTTGTTACTTTGTCTTGCTTATCTTAAACTTCTCGTAACAAAGGTTACACAATTTCTAATTGAATATTTAGTATAAGGATTTTAATATTATTCAATATCATAATAAAAGTACCTTATAGTATAGCTAGCTAATATTAAAAATAGTTATCATTTAAAAGACATGTGAATATTTCCTAAGAATCTGAGAGCCATTCTTCTTTTATTTCTGATAAATCTGTTACAACCATTAGAAAAATGGTGGATATGTATTTTTTAAGTTTTATGTCATTCTTTTGAAAAGGAAACTCTCCTTTGTCACATATATATTAAGTGATTCCCTTTAAAAAAAGGAGCTTACTATACTTATCTTTAACTTTCAACGATTGGCTGGATTCATTACATATATCCATGCATAAATTAAAAAATTGAGTAACTTGGGTCTAAATAAATGTTTAAATTAAAATAACCAAAAAATAAAAAATTTAATAGCAAATAAAATACTGAAAATATTTGAGGGACACAGTCTGTTATTTCTACAACAAATTTTCCGATTTCACTTTCATACTGATAGTTTTCATTTTCTAATAATTTTTTTATTGCCGCTAAAACCTACTCTGATAATTATTTATACTCATCTTTTGAAAAGGATGTGTCTTCTTCAAATTACTGCATAAAGTTGCTTATAACCCATAAATTTGCCATTAAAACCTTACATTCTCTATTTATATCTAGATTTTATTGAATAACTGCCTCAATTGTTTATAGATGTCTATGTTAAAAATATGCAATATATATATATATGTCCATTTTTCTTTTATTTACTAAATTTATATTTTACTCTGAAATAGAATCTGATGAATGAATAATTATTTAAGATAAAATAATGAGCCCTTCTTCTAATGTGTCGCTGTCATCATCTGATAATAAGGATTTTAATTATATCATTATATTTTAATCTTCATCAATATGTTATGCCCATATAAATCCAACCAATTAGCACATTTCATATCTGACTACAATGTATTAGAATAAATTTTAATTTAATAAGTTTATATTGTTCATTATTAAGTACCAATTATTCTCTTTTCTTCGGTTATCTTTTCTAATAAATGATCCACTATTAGTTTAGATCCTAAACTTATAGTTGATTCTATATTTTCGGTATCTTTAATCTAAATATCACTTTCTTATAATATTTCATCTTAATTATCAAAAAAATTCTTGAATAAAAGCATTGCATTCACTCTTTCTCTATCACTTTTTAGCTCTAAATAGATTTAATAAAGAATTAAATATGTTTCTATGTATTGAAATTAAATATTTAAAAATTTAAATTAGTTTGAAACTACCTGAAGAAATGAATTGAATAAATTATTCTAATAATTATTTTCCATCGCTTAAAAACATCTGGCTTATTTAATATTTTATTTTTTCAGCCCGCTAAAATTATTTTTATTAATCGCTCTTGGCTTCGTCATATTCGGTAAGAAGTTATTCTACTATATCTTTGCTCATAGGTATATATATATATGTTATAAATTGCAAATTAATTTTTCTATTAGATTATTTATTTATTTTTTTATTTGATAAATTATAGATTAATACAAAATGCTAAATTATTATTTTGTTATTTTGCGGTAAAGATAATATAATCAATCAGAATTAAAAATTAGCATTTACACTATCAATTTATTAATCATACAAGAAACAAAGCTTATAATCAACCATATAATTACTAATAAATATAGTTGTAATTTAAAAGTACTTAATTAAGTAAAGAATACTCATAAATCAATATTTTTTTAATTAATTTTAAAATTTTTATTGGATTTGGTTAAACAACTAAAATATTCATTATATATAAAATACATATTTAAGAAAAATATGATAATTATATTAAATTAAATGATACTATAATTTTCAAATTTCATAATTTAACACATTCTTTATTTTAGGATTATCTGTTATAACTTTCTATATAACCATGTGGACATTATTATACACATTCAATATTTCCATTTTCCTTTCTTATAGTATAAGTCTCTTTTTAGCAATGTTCACATTACAAACTATTATAGCATGTAGAACATAAATCGGAACACTTAAGGCAGTTTTTGAGATTTTAATCATAATAATATCCAACATAACAACTATCGCATGTAGTTCCATCAGAGCAACTATAGCACTATCGCTAATAAATTTTTAATTTGATTATTATAAGAATTAAATTCCATTTAAAATAAAAATAGTTTTACAGAACATTCTACACACTAATTGTCTTCTATGTATTACCAAGGCTTACAATCAGGAGCTGTATTTTAAATACACTTGTCATTTCCATTTACAGTTTATAATTAGTATCCTTTTATGCATTCAGTACATTAGTTTTAGTTACAAATATCACAGTTTTCTACATTACATTATGATATTTCACATAATCCTTACTAATTAACTGAATATCCTTCATTACATTATTAGCATTATTGAGAGCTGTTGCATTATTTGCAATTTTTCTATTTTATAAAAAAATTAAAATTATATAAATCATAAATAATTTTAGTATTTACTGAGCATGGGAGACAGTCTTGGTTATTCATATATTAGCCTTCTGAACACTCTTTTACACATTTCATCTTCCATGTGAAGGTGATTTAATCTACTGAATATTCTTTAAGGTATCCTGCTTTGCAAGTATAGCACTGAACCTCAGAGCAACTATCACAGCCTTCTTCACATTGAATGCATTGAGTATTTCTGCTATTTAACACCAAACCACCTTGGCATCTATGACAAGTGGTTCCATTAGAGCATATATCACAGCCTGCCTAAATATAATATAAGATATTCAAAATAAAATAATAAAAAAATAAAAAAATATTAATTAATTAATAAAATTTACTATGCAAGACTCACAATTTTCAGATCCTTTATAAAACTGAATAGGGCATTCGTCAACACATTGACCATTATGTTTAACTTATCCATGGCTACATGTTTCGGGTTATTCTATTTATCCTATACACTCTTTATATGTTTCTTATAGCTTGGTTCCAGCTGGACATGTTTAGGAATGTAAACATTTCCCATTGAAAACATAACTTCCGTCAGGACAGTGTATATCACAAGCTTCTCCTGCATAATGCATACCACAATGGCATTTGTAGTCTATGCAATATCCATTGCTGCTACAATGATTTGTGCAAGATTAATATCTATCTTTACAAAATTCTTCCTGATTTTCTGGTCCTTTGAAATATCCTTCTATTCTATAGATATTTAAAAATTAATTCATGAAAGTTTTAAAAAAATTCGAAAATTCATACATATCGTTTCTGCCCTTGTAATAAACATAAGCTTGGTTTGTTTATTAGTCAATATCATAACCTTCTCCTTTAACATACAGTTTAATTCCTTTTCCACGAATGCATTAAAACTAGCAATGATATAAACATTGACATCCTATTCCTTTATTCCATTAAACATCATCGTAATACTTATAAGTGGGGGTGTACCAACCTGAGTCCTCTAAGACAGTCAAAGTGAATTTGGTTATAGCCACATCTATTCCTTTATGACTAGCATTCATATATTCTCTAAAAAAAGTACTAGTATCCCAATGCGAGGTGCTCAATGCGTCTAATTCGAATCCTTTCACAGTTGGACATTCATAATGTTCTCTAGCAAATTTCTATACCTTTGGAGTAGTTATTAATTATCTTTCTCTTCCATCAACGACAATCTTTTCAACTGGTTCAGTCTATCCATCCCAATAAGAAATACCAGTTGAAGGGTCTATAAAATCGTAAAATCTATGGTATGAGAATCCGATAGCATGAGTTACTTCATGTAAAATGATTTCAAAGTATTTTTTAAATTAATAGTTATCAAACTAAAAAAATGTATTAATTAATTTGTTTTATTAAAAAAATAAGTTAAATTAGAAGTAATTATTACATTATTTCTTATTTTAGCAATATTAATATCAGAAAATCCATATGATGGTCTATTATTTTCTTCCTATTTAGTTAATAATAATTAAAATTAATTTCAAAAATTGAATATTAGATAATTTTATTTTTCATTTACTAACTTCAAGCAAGAGTTTGCATACGCTAATGTTGTAGAGGAATAGTCATCAAAAAATCCAAAGAACATATGCAAATCAGAATTGGGAACACCTTCAAACCTATATTTATCAGGTACTTCATAATCATAACATTTAACTGTAGACTGTGAAAATCTATTATTTTCTTATAATCGATTAACTAATAAACTTTTAGAGAAGAAATCAACAACAAGTGAACATATTTCTTTTAACTTATCTAATATTTCTTAATTTTATGGAGAAATATTTCCTTTTTATATAAAATCAAAGGTAATTCTTATTGGTTCCCTTTCAGAGTTTAGCATCCTCTTTCTATATTAATTAAAAATATATTTAAATTAAAAATTATTTTTTATTAGTCTTCATACCCGTGTTATAATTTAGGAGCGAAGTTTCGTTCTTCTTTCATCTAATCATGGATACAAGATTACTAAGACTGTGTAATACTCAATGAGAGTAGTAGTAATACTAAAAGATACTTTTCTATATTTTTCATATTTTTTATAAAATTAAAATTTTTGATTAAACTTTATTATGCTTCATTTGAGGTAGTTTTTGAGACTTAAATAGTGATACTTATTGTAAAATTTGTGCTTGAAAATACTGAACAATAAAGTAATGTTTTATTGATAAAAATTAGAATTAAAGCAAAATTTTGCAGTAAAAGAATATGTTTATTTTTAAATACATATATATAAACTAAATACATGAATGAATATGGTCTAAATATATTTTCATGTTAATTAATTTAGATAAATATAATATATTAGATTCACCGATGTTCTCCTGAATTAGCCATTTCTTAAAATTAGAAGCATAGAAATTTAATTCAATTAAATATCATAATAATACCCTATGTATAGACTAATTATATTGAAAATAAGTATCTACTGAAAAAATCATAAAATTTAATCTTAAAAAGATATAATTTCTCCGATTGGATATATGTCAATTAAATAAAATAATTTTTATTGTTTTTTATTCAAAATTAATATTGTCCATTTTTTATTGCAATAATATTGTGTATGTTTTCTTCTAATGTCTATTTATCATGAAATCTATCTATAGTAGACAACATAAAATATATGGATAAAATTAAAATGAAATTGGTAATAAAGAATAAAAATTTTATTTTTGACCATATTTTTCATATTTAATTAATTCATTAAAATTTCTAGCAAAAATTCTAACATGTAATAATAAGGTTTAATTATATATTAGTCTAGTTTTTATTAATTAAACCCATTGTCATATATTCTATTAAATAAAAGAGGCTAATTAAATAATGATAATACTTGAAATATATTTTTTTCTTTTACTACTTAGATAATATTAATTTTATTGTATTAGATAATTTTAATGCTGTAACCATAAAAAAAAATTATTCTTCAAAACTGTATATTTTTTAATATTTAATATTTTTTTATTGAAATTTAAATAAGCAATAGTTTTAAGTTTAATTTTTCTATATTAAGCAAATTAGATATTATGAAAGTAGTATTATATATTAAACAATTATATGGAATAATTAAAAAAAGCAACCAAATTTAGGTATCATATAATAAAAATAATAAATTTAATATTAAAGATTAAATTTTGATAATTTTTAAAAAACATGACAAATAATAATTATACTTTAATATTTTCTATCTGGAATATATTTTATGATTAATTATATTAAAAATAATTTCAATATTTGTAGCATGTTCCATAGCTAGAATAATATCCCTGAGGACAGTTTTTTATACAAAGAGTACTTCCATTGTCATATTTAATTAAATAGGCATTTTATTAACATGTTTAGCATTACAAATCACTTGAACAAGATGAGCATAAATAAGAGCATCTGAGACAATCTTTCTGATTAGCATCATAATAGTAGCCATAATAGCAAGAATCACAGGTATATCCGTTGGAACAAGTGTTGCATTACCCCTATATAAATTTATATTTAAAATTAAAATTATTAATCATTAAATATACTAAAGTTTACTGCACATTCAACACATTAGTTATTTTAAACATATTCATAAAATCTACATTGAATGGCAGTGATTTTTTAACATTGGTAAATTCCATTGACATCTTTCAATTCAAAACCTTCTTTGCATTGGTAACATACATTATAATAATCACATTTATCACAATCCTTTGTATTACATTATTTTTGGTTTTTTACACAATTTCCATACATAGATGTTTCATATCCCTCTGCGCAAACCTCACATTCGTAAGATTATGAGCATTTAGTACAATTTTCCTATTAAAAAAGTTATAAAAATATGTTTGTTAATTTCAACAAAAATTAATTACAGCACAAGGAATACAATCTTAATAGTATAAATAATGACTATCAGAGCACTCTTTTACACACCTCATGAGAAACTGCTATCCTATACTTAGATCATAGTAATATTCTCTTTTATAGGTTATTTCACATTATAAGCATTCTAGTTGTGAACATTTTTTGCATCCCTCAACACAATCTCTACACTCCGTTTTATCAGAAGATAAAATTTTGTCAAGACTACATTTTTGGCATGTAGTATAATTATCACATACATCGCAGTGGGGCTTAAATATAAGATTTACTTAAGAAAAAAATAATAAAAATAATAGATAAAATTACAATGCAATTCTCACAAAATTCAGATCCTTTGAAATATTATAAAGGACATTCATCAACACACTAATTAAAATGTTCTACTTATCCAAGTTTACACCCTTCAGTTTCCGTTTTTTCTTATAAACATTCTTTAGAAGTTTTTTATAGAGTAGTGTTGATAGGACAGGCTTTGTTTAAGAGGCATTTTCCATCATAGACAAAATTTCCATCACGACAATAGATATCACAAGCAGCTCCTGCATAATCTTTTTCACAGTGACATTGGTTGCCAATGCAGTATCCATTAGAACTACAGAAACTAGGACATGTTTTAGGATATTTATGACAGAAAGCTTCCCAGTCCTTAGGACCTTCAACATACCCGTGTAATCTAAGTAATGAATAAATAAATATTATTCACATTTTTTAAATGAAAATTTAATTACTTAGTATTATATCCTCTCGGCTATACATATACTTTGTTAGATTCCCTATCAATACCATACTTTTAGCCATTAACTAAAACATTAATACCTCCATCTTAAGTACATTAATATTCTAGGCATCTTTGCAAGTTTTATGTTCCTTACTCATTGGGTTGATCAGAAAGATTACTTTCAAAACATTTACTATTTTCACCATAGGTATTTCCATTCCATTCTTGATTTTCATTTCTAGAATTTGTACAATCATTTATAACTATTTAAAAAATATGACATATCTAACTTTGTCTGTCTTTTTCACTTTAAGGCGCTGGATGATATCCGATAAAGTTGTGATAATAACTGCAATAGGTGGTTTCATTATTAAATTCTGCGTATTTTTTAGGATCACAAGTATACAAAAAATCGCAACCCTAATCTTTTCCCCATGTTACTTCATCTAAATATTCATAGGTAGGGTAGTACCAACCAGAATCTTCCAAAACAGCAAAAGAAAATTAGCTTATAGCAGCATCGTGGTTGGAATGCTATGCATTCATAAACTCATTCTCAAATGTAGCTCTTTCCCAGTGAGAGTTTTTTGACCCGGAACCATAGTCATTTTCCAATTAAAGACCCTTCAAGGTGGGACATCCATAATGTTTTCTAGCCAATTCTTTTACTTTGGGAGTTGTAAGCCAAAGAGTTTCTTTTCCATTTATGATTTCTTTTTCAATTGGAGAAGATATTTCTAAGTTTCCCTCACTGTAAGACTATCCTGTTTCAGGGTCTATAAATTACAAGAACTTATATTGACTGAATCCCAAAATATGAAATATTTCATGCAAAATAGTTTCGTATAAATCTTCGAAATCCTTATCATCAGACTAATTTTACATTAAAGTCAATAAGAAAAAAGTTTATTATATAGAGATACCTAAAATCTGAGAAATTTCATATTATAATAGAATCCTCCGTAAAGTGGTCTGTTTGTGTCGATCTAAAATATTCAAAAGCTTAAATATAAGAAAAAAATTATTATAAAATATATATATTTACATCAGAAAGACATGTGTTAGCATACGCTATTGTTGAACTTTCGGGATTGTTGAACACTCCAAAAAAAATGTGTAAATCAGAATCCGGTACTCCTACTTGTTTATGCTACTCTGGAACTTATGTATTTACGCATGTATCCCAATAATGAGGGAATATGTTGTTATGTAAAAGTCGGTTTACTTTTAAACTTTTAGAAAGAAATTCTATAACTAGAGTGGTAGCTTTAATTAATTTTTGTTTCAAAACCTATTCTTCAGAACTTAAAGGACTCAAATCACTAAATTCATAGGTAATTCGTATGAAGTCTCTTTCAGAACTAAGCATTCTTTTTCTAAATAGTAAACGAAAAGAAATTTTATAGATATGATTCGTTTTCTTAATAAATATATAAATTTCACCCTTGAGGAGGCTTTGGGGTATACTACTCCTAATGAGTAAGTTCATCGTGCGTGCAAGAGTGCTTGAAAGTTAGACCCACAGCTAGTAAGAGTATGAATGATATAGTAATATATTATATGTTCATTTACTTTATTTTTTTTTTTTTTTTTAAATATTATATTTTTATAATTTTGTTTTTCTTCATTTTTCTTCTATTTATATTATAAAAGTCTATTCTTGAATATATGATTTTAATTTAGATAACATTAAAAATTTACAACCTTAGAGGCATATTAATTTCAGTATTATTTTAAATATATAATAGAAGTATATTTAAGTACCTAATATAATTGCTTATTAAGATTTCTAAAATAAAAAAACCATTTTGTTTCATAATATATTTAAATCATTGGAGAAAAGTAAAGATATAAGAATAAAAGTTTTATAATTTTTATTGTGTATTTTATCATAATTAATAAAAAAGATGAAAATTTAAACAGGTAGATACATAAATATTATTCATATAATTTAATTCCAATTAACAATTTTATATATGTTTAAATAATAATAATTAATACCTGTATCAAAATTTATTTAAATTTAAATTTTTGTATAAAGAACATAATTTATCCATTTTTCTTATAGAAAATTACTGAAAATAAATAAATAATAAGAACATTAAAAAATAACTAATTAAATGCTTTTTTATTAGAACAGTAGAATTTGGAAATTAAATCAAAATAACTCTAAATTATAGAATAAATTACTAACCAAATATGGTATATAATTAACCTATTTTGGTTTTCATATTAGAATAAAGGATTTGTGGCCTGATGGTACATCTATAGAAAAAATCTAACTTTCTAAAATATATTTCATACTTATAAAAATCAATATATTTGTGTTCTGAAATGTATTTAACATATTTGATACAGTTTTAAGAATGTTTTATATTAGTTACATCTGATATTTAATAAATATATTTTTTTGAAAGATTTCATTCTTAATATTTGAATGAGTAAAAGTATAACAATTATTTATATTTCGAAAATATTATTGTTTTATATAAACATGAATATCATATTTGTTTAGAGAATTATTTTTCAAGTTATTCTAAAATATGAATTTATAGCTAAAAAATTTATAAATAATTTATTTAAATATATTAATTTCCTAAGGAAAATTATTTACAAAAAATTTAATGTGGAGTATTTTAAAAATTAATTTGTATTTATATTATATACTTTTGCTTATGATATTTATTTGTCCTTTTTGATAAATGCTATATGAGTATCAATGGATTAAAAAAGTATTTTTTAAAAAAAAAAAAATGATAAACACATTTTATTATATATTTATATTTAATAAAATAATTAATTTTTCTTTAAAAAAAAATAACTTACTAAAAAAATTAAACTATATGTTCAAAAAATATAATAAATCCACCAATAAAGATATGATGAAAAAAATAAAATAAAATTATATTTTTTTGTTAATTTTCTTAAATATATATATATAATATTTTGAAGATAGTAATAAATATACTTTTTATTGGCTTTAATATAAAATATTTATTTTATAAACAAATATTGAAATAATAATAATATTTATTTAAACTAAATAATATCTATTAAACTTATTTTCATTTAATAAAAAAAGAGATTACAGAAAAATAATAATTATAATCATATATTTTATTGCATTTACTTAGAAAAAAAATTAGTATATATAAAATAGAATTGAAAAAATCAATTGTTAATAATAAAATGAAAAATAAAATTTACTTTATAAACAAATAAGCATCAAATATTTAGTAATTAATATATTCACATTAATTATGAGAGATTTTAATTATATGTATAGCTGTTTTATCTAATTCTTCATCACATAAAAGAAATATTGTTATAAAAATTATTTTTAATAATCGAGTAAAATCAATATTTACTTGATAGAATTATGATATTATTATTTTTATATGTTTTTTTTTTAAATTATAATTACATTCATCATTTCCAGTTTTCATTTTCATTTCTTTCTTGTTTTCCTTGATAATTTTAAGTATTGGAATTAATCTATCCTTTGATATTTTATGGTCTTTTAAATTCTCCTTTTATTTATCTTCTCTGACCATCCCTACCCGTATTTTAAACTTTAGATTAATCTTCATTTTAATTCCTATTTCCATATCTATTAACAATTCTTACTTTCCTATAAGTTCTTCTTTCATTTTTTTGACTACGATAAATTATATAAAAAATTTTAAATCTCTTAAATTTAAATATTGATTTAATTAATTAAATGATAATTACTAATTTTAACTTTATTGAGCAGGTTATTAATTTTAATTATCACTTCTATTTCCATAACCTTTTTATTATTGAATTATTATTCTTCTTTATTATCTTCTTCTGGGATATTATTTAGAATTAAAAGGTTTGGATTAATTTTTTTGTTAATTTTTATTTTCTGATTAATATTTTTATTCATTCTTAACTATTTCTTCATAAGAAATTTCTTTAACATCTGTTTGATCAATAGGGCCTTAATATCCACAATGATCTAAGAACTTGGTGGGATTATTTTTGGTTAAGACAATTTTTATAGCAGGGAATTTTATAGTATGTTTATTAAAAGAGTCAGTGTTGCTTCTAGAAACTGATTTAGTTTATCTTAATTCATTTACCTAATGTAAATCTAATAAGGATAGAAAAAAAATTATTTTTACTATATGCTTTTTTAAAATAAATTAATAAAATATGATTACTTTTAACTTTCAGTTTTAGTAATTATGCTAAATAACATGCTTAAGGAATGGCTTATCCTGCAGCACTAATTATTATGTAATTAGTAGGATTCTCTTTACTCAAAAGCATTAATAAACACTGGTTTACACTATGTATAAAAGGAACATGGTTGGATAATTTAAATTCAAATTTCTTAAAGTCCAAAGTTTCAGTTTCATCCAAAGGAGATTGGTTTTTAATGAATATTTATTCATCTTCACTATCAATATCATCATCTTCTTCATCTTCAAATTACTTCATATTAAATTCTCCATACACTTGAGGGGCTTAGTATCCTTCATGGGTTTTGTTAACTTCTTCAGTATCTAATTTTATAATCATAGAAACCCTACGATTTTCAGTATTAATTTGATTGATTTAGTGAATATCTTTTTTTAAAGAATAAAATAAATAAAAACTATAGTTTATTTTAAAAATGAAATAAATTTTTATTAATTATTTAGTTATTTATTTACTGGGAAATTTTCTTTTTATCATTTCGGCTAAAGTACATCCTTGGGGAATATATTTTTCTTCGCTTATAATAATAATTTGTTTATTTTCATCAAATACTTTGCAGCATTTATTAAATTCTTCAACTAAATTATAGGAGGTGATTCTAATGGGGGTGTTTTTATTTTTTTGATGATTTTCTTAGCCAGACATTTTATTAGTTTTTTAAATTTTATTATTTTTATCAAAATATATGTATATATGTATATTTAAAAATTATTAATTATTATNACATAAATAATAAAATAAGGCCTTACACTATTTGATTAATATTAAAGACAATATCTAATCTAAGTATTTAAATAATTGAAAATCTCAATATATATGTATATGATAATATTAATTACTATAAGAACTATAAATATAATTGATATTTAATATATAATTTTAAAATATAGTATACTTATAAATAATATGCCATATAAATACTAATAAATAAATTTACAATAATAAATAATGTCATTATTATTTATATAATTTTTATACTTAGTATAACAGAATATAAATAAATGAAAATTTATTAAAAAATATTTAGGTTTAAATAAAAGAAATATAATATTTGGTTTTTTATTATTATTATAATTATTTTGATTATTAATATTTATTCAATATATAATAAATTGCAAGTATAATTTATATATTGCATTATATAAAAATTAATTATACTCTACATTATATTTATATATAATTTATAATAAAAACAAATATATATTTATTTTAATATTTAATAATAGTTATTCATATAATAATAATAATTTATTTTATCATTATAAATAGTTTTACTAATTTTTTTTTTATTAAAAAGAATTGCATTTTTTATTTAAATTACCTGTAGAGGGGTACTATTATATATTATTATCTTATTGTTATTATTCAATATCAACTACTATGGATTGCTATTTATCTGAATTGCAAATAAGTATTTCATTACTTTATATTTCGAAATAATTTTAAGGATTTAAATTATTTACTTCAATATTTTCAGAAAACTCAGTATTTTATGTAAAAGGAACATTATGAGATAATTTTCTTATGATTTATCGTTTGTGTGATTATTTACCAATCCATTCTTATCCTTAATATTGTTATTTAGTATAATATTATTATTGTTATTCTTCTTCATCTTCTTCATATTATTAATGTTTTATTTTTTAAGGATTTTAGTTTAAAGGTACATCCATTGTTTTATCTTACTAGGTATCATCTTAATTTTTTTCTAAATGTTAGACTCCTAATTACCAATTCTATTTCGAATTGTTGTCTTAATAATTTATTCCATTTTATTTTTAAAGTATGCTCTTTTGTATATTCCTATAATATTCCTGTTATTATTAAATTTTTTGTTTTTAATTGGTAGAGAAATTTAAATTATATTAAGTTTTTGTGCAGGGGGAATCAATAGAAGAATCTCTCTCAGCTGATCCTGTTAAATTATTTTATTTTTGTTGTTAATACAATATATTTTTTTTAATTTTTTTTTTTTTAGTATCATTATAATTATCAATAGAATCATCTCTGTCACCTAAAATAAATTAATTTAGTTTTTCAAACTAATTGTTTAGACTAAAAAAATTATGTTAGTAAAAAGGAATATATACTTGATGTGTAACCGAAGTTGTGATCCATTATAAAATGATGCCTTTTTTCTAATTTATTATTTAAAATATGTCGGCTACTTATATTTTTTTCATCTATTTGCTATTTAGGATTACTATTAATTGATTTTTTGTGTACCATTTTCTATTATTCCTAGGTTTAATTTTCATTTTCGCTAAGAGGATTAATATTAAAATTGCCGTTGTTGTTGTTATTATTAAAATGGTGATCCTCCATATCATAATATTTTCTTTTTTTTTTAAAAAAAAGAGTATAATAATTATATTAATTGTAACATATCATATATTTTTGATACCTTTTGAGAGTTGGATTTTTAAAGACTTTTTTCTTTGGAACCTTAAAATCAGTGTGCAAATTTTGTTTTGTTTAATTTTTCAAGTTAAATTATGATTCGTTTTTGTTTTGCTACAGGGAATTAAGTTTTTAGTTAAATTATTATTTGGCCGATATTAAATCATTATCTTCATCATAATTGTTTTTTTCTAACTAAGATAATTTGGTAATAAAATTAAATAAAATTTCTATATATTTTTAAATGTATTTACATTTTAGTTAGACATTTTTTAATAAAAGTCTTTTGTATAACTTTCATCTTAACTTGATTCACAAGTATGAAAACAATTTAAATTATTGGTTTAACTTTTTGTACTTCCTGATCTCTTTTTGCTATTCAAAATTAGTATTTTAGGTTGTTTTGACAAAGGAAAAGAGTTTTGTGATGATTATGTAGAAACTTGAGAAGGGATATGTTTATGTTAATTTGGTATTTATTTCTAATAAATATTATTTTAGTTGGATTTAAAATTTATGAAAAATACTGTTTTCCCAGCCTGCAGGACCGATTTTTAATTGTATTGAAGCTACAGAGGCTTTTTTAAATACACATGTGTTCCAAATTTTGAATTTTAATCTTGTAAGATGATTTACCCATTATCTTTAAACGTAAATATAGCATGTTTTTTAGATATTGACCTGAGGAAAGGAAAAATAGCGAAATTTTAAAAATAAAAACAAAAAATTTTTTAATTTTAATTACTTGATATTGAAGTTTTCGTTGTCAAAGGATCTATTATTTCCAAGTTTAATATCTCCTTCACTTCCGAGAGTGATTTATTTGCTTTTGCTAAAGTCAAGCACGAAGAAATATTTAAAATTTTGGGTAACTTTGGGTATAAATTCTAAAACCATGTAGTTAGTGTCAGGCTTTTCAAAGTCAATTATACTAACGGTTTAGGGTCCCAAATTTATTCTATCTAGAAATGTTATAATAAGGGTAAAGTTTAATTTTTAGGGATACAAATAAAAATGTACCTGGAAGACGCGTTTTGCATATTTCACACAATACCTATTCGCAAAAATAAATTGTGACAGAGCCACTCTCATTTTTAGCAACGCTATTTTTTTACTTCAGCCACTTTTTGAGACATTTTAAATGCATATATTTAACACTGCCCTGGCAACTGCATGCCACAATGAGAGGATTTGGGTCGGGTTTTCTTACTTTTTTCTCTGTTTTATTGGTCGATGATAATTTCATGTTTTAAATCTAAATTCTATTAGCTTCTTCATCCTGGCACTACTATTACTCTTTGCTTTAAACTGGCTCATTATTTATATTGATTTGGGTGAGTCTTTAATTAACTTGAATTATTTGTGTATCGCTTTCACTATCACTGTTTTAGCTGTCTTCCGGAGAGAATTAAGTATCAAAGCAGTCACAAAAATCGCCACAAAAACAAATTTTACATTTCTTTTCTTCTTATTCATCTTCTACTTCTTATACTTCATCATCTTCTTATTCTTCTTTTAAATCTGTTGAATTTAATTATTTTTATAGAGCCACTGAAGAGGGTATTTATTAATTGCTTTGCTCTCTGATAAATAATAAAAATAATATAGAAGATAAAAATAAATGATTAGTTTATTAATATTGTTGAGTTGGTTTACTTTGATATTGTTATAGTCTTTATTAGTTTTTCCAAATCGATAAAATCTTTTGCTTGTTATTCTTAATGAATAAGATCAGTACTTTATTTATCACAGCCACTTTCTAATTTAGGAGACTAAAGTGAATGGAATGGAGAAAATGGATCGGAATTAGAGATTTAAAAATTGGATAGGCTTTCTTTTTCGTTTGTATTTTCTATTTTCATATCACTCACATACAACAAAACCTTGCCGAATTTTAGCATGTCTCCCTGTTAAACGCTATAATTTTCCTGGGTCAGATTCGCATCAAACTTTCTTATTGGAAGCCAGATTTGAGAAATAAGCAGTTAGTAGAGTTCTGAAGAATCGAAATCGCAATTGGGATATAACAAAGTTTAGTTTTAAATAGTGCAGATGTGAGAAGTAGTCAATTTATCCTGATCAGTATCATCTTCTTCTAATTCTTCTTTTGTTTTAATTTATTATTTTTTTTATAAACAGTTCCTGTTATGCTTTTCTTTTACTACGAATCGGGCAATGCATTTTTCTTCATTCTGGCTGTCTTTATTATTATTATTTTATTTTACTTCACCTATCTCTTCTTCTACATTATAGTCTGAGTTGTAAATTGATGAATAGACTGAACGTTCATTTTTGTTGGTGGCAGTGATATTTGTATTCATAGTGTCCGAAGGTTCCAAAGATATTTTATTGTAGCTTCTATAAAATAAAAAAATAACGTATTTATCTCATTTATTTTATTTACAATTTTCGTAGAAATTTTATAAAATGAATATTTTTTTATTTTTATTATCAATGAAATTCTAAAATTTTAAAATATATATACAAAAATTTTCTTGCCTTTTTAAACAAAAACTGGTGGAAGAAGTCTGGATTCGTTTTTTTAGATATTTAATCACTGTGGTAGTTAAATAGTTCTTCAGCATTTCGATTACTCGCATGTACTTCAATAATTGTTCTTTTTAAGAGAAAAAAATTATGAATAATAATACTATGTAGGCATGATTTAATTAATAATGAGGTAATAAAAAGTAAAAAAATATTATTTATATTATAAATTAATAATAATATATACTTTTATATCAGTTAAAATCTGTATTTTTAATTTAAATTTATTAAGAATTTTAAAAATCTAATAAAATTTACTAGGGTTTATTAATGAAAATTTGTGTTTCTTTAGGTATTTCCATTTCTTTAATAGACAATTTTTAAAAAATATAATCTATGGAGATGAAAAGTCAGTTAAATTTTATCGTTTTATTGGAAATTGATTATGATTGGTTGGTTTATGTCTTAAAAATGAAAGCTATTGTTATTATTTAGTTATTTTTTTGCTAAGTACTTTTATATTAATTGTCTTTTTTTTTTCTTGGAAGAACTAAATATTTATAATTTTTATTAAATAGTTACTATTAGCAATACTAGAGAAGTATTTGTTTGCTTTCTGAAAAAAATATGTTAAANTCGAATGTCTATTGGCTCTTATTTTTAAAGTAAAAATCAATAAAAATTGCTTTTTGTTTTAAGTCACATTTTAATAATAGATGATGATAAGATAATATATGTTAAATTAATAAAATAGTTTATGATAAAAAAATAAAAAGAAGCGGGCAAAAAATAAAAAATATTTTTTTAAAAAGAAACAAATTTCAAAATTTAAAATATAGATAAAATAATGAATTAATTTATTAATAATTATCTTCAATTTAAAATTATATATATAATAATATAGAAAACATTTAGATTTAATATTTATTTTATTGCTTTTAGTATTAAACTTCATTTCATTTTCATTTCAAAAATTATTAATAATCTTTATTTTACTTGTTATTTTTCTTTTCAAAGATGGAGGGGTTGTCAAATTAGTGTTATTGTTGCTACTACTAACTCTATACAACTAAAGATTGTCCAAAGCGCTGTCTGTCAATTTCGTCAAGGAGTTTTTATTTTTTAATTTCATTTGCTGAGACTTCATTTTCATTGAACTAGGTTTTGAAGAGATGTTGAGATTAAGAGACTGCCGAAAGTTTTTAGTTTTAAAGGTTTTGTATTTGTAATTCTTGTTGCTATTATTAATTCTATTTAAAATAGAGGATTTTTTCTTAGTCCTCATCATTAAAGAAAATGTTTTGCTGCTAATGTCTATTAATTTCCGACTGTTATTTGCCTTCTTCTTATTCGTCTTCTCCTTATTCATTTTTATAAAGGCCACCTTAATCATCGTTTCCATCTTCATCTGCATTGTCACCCTCCTTTTAATTGTGCAAATAAGTGCGTATTTTGGTTGGGTTCGAAGCATTCGGATGACTACTTGACAAAAGAGCCCTTGTGGGACTCAAAATTCCAGACGCGAGTCCACTCATTTGATGGAATTGTTTTCCAATGAATTGCTTTTGCGAGTTAATTACCTTTTCGTATCCGGGATAGTAGAATTGTTGGGGAGGCATCAAATCCGAATTTGAGGGACTTGTGGGTTATCTGCGGCCGGGGGAGTAAAGTCGGTGGACTGACTGCGGGGGAATATATTTGATTGAGCCACTCGATTGTGTGTTAATTCTGGATTAATTATTATTTTCATTAATTTGATATAAAAATAAAAACATTAAGTGAGGATATACCTGTTAAGTGTGTGGAGCTATTGCATGCTGTGGTGCACTTGTAGAGGACTGAGGACAGCTTTCATTTGTGGGGAAGAGTAAACTTGGTGACTAAGATTGGGGTCTTATTAGATCTATTTCGTGTATTCGTTATGGGGTTAGAATTTATACTACGTGGACATCTTTTTTTTTGAAATTAAAAATTGAAAAAAATAAATAATTTTAATTTATAATGAAAAATAAAATTTTTATTATTTACGGAAAGCAATTCTTTGGTTTTTTGAGAGGGGGGCTTTGTGTGCGTTTCGGAAAAGGTCATTCTTTGGTTGGGGAACTGAGGCTGTGATTTTTGAGTGAAGTGATGTTTGTTTATTTTCTTTGCATGTTGATACTACTCACGGTGCGAGGCGTGGACATTCGGGGGAGGAGACATGAAGCTGCTGGTGACGGACTGCATGCTAGTGTTGTGGATCACCATGGAGTTTCGTGTGTTGGGATTCTGAGATCTGAGCATGTTTGCGGTAGTCTATTTGAAGGGTCCCTGCGGCATATTCCTCTATTAAGAATGCTGGACGACTGGGAATTTGTTTTGGTTGGAGAAGTACCGAGGGGGGTTGCCCAAGCTGTGCGTGCTTAGGTTTTGTTGCAAAATTGTTTGTTCCTTCGAGTCTTATTTCGGGCGCTGGTGGGCTCCAGCTATTCCTCTTTGCTGTGCGACGACGAAATATCGTTCCAAATCCTTGGGGTCATGCTGCGAAAACACCTGGTCATCGAAAGGCTGACTCAGACCCTCGTCGTCGTTCAAAAATGAAGACATGTGCTATCTCTAATGCTACGGTTGCTGGATGCACTCGACGGAAGAGTCTGCAGGAGGGATTGGAGACATACGCTAACTTATGTACACTTGGTTCGGAGGCACCTTGCTGAAGTGCTCACTCGGCTTCATGTTGTCGCTTATTCGGCTGTTTAATATTTTGCGCAAATTGTCGGTGGAGGGTGCTTGCTGTTGTTACTGTTAATGTAGGTGCTTAATTTTTGGATTAAAAATAATTAATTTTATTTTTAATTTTAAATTATAATTTGCTCTCTTTTTTTTACCTCCTAAGCAGGTATTGAGTAGTTCTTTATTAAGAATTCCTAACTTAGTTAAAGTTGATTTCCACTGTTGTTGTTGGGTTAGATAGGACTAAGAAATTTACAAAATAAAAAAATTAGATTGTTTAATTGAAGTTTTATTGATTTTATATGTTCATTTTTTATATTAAGAAAAAAAAAAGAAGAAATATATATTTTAAATAGAATTTTTTTTTATAAAATTAATTTATTATTAACATCATCACAAAAATAGTTTTTTTTTTTTAAATTAAATTAAACTAAACTACAAATAAAATTTAGCCTTAATGTGTTTTCTGGCTTTATATAATGCGTAATGTAACATTAAAATTAATAAATAAATCACCTTAGAGATTTTCCCGTTTTATAGAATTAGTTACTGTCTTTTCTTTCTTATTGTTGTTGTTATTGACCAGTCGGCAAAGTATTGGAAGGTCTAAATGAGAAGGGGTTTTCAGCTATTTGATTGCAGAAATTCATCAAATCTTGACGTTTGTTTTCCAGTCTATTGCCTTGAGGTTAGGATGGCTACTATTCTTACTATTATGGTTGTTGTTGCTATTGTTACCAGACCTATTGTTCCAAATAGAAAGAGTCTTAAGAGTGCGTTCTGCTGGAGAGTTTTTTCTTATGGTGAGAATTCTAGTGTTTAATTTCCTGAGAAATGGCTTTGATTTCTTCATCGAGTTTGTGGATGACTTGTTTGTGCGAACTGTAAAGATTTTGATGCGTGTGACTTGACTAGTTCTGATATTTTCCAGCGGAGGACTGGCGGGAGTGTGCCTGAGAAGTGGATCTGAAATTAAGATCACGAGCTGTGTTGTTAAGGGAGGAGTGGTGTTGCAGCTGGTGGGGGGGCGGCGCGAGAATTTGAAGTGACTGCGACTGCTGGTACTTGATTACTCCGCCGTCTTTATACTGTGAATAGTAGTACAGTTTCGAGAAAGAGTACTGCAGTTTGCGGTTGATGTTATTCTGGAAAATTTTGCCGAAATTGTTTAGTAAAAGGTTGAATAGGTTGTAACTCATAAACATTTTTTGTTTGTCGGCGATTTTCGAAAGGGCTGCTTTCTTTCTGTCTTTGCACAGGTCGTTCAAAATCAGCAGTAACCTTGTGTATCCCTCTTTCTTCTTCACGAGTTCAGGAGACCTTAAAATGTCTTATTGATCCCGCATTTTCTGCATCAACAGCTATTGTTTGTAGTCTTGAGCTTGGTATGCGAGCACTGAAGGCTTCGGCTGCTACTGCCCTTGCGCACTTTTTATATGAAAAAATATATTTTTATTGAAATGAAAAATATTTCGTTAAATATTAAAATGATGTTTTTAGTTATAAAAATATTTTTAAATTATTTTTTTTTTTAAATTAAAAAATATTTATTTTAAAAACTGATTAATTTTTTTAAAAAATTTATCAATTATATCAATTAAATATTATTTAAAATTATTTAAGAATAACAAAAAGTTAATTTACAATTGCAATTCTTTGGTTCTTAAATCGTAGTAGAGAATTTTCATGAGGAAGAAGCTACCGTACTTTCTTTTGAGCATGAATTTTTCTAGTTTCATGAGCAAAATAACTCCTAGTTTTTCTCTTTACGGGAGGTTTTTGAAGGGCGAGCCGGTCAGCAGTTGGTTGTAGGTGGGAACTGCGAGGTGGTCATCATCCAACTAATGCAAATCGTTAAAAGAAGTCAAGGGTCTGTGGGGGAACACTTTTTGCATAAATTGGTTCGTGATATCTTCACATTCCTATTCGATCATTTCGGCGAGTTCCTTGTGCGAGGGCGAGGGAATCATTTATGCCGAGAGCGGTCGCGGGGGCTGGAAAGGAGTTTGCTATTGGAATCTGGGCACCTATCGCACCTTTTTCGTAGGAGAAAACCAAAGCGGAGTCAAATCAACTGATTGCAGTTGTCTGTGGTGTTGGGTTCCGATTTGCATCGAAGCCGATTTCTTCAGCATTCCCTATTATTGCTGTTATTGTTGATCTTATTGTTGCTATAATAGAAGTTGAGCTTCAGTTTAATTGAATCCCATAGGCGAAAGAGACCTGTTTTTGAAGTGCTGCTAGACTTTCGAAGGCGAGGTTTGGCTGCCCTGGTTGACAAGCATGTCACGAATTAGAGCTTCTTTTCTGGCAGAGTCTTTTTCTTCTTCTTCTTAGAAGATAGGTTGTCCACTTCTTTGCGATAAAATGAGGTTGGCAGGGTCTTTGGGAGGAGATTTTAACTACTGTGATTATTATTATTATTGCTGTTGTTGTTGCAGGGTCGGACTTTTAAGGGGGGAGAGTTGCTGGAGGAGACCGCCACCGCTTGTTACAGAGCTGTTGAGTCTGAGGTCTTTAGAGCTGTTGGGATTATTTGTGTTTTTGAGTTGGGAGGTGATGATTTTAGAAGGGGTGAAGCCGTGTTCGGAAGGTTCAGGAGTGTGAATATTTTGGACAATTTCGAGATTCGTTTTGAGTTGGTCGACGGAAGAGGAAATGATTTTGCTTTCTCGCGTTTTCTGTTCTTCTAAAATTTCAGCGACACTTTTCTTCAGACTGTGGTGTTTTCGACGGAAAATATCTTATTCTTCTTCTTCTTTTGCATCGTTTGGTTCTTGTTTTTTCCTGTTGAGGTAAGCGGAAGAAGCGGAAAGACTTCGATTTTATTGTTCTTGTTGTTGTTACTGAATGACGGAGTCTTGGAGAGAGGGGGTTTCCTTGTTGGGAGAACTTTGGCCGGATTGCAACTTTTGTTGTTGCTGTTGCAGGAGACTGCGGGGAGTGCTGGTTTTCGAGAACACGAAGTTCTGTTTCGAAGGGGAATTAGAACGCTGAACGGGAGAGCCGAGCAGTTAGTCTTGCAGCGATTTGTTGCTGGTTTGCAGATGCAGAGGGGTGTTGGTAATGGACATGTTTTTGTCATCTGTTTACTTTCTCGTAGGCGATTGTATTTGTTACTACTACTACTGTTACTATTACTTTAAATCATCGAGAACTTTCTTGCTTTGCTGAAGTGCCTCAGCTTCTTCGACTTTTTTCGCCAGAGAATCTTTGAGACGTTGGGCTTTTTCCTTCAAAGTAAGCGATTTTTTCTGTTATCTTTGAGGGTCGTTGTCATCGTTTTCATTGCTATCTGGTTATTTTTTGCCTTTAATTTCTTTCTCGAGCAGTTGCTTGGCAGCCTCTTTCAAGTTAAAGGCCGGTTTTTATTGCTGTTGTTGTTGGTGCTGGTTTTCGGCTTATAATTTTTGGTCGTCATGGTGTTGGATACTGTCAGAAATATATTTTTAAAATTCTAAAAAAATTAAAAAAACGTTTCAATTTTACATTATTTGCTGCACTGCTTGTTTGAATTTGTTGACAGAGTGGGAGGCAACAGCAGGCTTTTCTTATTCCTCTTGCACGTAGCTGTCTTTGAACCCACTTTCCCTGAGTCTGAGTTTCGCTTCCGGAGAGACAGATTTTTGCTTTTGCGAAGAAGAAGATCCCTTCTTCATCAACGAGTAGGGAGACTTCTACTACTACTATTATTATTAGGTCAGTTTTGGTTTATTTGAAGGACTTTCGAAAACGTGTTTCGTGCTCGAAGACCCACTTCTTTTGACTTTTTCTTCGCTTTCTCGTACGAAATGTTGTTGTTGCTACTGTTGGTTGCCGTGCGACTCCGAAAGGTCCAAAACGACATTTTCAAGGTGTCTTTGCGAAGGAATGGGCGACTCAGTTCCGTCGGGTCTGATCGGTGACAGCAGTTCTGCGGGGTTTTGGGCTTGCTACTGCTGATATTTCGTTGGCGAATTCTTAAGAGAAGATGAATGTGAATTGGCGCCTCCCTTTTTGAAAGAACTCGACAGCAGTAAGAGATTTTTAGCCTCTTCCAGTTTGGACTGCTTTTCGTCGCCCGAAAGCTGTCCGGACTGACTCAAAATTTTGCTCAGTTTTTGGTGGGATGATGATTTCTAATTATGGAATTTAGATTTAGGGGGAAAATATTCATTTTATTAATCGGCTTGGTGGCGGGGCAGATGCTTTTTGATGTCGTCTTCTAGAAGTGAATGCGCTGCCTGGTCTTGTTCTTCTGTGTTCAATCGAATTTCAGCCTTAGCGTCTTCTTGCAAAATTCTCTTCACTAAAAGACCTAATAAAAAAAAATTAAATTTTTTTAAATAATTTTGAATTTTCGATTTTTTTTTTCATTAATTAAAAATTAAAAAATATAAAAAAATTTCAAAACAAAAAAAATTAATCAATTTTAAATTAAATATGGATTACTTGTATTTTCGTTGGCGGGATTGTTAGTAATGGATTTTTTAGAGTCGGAGAGTTATAGCAGTTTTTCTGTGAGTTGGTTTTTGAGGGCTGGATTTGTTTCGAGTAGGATTTGCTCAATTTGCAAGTCTTGTTGTATGTCTTAATCTTGCGAGTTGTTAAGTGAGGAGGGTCTGCTTCTGCTGAGAAGGCGCTTGATGACTCGTTTTTTGTCTTCGAGTTTGGTGATTTTCTTTTGCGAAATGATTTTCGAGGCGAGCAAGTAGTTGAGTCTTTCTTCGGGCGGGTCTTCCGAAAGGGCCGTGATGAGGGTTTCTTTTTCGGCAATTGTGACAGCGGGGTCTTTCAGCAGGTAGAGGATCATCTGCTTTTTCATTTCCTTGTTTTCCGGCAGGTTTTTCACGAGATGTTCCACTATGTCGATTTCGTTGTTGCCGGCCTGTTCGTACACCAAGCTGTTCACTAGTTTCTGCTTCACGAGACTGTTTTGGTTCGCCACTTGCTTCAATTCGTTGTATTTCGCGCCGTCGCTGATCGTCGGGTCTTCCAAAATCGAAAACACGAAAGCCTTTTGTTCGGAGTTCGAGGGCGTCTAAACGATTTCATTTACATACTTTTCCCGCACCTTTTGACTCAAATGTTCTCCGGAAGAAATCAGTTTTTCTATGATATAATTCGCCCTTTCTTCTCGGTATTTTTCTTGGAACGGCTGTTATTGTTATTGTTGTTATTGCTATTGTTGTTTTTGTAGGTTATCTTCGTCGTGTGAAGTCGACAACAAGCGCTGCAATTTTTTCTTTTTGCTTTCGAGAGTGCCGGAAGAACTGAGTATTTCTTCCATTTCTTGCTACTTTTCGAGTTGACTTTGGATTTGCAAACTCATTCGCGCCTTCGATTCGCGCTTCTGTGCAGGGTCTCGAATGCTCTGCAATGCTGAAAATTCAAATTCAGATTCACTGCCACTTCCTCCCTAATCACTACTCATTTCCTTTTCTTTTTCTTCCTCTTCTTCTTTGTCGAGTTCTTATTGAGTTGATTTAAATTGTTTTCCCACGGAAATCAAGCTCTAAATTAGGGCTTTCTTTTACTCTTCTTTGTCATCATCATCATCGTTTTCTTCTTTTTAGTTTTGGTCTCTTTCGTTTGCTTCTACAATGTCTTTGATTATGCTCTTTTTCGTCACCAAACGCGAGGTTTTTTGGTCAGTTTTCGAAATGAAGATGTTTTCTAGTTCTTGACGTTTTTGATTCACACTCAAAGCTGAATTGCTCAAAATTCTCTCCAAAATACGTTTTTTTAGACTATCTGCGTTCTTTTCAGCCACAGATTATGTTAGCAAATTCTTCTTTTCTTTTTTGATATTTTTGGTGTTTTCATTGTTTTCTTAGTTTTCAGTTTCTGCTTCATTGAAAAGGCTCTTTACCAGTCTCAATTTTTACTTTTTATTCGAAGTGGAATTAAGCATAATAGAGTCTACCAGTCTAAATAAATTGTTAAAATAATAAATAAATTGTTAAAATAAATAAATAAATTAATATTAAATTACTCTTATTTTGCATCATTTAATGCTTGCGTTTACGATTTTTTAAGAACTAAAGAGTAAGGTTATTTGGAACTTGGCGACTGATTTATTTGAGACTTTCTGATTACGTCTTGAACTTTTTTGTTGAGTTCTGATTAGGAAATTTCTTTTTCTTATTATTATCCTTCATCTTCTTATTTATTTTATATTAAATCACTTACTAATGACTGAACGAGAAGTTTTTTTTGTTCATTTGAAACGTCACCAAATTAACTTTTCTTAGTTAAAACCGCAACTATTTCATCTACTTTTTATTCCGAAGCTCCGATTTCAAGACTAATATTGCATAAATTTATTAAAACTAATATTTAATTTAAAATTGAATTTACTCTTATAGCATTTCCTTAACACTCTATTTAAGGAGTCTGCTGCTTTTCATACTCTGGGCCTTTAATTTGTCGTCTCCCACAAGGTCATCGACACGAGATTTAAGTTTTTCGAATTTCGCAATGCTTTCCACGACTTGTTCTTTTTCGATTTTGCTTAGTTTCGGGTTGTCAAGTACTGCCTAAACAGCAGAGTTATTTTCAATGGAAAGTTGCTTTAAAATCTGTTTCTTTTGCGAGGGGTTTGTCAATTCAGAGACTAAACTTCTGGCGAGTTCTTTAATGACTTTTGGCTTCTTTTGCTATTATGATTCTTTAGTAGTGGGTAGAGAGGTGACGACCTGGTTCACCAAAGATGCCTTATCTTGTTGAGAAATAGAGGGGTCTGAAATGATGCTCTGTAAAATCGCTTCCTTGGCTGCATCGTCGCGGCACCCATTATCTTCCAAAATCTGTTTAATTAGTTTTTAATCCGGAATCGATTGCGATTTTTCCACCAATTTTTGAATCTTTTAGCTTACTTTTAATTGTTTTTTTTGATTATTTTCGTTGATGTCTCCTTCATTATTATCCATAGCCAAAATTTCCTTTATCAGCTGCGTTTTTTCGGATTGCGACAGGACCTTTCCGGATTCACCATCAGCGGGCAAAATAAGTGATTGGATTACAGACTTTTTGAGGTCTTTGTTGGCTTTGTTTTCCAGTAACTGGTCGAGTACCAAATCGCTGTCTGCGTCCAGTGCACTTTTATTTAGTAAATCTTCAATGATTCTTTCTTCTTGATCTCCTTTGAATTCCGAAGCACTTCTGTTAAATGACTATTATTATTATTACTAGGATTGCACGACTTGCTGAATGAGACTTTCTTTGTCTTTGAGGGAAGCTTGGGGCTGGTTATCGAGGATATTTTCGACGAGAGATTGGCGGAGCGAGCGCGTTTCGGGAGTGGCGTTTTTGAGGATGCCATGGAGGACGCGCTTCTTGGCGGCCGAGGGGATGGAGTCGGAAAGGAGCTTTCTGACTTCGGCCTTAATTTGTTTACTGTCCTGCGATTCTCCTTACTATTGTTGTTCTTCTTCTTTTTGGAGAGGGTGTTGGAGAATTTCCTGGACCATTTGCATTTTCTCGTCCTTGGAAAAGTCTTTTTTGGCCAAGACTTGAGAAATTAGTACCTTCTTCGTCTAAATTTCCATTTGAATTTCCTGATCTTGCAGATCGATTTCCTCATTGTTGTCATCATCATCTTCTGCGTTTTGGTCGGTTTCTTTTTTGTATTACTGAATGAGGGTGAGTTTCTTCTTGTTAATTTCTTCTTCTTCTTGTTCAGAGTCGAAGTCGCTGCGGCTTACATTGCTGCCGGCCATCGTTCGTGACTTCCGCATCTTGTTCCTTTGCGCAGACAAAACGGAGCTCTGCACCAAATAGTCTATGATCTCTTCTTCATCTTCTTCTTGTTTGTCGTTATCTTATGCTTCGGACCCTTCCTAACTGACCAGTTTTCGGATTTGGTCTTCTTGGAATCGCTGCAAAATGTCGGCCTTTTTGTTGGCGTCGTCTGCAAAGTGTACGGATTTTATCAGCTGCGATTTTGTCGTTTTCTTCAATTTGTCAGACTGCACGACGAAGTTCAGAGCGGATTTCGAAAGATGCGACCTTTGCATGGAGGCGATGATGCGTTTTTTTTCGGACTGCGGGACCTTTTCGTTCAGGAGGGACTCGATCATCGAGTTCATTTCCTCTTCATCGTTTTCTGTTTGCATTTACGAGGACTGTTATTTTTGGGCTAGGTCACTTTCATTGTGCAAAATCTGGAAAATAAGTTCTCGTTTTTCATCTTTTCTCAGGTTTTCGTTATCGCATACGGATTCTTTTATTTTTTTGGGGAAAATTAAAAAAATATACTTATTATTATTATATATAATGGTACCTATTATTTTAGCGGAAACGGAGGGCAGCGCGGCGGCTGATGATTGCTGACGGAGGATCTTCGCCCGGAGAGAGTGGTTGTCAGATTCGAGGATTTCGCTGGCGATGCGTTGCAGTTTTTGATTTTTGAGCTTTTGTTGGCTGAGCAGAAGCTCCGTGATTTACTGCGAAGTTCTTCGGTTTTTATTTTTTTTGGCGGCACTGGAATCTAAAATGTGTTGAATTTGGCGTTTTTAGTCTTCGTTTTCGATAAGCGAATCGATCAGTTTTTGCTAAATAATAGATTTCCTATTCGGCGTTTGTTGGCCGGCGTCTTGTTGTTGCGTTTCCGATTGGCTCGAAATCAATTGCTCTACCGTGTCTTGCTTCTTGAAGGACAGACGAGAGCTGATTTTGAAAGAAGGTGAAACAGCCTCCATTTTCAGAATGCTATGCACCATGCGTAGTTTGTTGTCTTTGCTTTCGGAGTCGTTTTCCAAAACGCTTTTGATGAGTCTTCTTTTTATTTCTTTGTTATTTTTGCCTTCTTACTATCCAAATTCTTCATCTTCTTCTATGTCTCCTAAGCTCTGTTTTTCTAGACTGATTTTGGTTTTAACTTGATTTCCTTCATCTTCGCTTAACAATTGCTCTAAAACTTCGTTTTAAGCTGATTCGTTGTGGCTGTTTATTAGCAGATTTTCTATCAGTTTTTGCTTTTCCCCTTCCTGCAAAATTTTGCCGATAAACTGTTCCTTTTCTAATGCATCGGAGTCTTTGCTTTCCAAAATCAATTTCACGAGTTCTTTTTTGGCTTCGTTTTCGATTTTTTCCGCTTAGGAAATCGGTTGCACAGAAGACGACAACGTTTAGCTGTTATAGATGGTATTATTTATTGTTTAAATTAAAAAAATTGTATTATTTGTTTGTTTGTTTGTTTGTTTGTTTGTTTGTTTGTTTGTTTGTTTGTTTGTTTGTTTGTTTGTTTGTTTACCTTTTAAACAACTCATTGAGGAGTAAATCTCTTTCGTATTTGTTGGTCGAGGGATCGACAATGCTTTTGACGATTTGTTTCGTTTTTTAGTTTTTGTTTTTCGCGATGTTCAGTGGTGTCTCATCTTCTTCTTCTTTTTCTTACTGTTACTGCTATTATTAGAGACGGGCACTTTCGACCAAGCCCTACAAAATCTGCTTTTTGTTATCTGCAGAGATTTCCGTCGACTCGAGCACTTGTTCGGCGAGTTTACGTTGCATCGGCTGTTGAATGAGCGACTTCAGCAGTGATTTCTGCGTTTCTTCTTCTTTTTCGTCCTACAAGAGCGTTTCGATAGCTTCTTCTTCTTGTTCTTTTCTCGTTAAAACCAACGATTTGACCATGTCCTTCACCCTATCCGAATCTCCTTCGCTGCGATTTTGTTTTACGAGCGACTTGATTAGTTTCGCCTTCGCTAGATCACCTTATTCGTTTCCTTCTTTTCGCAATTGCAAAAGTAAGTCGGCGACGGTTTCGTCGAGTTATTTTTCACTCATTTGTTCGGCGTTAGCAACAATTTCGGTGATTTTTCGCTGCTTGCGGAGCAGAGTTTCGTTAAGGGGAGCCTCGTGAGAAGAGGGAAGTGCCTATTGGGCGAGCAAAATCGATTATATCATTCTCTTTTTGCCTTCGTTATTGTCTTTTTTCGATTCGACAACGGATTCGATCAGACGCACCAGTTTCTTATTTTTGTTGGCGCCAAGCACATTTTGAATCAGACTTTGCTTCAAATTATCGTCTGCGACACTCAGCAATTCGTCGATTTTTTCTTCCTAAAGCAGGGATTTCAGCAGTCGTTCCTTTTCTTCTGTCGCCATTTCCTTGTCGTTCCCGAAAACTACACTACTAGCTTGCCTTTGCAGTTTTTAAGAATTGAAAATCGAAGCTAACAATTCTTGTTTTTGCGATTTAGAAACACTTTTTTCATCTAATAACTGATCGATAACTTCTTTTTACTGCACTTCAGGCTGTTCTTCTTTTCGTAAAATTTGTTCATCGACGACTGATTTTATCAAAATTTCCTTTTCTTGAGTAGAAAGCCCATCCTTTTCGAGAATTTCGTCTTTTTTTTATTTGTTTTTTTTAAATATTAAATGTATTTTATTTAATTTATTTTAGATTACTAATTAAGCCTTCAAATTGCTCTTTTTCTTAGTTTCCATCTTCGTTTTGTTCTTGCATATGAAGCGATTTCGTCAATTTTTTAAGTAAAACGACGGAATTTCTAGTTTGTTCACCAGTTTTATTATCGCTTGCTCGGGCTAATTAGTTGATGATTTGCTCTCTTTTGTTTTCTGAAGCGAAAAGAATTTCGTTTAGAACTGCCTCCTTCGCTTTCGCATCACTTTTCGGGTCTTTGATGATGTCTTCAGCACATTGCTTTTCCCAAAGCTGACTTCCCTACATTACCTAAAAATAAAAAAAACGATTATAAAATTATAACTAAACCAAATTTTTATAATTAATCAAATTTTACTTAATTCAGCAGTGATTGTTATTGCGAACTACTCAAATTATCTTGGTTTTTGACAATTTGAGAGAGAATGAGTCTTTGCGTATTGGCAGCTTTCGTTGTTTTGGGTCTGTTGTAACTTTTCGCCAATTCGGAAGAAATTGGCGCATCGAGCAGAGCTTGAATAGCCCTTTCTTTGTCTTCTTTGCTTTCGAAGTCGTTTTAAATGATGCTTTTGATGAGTTATTTCTTCGCTGAAACGGCTTCCAATTGTTGAGAATCGTTCGCCAATTCCTGTGCAATAGCAGAGCTTGTTACTTGCGTTTAGTTTTGTTGTTCGTTTTCGACAATCATTTCCACGATTTTTTCGTCTATTGTCTATTAAGCTTTGGAGTCAATTAGCTAAGAAATTCGTGCTTTTTGCTCGTCTTTTCGTCCCTGTTCCAGTAACTCCTGAATGATTTCTTCCTTTTCGGAATCCCCACGGCTTTCGTCGTTCAAAACGCTCTAAATGAGAGCTACTTTTTGTTCGAAGTTCGGGAGTTCCGGACTAATAATTTGCTGTACTTGTTCTCTTACTTGTTCTAAACGAATAAATTTAAAATCATGAAAAAAAAAAATAATTGAGTGAAACCAATTGATTACCCTCAGGAAGTTAATGTTCACTGCTTAACTACACAGCCTGAATTAAACTTTTGACAAGATTGGATTCTCTGACCCGGTTTCGGTCGACTTCTTGGCCCGCTTTTTACAGCAAATCTGCAGTTTGTTCATTGCTGGGTTTTTTTTATGATTACGATTTGAGCGAATACTTGTTATTTTTAGAATTATTTTGCGGCTGCTGTTGCTGTTGCTGTTGCTGTTGTTCCAAATTCGAAGAAGCTGGCAAGTCCAGTGCTTCGTCATCCAAAATGTCACGCAAAGATTTGCCGGCTCTGCCCTGTTCGATAACGGTTTGGACGATTTCGGTTTGTTTCTGGATATTTTCGGCGTCGTCCAATACCCCTTGCAGTAAGGCTTTGTTATGGGTGGAGGGACGTATTTGAGCTTCCTGCAAAATCTGCGTCATCAAAATTTCCTTTTGCAACTAAGGATTTTCAGAGTCTTCCGCCATCGTGAAGCTTTTCGCGAGTGATTTCTGCTTGTTTTCCATTTCCGAGGCCAATTCGCGCAACTGCTGCAAATTCGAAGTGGTTCCGCTTTTCGAAAAACGACGCTTTTATTGAATTTGCTTTTTGAGCGCGAGATCATCGGAATTGATTTCAGAAATCAAAAACTGTTCCGCCTGTTTTTCCTACTATTCTTCTAAAAAGCTTTCGATTTTCTGCAGCTTCTCGGCTTCTGAAAGTCTGGGATTTACCAAAATTTCTTTGATTTATTGTTGCTATTCTTGTTGGCCTTACTTTTCGGAACCCGCAACCAATTCGTCAATTAATGATTCGTTTTGAATTTCTCCGTGGGGCTAGTTCGATTGCATTTTAACGAGGCTTTTGGCGAGTTTTTTTTTGATTTCTGTTTCGATTTCCAATTCAGCGAGTTTTTGCTAAGGAGTTAGTGATGCAGAAGCACTCAAGTTCTCTTAGTTTTGTTGTTGTTGCTTATTGGCGAGGGATTTGCTGACGCTTTTACGCAAATGCGCCGTTCGTTTCACAGTTTCGATATCTTCTTTGATGCCGTCGAGATCTTTGCCCTGCTGAGCTGAGTTGATAAATTCGGCCAGTTTTTCCCTTTTCGACTGCGGGGACTCCTCACTGATTTCAGCGACGAAATTCGCCACGAAATCTCTAGACTGTCCGTTGCTGGGCAGTCCAGAATGCTTGAGTAATTCACTCACAGTCTTCTCATTTGAAATGCTCGTTTCCTGAATTTTCGCAACGCTGTCAGCCTTTTAATGATTAAAATTAGAATAACAAAATCATCCCTATTATATATTATTACTAATCGCGAATTTTCCGCTTGTTTTTGCGCCAATTTTTCTAACGTTTCGACAGGGTTAGAGGGTCTATTGGGTTCATCTTCTTCGATCTGTGACTGAAGATTGTGTTTTTAAAGGAATTGGGAAACGTCATTTTGCGTCACTTCGTCCAACACTCGCTATATTTCTTGTATTTTCGCTTCTTTGGAAGGCAGATTTCGATCGTCTTAAATGATGGCCTGTAAAACCTGTTCACTTTCAGCGTTGTTTTGGTGTCCTATTTCCTTCAGAATTTCTTTCACAAACTAACTTTGTTTCGCAGGATTTTGACGACTCAAAACGGCGCTTTCGACCAAACGGGCGCACTTTTCTCTTTTGGCAGTAATTTGCTGTAATTTTTCTTGAATTTTTTGTTCGTTTTTAGAGTCTCTCATCAAATCCAGGGCGGCAGATTTGCTCAGATTTTTACGTTCAATTTTGCGTTTCATTTCCGTGGCCGCCTCTATCACTTGCTGCATAATTTACAGTGATTGTTCGTTTCCTTTGTCATCTGAATAAGAATTCATGTGGGCTTGGCGTCCGGCCTCGATAATGCTTTGCACCATTTTCTGGCGGGCGGAGGGCGAGTTCTGCACTACCGGGTCTTGCAAAATTTCGCGAACTATTTGCGAGTTTTGAGTTGAGATAGGGATTTGGGCTTCCCGCAGCACTTCTTCGAGGGCCTTTCCGTCTAACGCACTCTGCTCCAGTTTTTCGCTCTGAAGGAATCAATTAAGTTAGTGATTATTTTTAATTGTAAATAGATTTTAAATTAATATTACCAATTTTTAAGCTTTAACTTCCTGTTCGGAGAGTTCGAAAAGTTGTTGCACGGCATCGCCGGCATACGATTTCTTGAGATTCTGCTTGTTTCTTCGGTCGTCGAGATCCTCGTTGCTTTGCAAAAACTGTTCGGCTTCAAGTTGTTGTGCCTGTTCGATCAGTTGCTCGATCACCTGCTGCTTTTCGCCTTGCGAGGCGAGGTTTTCATCTTATAAAATGTTTTGAATGACTTCTTGGTTTTCCGCAGAGTTTTGGTTCACAGATTCCAGCATTTTCGCAATCAAAATTTTGCGAATTTCCTGTTATTCTTCATCATTTTCGTTTTTGCATTTTTCATTCAATTCAACGATCGATTTCGCCAGTTTTTTCGCTTTCGCTTCATTTTGCTTCATTTCCTCGACCTTTTCCTTGGCCTTCATTTGCACGGCAGAACTGGAATCCGATTTCTGACTGATTCCGCTTTCTCTCATATGTTTCACAACAATTTGTTCCCTTATTTCGTCGACATTTTCTGTGATTTCTTTCAGGGAGAGTCCTTCTTTGCCTTACGAAATGATTTCGGAGAGGACCTGCTGTTTGACCCTGGGAGATTGCAAAAGGGGATCGTCTACGATTTTCGCCACTTCTTTGATGTTCTTTTCGTTTATTTCCAAGTTCGCGTCTTCCAATATTTGCTCAATTATGTCTTGCTTCTCCAATAGTTGTTGCGCACTTTTCGGCTTTTCTTCGTTCATCACAAGACTCTGCGACTAAAATGAGTAGGTAAATTTTAAATCTAAAAATTGTTAAGATTTACAATTTGCGTGTTTACCAATTAAGAGGCTTTTTGCTGCGTTTCCGTTTAAACAATATCTTTCAGCTGCTGAAGGGCGCTTTTTTTGAGGCTTTTCTTTTCTTCGTTTTGTTCCAAGAATTGCTGCGCCTCTTACTCCAATACTTATTGCACGACACTCTGAATGATCTTCGCTTTTTCCTCTTTGGACTTGATTTCAGGGTCCTATAAGATATCTCTTATGATTTGTCTGTTGTCTGCAGAATTTTGCGACACTTCTTCTAGCAATTGCGCGATTTGCACTTCTGAAGAAGAAGGGCCTGCAGCCACGAGGCTTTTCGCGAGTTATTTCGTTTTTTCTTTCTTTTCTTCCAATTCCTTCAATTTTTGCGAGGCTTTCGTTCCCAAATCACCCTCTCTCTGTAACATGCTGCGCGATAGAGCGAAAGATCTGCTCAAATTCTCGTGCGCGATTTTCTTCTTTTCGGCTTCGACTGTGGCAGCGATCACTTCTGAATCGACTCCTTCGTTGGCCTACTTTATTATCGATTTTATCAGTTCTTCCTTTACATTTTTCTTTTATTAGGATTATTTTTGTTAGTCAAATGCTTCATCGTTTACAACTTATTCTATCAAATCCTTTGTCGTCGGAGACAATTCAGATTATTAGTTCAAAATCTGCGATATTTTGGTGCTTTGCCCTTATTTGCCTGCTTGAACGAGACTCTTAGCCTTTTTTTATGATTTATTCATATAAGTATTAATATGTAATTTAAACTAAAAGTAATTTACCAATTGCTCAGTTTTTTGATCTTATTGAGCGAGTTCTTCTAATTATTGAATGGGATTGAGTCCACTGTTTTGGCCTTAAGATAGACCTGATTTATCGAGTCTGTTTTTCAGCGACTGACTTTTTTTCAAGAATTTCTCAGCTTCTTCTTCCTACACTTCTTATATAATTTGCTGAATAACTTCCAGTTTGGCTTCACTGGTCGGCAGTTCTTCGTCTTTCAGAATCTATTGAATAACCTACCTGTTTTGCTCTGTGTTTTGGTTCACTTGATTGAGCATTTCTTCGATCAATTCGTTTTGCAACTCGGGGTTGTTTTTCGCTGTTTCTACAATCGATTTCGCCAAAACCTTCGTCTTACTAGATTAATTAGCAATTTCCTACAGTTTTTCAGCAGGAGTGACAGCTTATTATTATGATGATTGGTCTTTTAAATTTGTCGACTATCTTAGCGATTTTTGCGAAGCAATCGATGCTTTTGATTATTTGAGTTGCTTTTGCTCGATATTCTGCTGAATTTCTGATAGTTTCAGTCCACTTCTGCCCTGTTATATTATATCTTAAATGATTTCTTTATCATTTGGAGCATCTATTATTTCACTTGATACATTTTAGGATTAATCTTAAACGACTGATTTTCTTAAAAGTTGCTTTACAACTTCTTCGCTTTCCTTATCTTAAGGTAGTTCCGCTTATTTGATGACATTTTGAACCAATTCTTCAAGTTGTTCAGCTTAAACGAGACTTTTAGCCTTAAAAAATGTAAAATTGCAATATAAAAATAAAAAACTAAAAATAAGTTTCCTTTACCAAATCTCTTGCCTGTTTCTGTTCATCATTAATCTTTTGCACTATTTCCACATTCGAGAGTCCACTTTATTTCAGTTTTTGAATTTCAGCCTTTTTCTACTGCAAAAACGGCGCCTTTTCGATAAGTTGTTGCGCGATATCATCTTGTGCCTTAGTCATAATATCCTCAAGAACCAACTAACGTTCTTCTTCGGATTTGAATTCGTCGCTTTTCAAAATTTATTGCACTACTTCTTGGTTTTCCTTCGTGTTTTGATTCGCAGTTTCCAACATTTCCTCGATCAGTTTTTGCTGTTGTTACTCAGTCAGTGATTTCGAAAACGCAATACTTTTCGCAAGGCGCTTGACTTTCTTCTGGTTTTGCACCAAATTCTCAATGTTTTTCGACGCCGCTTCGTTTTGATTTCTTTGCAACTGAACGGAAGCGCTCAGTCCAGCGTTTCTTTTTTTCACAATTTTTTCGCGCAGTTTCGGCAGCACTTTTTCCTGAAGTGTTTGAGTGAATTGTTCGCTATTTTGTTGTTGCGCAGATTATGGGGCCTTGATTTCTTCCTTGATTTGTTCGAAAAATTCTAGTTTTTCGACCTCGTTCAGCCCTTCTGCGTTGCTGATAACGCTTTTTGCCAATTCACGCAGATTTTCCGATTTAATTTTACTATTTTTAGTGTTTACTAATGATTCTTATATCATTTCGATTACGGAATCTTCCAATTCATGACTGCTTTTTGCAGCGTTTTCGGGAGCATTTTAAAGCAGGTCTTCGACCTTATGTATAAAAAAATTTAATAAATTTTAATAACTAAAATTAAATCAAATGAATTACTATTTGCTCAGTTTCTTGTTTTTCGACATCTGCCAACTTCTGCAATTGCTACACCGAGTTTAATCCGCTCTGAGCCAGTCTCATTTGTGAATGCTTTTTGCTTAGGGTTTGACTTTGCTGAATGAAGGAGTCCGCCATTTGCTGCTGCTCTCTATCAATCAGCGAAATCAAAGCATCTTCTTTTTGATCTTCACTTTTTAGTTTAGGATTTTATAGGATAGACTCAATTTCCTTTTTCAAATTTTCTTCTTATTTTGCCTACTTTTTATCATCGGTCAAAGTGTTTAACAGTTGCTCCACCAGCACTTCTTTAGCGTACTCGTCATTGTTTTCGTTTGCTAAAATGACGCTCTTAGCCAATTTTTCCGCCTTCGTTTTTTTAATTTCCATTTCTTACATTTTTTCAGCTCCGCTTTTGAACTGAGTGCCGCTTTCATCATTGATTTCCTACTACTTTTGTTTCAATGAAGAAGCGGAGGAACGAAGAGATTTATCTTGATCGAGACAGTGTTGAAGTTTTTAAGCAGGAGTCAAAACATTGCTTTTTGAAAGGGAGGCCGTGCTCTATTTCAATTTTTGCTTCAGGTCTTAATTGTTTTCGATGAAATTTTCCAGCTATTTGTCCTGTTCTCTTTGCACGATGTGTTCAATTAATTCTTGCTTTTCTTAAGGATTCGAAATTGATTCATCATCTAAAATCGCCTTAATATGCATTTCCGCCTGTTTCACTTCTTTTTGGTCTCCAGTGGCGAGTGCTGCGGACATCATATCTTAAATGAGTTGTTTTTGCAATTGAGAATCATTTTCGTTTATATCACTTCCAGGTTGTTATTATTGGCTCAATTTAACTAAAGTACTTGCCAATCTCTTAACTTTTACAGCATTTTCATCAATTTCTGCAAGTTTTTCTTCGGCCATTTAAAGTTGATCTGAAACCTTCATTTGCCCTTGTTACTATTACTCCTCTTCTTCCTCAGCTATTTGTTGTGCAGCGACTATTCCCTCGAGCTGTTCGACAGGGTTGTGGATCCCACTTTGTTTTAGTTATCTGGCTAGTTTTTACACATTTCTGTCTTCATTTAAATACTATTCTGCTTCTTTTTCGTGCTCTTTTTCAACCAAATCAACTATTTTTTGTTCGGCTTCTTTTTGAGAAATGGCTTTGTTGGACAAAATAGACGCTATCTATTATTGATTCGAAGGAGTATTTTAGTTTACTTAATTAAGCAAATCTTGAACGAGATTTTTCCTTTCTTAGTCACTCAAATCATTGAAGTTATTTTCCTGAACTAAAGACTATGCCAAATCTCTCGTTTTTTATCTTTTAAGGTTGATTTCTTGCAGTTTTTCTTACGGAGTGACTTATTTCAAAACAGCAGATTTGCTAAGAGATTTGTCTCTATTTCGTTTCTAAATTTTTTGTTTCACATTGTCAACGATATCCTGCACTGAAACCCCCTAGTTACCTTACTGAATGATGTCCTAAATGATCTCCTTTTATTGTTCAGGCTCCACTTAATGCAGTTCCTAATCCTGCATCAGCGACTACATCAGACTTTTGTTTTTCCTCGTTACTGGAATGCTGGATTCGCGCAGCAATTTGACCAACGTATTTTCCTAGTTTTCCTCGAGTTTCTGCAGATTTTTGAAGCGTTTTTCGCTGTTGGGAGAAAGGCGATCTTCTTCATCCGCAAACAAATTTTCCGCCAATTCCTCGGCCATCTTTTGCGTTTCAATTTTGCTCAGTTGTTCTAAAGTTTCGAGGGCACTTTGTTATTACTATTGCTATTACCCGTCGTTGTTGTTGTTGTTGACTATGAATGATTGTGCCTCTTGTTCTAAGACTTGTCGCACGATGCTCTGAATCACTTGGCTCTTTTCTTCAGGGTTTTGTAGTTCGGGGTCCTGCATTATATTATTTATCGTTTCCCTGTTTTCGGGCGTGTTCAAATTCACCTGATCTAAAAGTTCACCAATGTTTTCTGCTTGCGATTGCCTTAAACTGCTATTATTGCTATCGCAGAGTTGGTCAGCCAGTATTTGCGTTTTTTTCATTATATTTTCGATTTCTCGTAGTTTTTGAGTCGCCGTTGGACTCGTATCAATCTCCTTTTCTTGACTTTCCTTACTTAGTTCCCCTTTTATTTGCGATTTAGAGAGTGATTTGCTGAGGTTTTGATGAACAATTTTTTGCTTTTCTGATTTAATCATCTATTCGATTTCTGAAGCATCCTTGCCTTGCTGACTCTATTCTAAAATCATTTCCACAAGTTGTTGCTTTTTAGACTTGTTTTTTTCGGAATCTACACTTTACTTATCATCATCTATTCCTTCTTATTCCTAAAAGACTGGATCTTGAATAACACTTTTTACCAATTATCTACTTTTAGGAGATAAATCCGTTTTTTATGCCAATATTGTATCGATTTTTTATAAACTTTTATTGGAACTTCCTCCTTCATTCTCAGCAATACTAACAATACTTTTTGCCTATTTTTAAAATATTAATAAAAAATATTACATTTTCTTATTGTAATGATATTTTAATAAAGATGATTATTTTTATATAAAGTTAAAAATATCTAATTACACAAATAAAAAAAATTAAATTTCCTAATTTAAAAAATTTTTTATTTTAGTTTTGATATTTTTTTTTTATTAAATATTAAAAAAAAATTTAAATATAATAAATTTTAATACTTGTATTTTCAATATATCAAGTTTTTTTACAAAAATATATTCATTTTAATTAAATACATTAAAAAATATGAATATGAATATTTTTTATTTTTTACATTTTTTATTCAATTTTTTTATATTAATAAAATTTTTTTTTTTAAATCCAAAAAAAGAAAAGTGGAAATGTATAGAATAAATAAATTATAAAAAAAAAAAAATAGATATGTTAAAAAAAAAAAATTAAATTTTTTTATTAAATTACTTATTAATTTTAAATTTTAGTAAAATAAAAATTATTTTATCTAAAAATTTGATAAAACTTATTATCCCTTATTTTTTTATTTTTAATCATTATGTAATTTAAACTAAAATTAATTTACCAATTGCTCAGTTTTTTGATCTTATTGGGCGAGTTCTTCTAATTATTGAATGGGATTGAGTCCACTGTTTTGGCCCTAAGATAGACCTGATTTATCGAGTCTGTTTTTCAGCTACTGACTTTTTTTCAAGAATTTCTCAGCTTCTTCTTCCTACACTTCTTATATAATTTGCTGAATAACTTCCAGTTTGGCTTCACTGGTCGGCAGTTCTTCGTCTTTCAGAATCTATTGAATAACCTACCTGTTTTGCTCTGTGTTTTGGTCCACTTGATTGAGCATTTCTTCGATCAATTCGTTTTGCAATTCGGGGTTGTTTTTCGCTGTTTCCACAATCGATTTCGCCAAAACCTTCGTCTTACTAGATTAATTAGCAATTTCCTACAGTTTTTCCGCAGGAGTAACAGCTTATTATTATGATGATTGGTCTTTTAAATTAGTCGACTATCTTAGCGATTTTTGCGAAGCAATCGATGCTTTTGATTGTTTGAGTTGCTTCTGCTCGATATTTTGCTGAATTTCTGATAGTTTCAGTCCACTTCTGCCCTGCTATATTATATCTTAAATGATTTCTTGTTTACCTTCTTAGTTTTCTTCATCTTATTTTTGAGTTGTACTTTACCTTAAAATTTACTTAACTATTTTTTCATTTTCTCTTGTGGGAGGTAAATCAGCTTCCTTTAAAACGCTTTTAATCATTTCAGTTTCAGATATCTAATTCTGCTCTTGTTATTCTGCAATTTCCTTAGACTAATTAAAAAAAGTAATTTAATCAAAAATAAAATTACCTTTTTTTATTTAAAACTTACAATTTGTTCAACTTCTTGTTATTCCAAAGTTGCTAGCTATTGCAACTATTCTATAGCATTCATACCACTTTGATTAAGTTTCATTCGCTCACTCTTTTCTTTCAAGTTCGCATTCGCATTGATGAAATCACTGGCTATTTGTTCCTGTTACTACTATATTATTTCGGCGATGACTTTTTCTTTTTCTTAGTCAGTTTTCAGTTGTTCATCATTCAAAATTTACTCAATTATTTATTGATTTTCTGGAGTGTTTTGATTCACATTTTCTAACAATTAGCTCACAAGGATCGATTTTGCATTTTCGTCTTGTAAACTATGAGCTTAAATGATACTTTTTGCTAATTTTTCGTTTTTAACTTTCTTGATTTCAATTTCTTTGACTTTTTCAACTCCAGTTTAGTGTTTCTCGTTTTCTTACTGAGAATCTTATTGCTTAATAGAAGAAATGGAGGAACGAAGAGATTTATCTTGATCGAGACAATGTTGAAGTTTTTAAGCAGGAGTCATGACATTGCTTTTTGAAAGAGAGGCCGTGCTCTATTTCAATTTTTGCTTCAGGTCTTAATTGATTTCGATGAAACTTTCCAGCTATTTATCCTGTTCTCTTTGCACGATGTGTTCGATTAATTCTTGTTTTTCTTAAGGATTCGAAATTGATTCATCATCTAAAATCGCCTTAATATGCATTTCCGCCTGTTTCATTTCTTTTTGGTCTCCAGTGGCGAGTGCTGCGGACATCATATCCTAAATGAGTTGTTTTTGTAATTGAGAATCATTTTCGTTTATATCACTTCCAGGTTGTTGTTATTATTATTGGCTCAATTTAACTAAAGTACTTGCCAACCTCTTAACTTTTACAGCATTTTCATCAATTTCTGCGAGTTTTTCTTCGGCCATCTAAAGTTGATCCGAAACCTACATTTGCCCTTGATACTATTACTCCTCTTCTTTCTCAGCTATTTGTTGTGCAGCTACTATTCCCTCGAGCTGTTCGAGAGGGTTGTGGATCCCACTTTACTTTAGTTAAGTAACTAGTTTCTACACATTTTTGTCTTCTTTTAAAAACGATTCTGCTTCTTTTTCGTGCTCTTTTTCAACCAAATCAACTATTTTTTACTCTAACTCTTGTTCAGAATGAATGGAAGGGTCTTTCAAAATTGATTAAACAAGTTATTGTTTTGTGGTGCTATTTTGATCGACATTAGTAAGCAATTCAGATATCAACTCCTTTTATTGTTGACTAGACATATACTAATTTTTGGAGGCAGCAATTGATTTGGCTAAATCTCTTGTTTTCTGTCTTTTTAGGTTGATTTCTTGCAACTTCTAATTGGCTAAAACGATAGATTTGCTTAAATTAGATTTGTTTTTCCTTTTTTTGTTTTGTTAAATTTTGTCTTCAATATTAGTGACGATTTCATCAACTTTTACTCCGTTGTTTCCTTGAATAATGATATCTTAGATGATTTCCTTTTGCATTTCAGGCTCTTAGACAGCGAGATCTTCGTTTTAAATGAGTGATTAAATAAGACTTCTGTTTTTTCTCGTTTCCACAATGCCACTTTCCCTCAGCAATTAATCTATCATTTTATCTTGGACTTGTCTTTGTGAATCTTTCAATTAGTTGGTTTCAGGGAAGATGTTTTAAGCCTAAATATAAAAAAAATTATTCTAAAAAAATTTTTATTAAAAAATTTACAATTATTTCAATTCGTTCGTCTTATTGCGCAATTTCTTGTAGTTATTCACTGGGAAGGAGTTTTTTGCTGCTGTTGGACAATTTGAGCGATTTTTTCAATTTTTGAGATGAAGAAATCCTTTCTTTTAAATCTGGATTGTTCGAAATGAATTCGGCGATTTGGTCTTCCTGCGCCTCTTTGAGCACGTCTTGAATGGTTTGGATTTTCATTTCAGAACTCGGCAGTTCCGGATCATTCAGAATTTGTTCTATGATTTTTTTATTTTCTCTGTTGTTTTGGCCGACACTTTCCAGCATTTCCTCAATGAGTTCTTTGTTCTTTCCCTTTTCCTGCACGATACTGCGCGCCAATCGTTTATTTTTGGCTGCGATTTGCGCGATTTCTCGCAATTTTTCATCTGCAGAATTCTTGCTCTCGCTCGTTTACATGTGTTCTTACTGCGCCATTTGCACCACGTTTTCCAGCTCCTTTTGCTTGTCTCCCGAGAGGGCTGTTGTAGAACGCTTGAGAAGTAGTACGTTTCGGATTATTTGCACTTTTTCGTCATCGTTTTCTTTGCCTAAAAGCGCTTCTGCGAGGATTTTTGAGTTTTTCTTCGAAAGCAAATCAACTTCTCCTTCTTCCTATTCTTCAGTTTCCGGATTCTTTGAGAGTATTTATTCGATGATTTATTTCTGCAATTTCTCGTTGCCTTGCGATTTTTTGAGGCTTTTGGCAAGTTCTCTGGCTTGTTTTTCAGTTTCAACCAAAACTTCGAGTTGTTGGCTGGGTCTGAGAGATGTTGTGGAAGAAGAAACTTGGGAAAGTAACTTCTGAACTTGCGGATTTTGGTTGATGTAGTCTTCTGCTTGCTGTTCGCGCACTTGATGCATGATGTCTTCGATTATGCTCTGTTTGACGTGGTCGTTGAGGGAGTCGTCGTTCAACGTGTTTTGAATCGTTTGCATAAGTTATTGGTCTTCTTCGTGGTGTGCTTTTCAAAAATGATTAAATAAATTCAAAAAGATTAAAAATGTTCTTTTTTTTTACTCATTTGGCTTTAGAATTTCGTGTTCAAAGTGATCAAATCTTCTACAATTTCGTCTTGCTTCCTTTTTAGTGCCAGCACTTGTTTTTCGTCTTCTTTGCGTTCCGCACTCTCCAAAAACCCACTTCCACTGCCACTTCCCTTTTTCTGCAGTAGTTTTTTCTTCTTGCCATCAATTTCCGCTATTTTATCCGTCAATTCTTATTGCACCTGCAGCAGGGAGCTCGTAAGTCTTTTCGTTTCGGTTTTCTTTTTCTCCATCATATTCAGCGTTTCTTCAGGCGTTTTCTTAGTTTCTTGCTATTTTTGAGTTTCAATTTCCCCTGAATTCGATAATAACTACTACTGTTATTGCATCATTTTTTTGGCTTCTTGGATAACTTTGGCGAGATCGAGTCTCTTGTTTGTGCCACTATTTTCACTCGCGAGGGAAATGATGTTCTGGACCAAATTTTGCTTGCATTTTTGATTTTCGACTTCGCTTTCCGCGTAGTTCGTCTTCAGGGCGGCCTTGAGCAGATCTTTGTTAACGATCGTGTTGGGAATCTGTCCTTCCTTCAAAATATTTTCCACGTTTTCGTCCTGAACCACGAAAGACTGCGCGGCCACCTTCGCAATTTTCTCGATTTTTCGTTCCTGTTCAGCCAGTTCTTCCAGCTGTTCCTGTGGCGTGAATCCACTTCGTTCCATTTCCGCGATTCGCTGCTTTTTATAGCTGGAAGCCTTGGCAGAATCTTCTAAAAACGAGGCAATTTCTCCTTCCTGCACCTCACGCAGCACCTTTTCGACCATTTGGCGTTTTTGCGCCCTTGATTTCCCTTCATTGTCCTTTTCGAAAATCGCCTCCAATTTTTGCTTCATTTTCGGCGTTATTTACTGCACTTCCAAAGTGTCAAGGAGTTCAGAAATTATTTCTTCACGTTCTTCCGGTTTATCCGCGCAGTTTAGCAGACTCTGTGTTAGTTTTCTCTGCTTTTCCTGCTGATTTTCGACTTTCGCGAGCATTTTATCTGCCGAACGGGGCACAATTTCTTCTTCTTCTTCTTCTTTTTTTTGCGGGGACTCATATTACTACTGTTCGTTATGGTTTTGTACGGCCAACTCAGCCTTGGCATTTTCGACCAATTTTAGAAGATTTTTTTCGCCGCATTTGCCCTGTTGTACGACACTTTGAATGATTTGCTACTTGTCGGCATCGGAAACTATGTCTTCCGTGCCTTCGATTATTTGCGAAATCATCATCTTGTTCGCTCTGCTCTTATCGAACCCTCCAGCATCCAAAATTTTCGAAATTATTTCCGCTTTTTGCTTATCGCTGTTACTGGGAAGCACTGCACTTTGGCTCTAATTCAAAAAATTTAAATTGAAAATTGAAAATGTAATGCAAATCCTCTTTTGTTTACAATTCTTTGCGTTTGCTCGTCTTCGTACGCAAGTTCTTCCAAAATTTGCACGGGCATCAATCCACTTTTGGAAAGTTGGCCAGTGGCAACTCGTTTTCTCAAGCCAGAGTCATTTTCCAAGTACTATTGCGCACTTTCCTGCTGCTTTTATTCGGCAATTTTTTCGATTTTTCGGACCTTTTCTTCCTGACCAATGTGTTTGGAGGCCAGAATGGAACGCACCTTGTCTTCTGTTTTTTCTCTTTCCTGGAGTGTTTATTTATCTTCTCCTTCGTTTTATGATTGAATTTTATCGACGAACTGTTGGATAAACGCGTCTTGCAAAGGCTCATTTTCGGCATTTTCGACTATGCTTTTAGCCAAAGCCTTTTGCATTTTCTGAGACAAAAGGATTTCGTCCAACTTTTCACAGACTGTTTGGTGGGGAATTTGTTGTTGTTTTTAGAGGGAATTGCTGCTGTGAACAGAGTCTTCTTATTTCTTTTTGTTTTTTTCGATTTTCTCGACAATAAGGGCCAAATTTTCCCCCTGTTACCCCATGTTGATCAGGTCTCGGATCACCTTTTCGTTTTCTTGCTAATTTTGCGATTTTCTGAGCAAATTTTGCACCTGTGCCACGTTTTCTTTCGAAGGTTCTATCGAGGCTTCTTTCATAATTTCTTTTACGGCTTTCTACTGCTTGTCATTTGTGGAAACTTCGGGGAAGTTTTCCGCCTTCAAAAAATATGCAAATTTAATTTAAAAATAAAAATTCATTTTAGTACCAATTTTTGCGCTTAGAAATCTTGCTCAGCCAATTGCTGCAGCAGTTCCGTTGCCGAATGCTGCTAATCATGCAATATTTCAGGGTAAATTCGCTGGATTCTCCTCAGTAGGTCGGGACGAGTATTCAGGAATTCCTGTGCGTCTTGTTCGTTGGCCTGCGCAATCACATCTTAGAGGACGGCCATTTTTTGTTCCGGATTGCTCAGCGCCTCGTCCTGCAGAATTTGTTTAATTACTTCTTAGTTTTCAGGCGAATTTTTGTTAACACAGATCAGCAGTTGTTCGATTATTTCTTGGTTTACGGGCGAATCTATATTCTGTTCCACGAGCGAGCGCGTCAAAAACCCGGTTTTCCTCATTTTGTCTGCGATTTCTTCAAGTTTCTGTTGCGGCATGACTTCTTATTCTTCTTTTTCTTCCTAATTTTCTTATTACTGTGATGATTTCAACAACAAGTCGGACACGATAACCTCCAAATTTTCTCCAGCCTGACCCCGGCAGATGATTTCCTGAATCGCCTCCTGCTTCTGTTCCTGCGAGAGCTGCATTTGCGAGTTGTTTAGCAAGTCGTTGATCAGCTGGCAATTCGTTTCGTTGTGTCGCTGCTTCGAAGCCAAAATGATGTCTTTTACGAGTTGTGCTGAATTTTCATTATCTTTTTTGCTTTTTTGTTTTTTTCCCGTTTCTTCAAGTTCTACGAAGCTCTTGGCCAGTCGCTGGGCGTCTTTATTTTCCTACACGAAAAGTTCGAGCTGTTTACTGGGCACCAATCCACTTCTCGATAGTTAGTTGAACTCACTTCTGCGTTTCAGGTTGGCGTTATCTTCGATGAATTTCCGGATTTCGTCCTCCTGCGCCTGCTCCACAATGTCTTCGATGATTTGCTGTTTTTTGCGCGCGGAGCCGATACTTTCGTCTCTGATAACGCTGCTGATGGCTTGCTTCGCCTCTTCGTTGTCATGCACTAGACTCAGCAATTCCTGTTCCTATTCTCTTTGATTTTCGACACTCAAATTACCACGGCTTCCCTTGAGAGAGGGAGCGCCGCTGGATTGCACAAGAGAACGCGCCAATTCCTTCGCTCTTTGTCTGTCGGTTTCGATTTGTTCCCATTTCTACGCAACGGCTGTCAATTGAGCGAGATTGGCATTGTCAGCGAAACTTCTGTTTGCCTTTTCTTCTTCTTTGCCCTTCAAAAACTTGCAAATCGTGTCTTGGTCCTGTTCGTCGAAGGTTCTTTTCTAATTCGAAATGCTGGCAATTAAATTTTCCTTTTCTTTTTGCGATAATGCTTGCGATTTCCTGATTTCTCGTAATGTAGCCTCCTTTATTTTTTTGCTATTTTCTTATTTCTCTTCTTCATCTACTTCCTATTCTTCTTCTTCTTCTTGGCTTTTCGAAGGGGAGTAGTGACGTACCAGTTGCTTGATAAAATCGCCTTTTTTGTCTTTGTCGGCGTTTCGGGCCCGCAACAAATTTTGCACGTGCTTTCGGCGCTCTTCTAGCTTCTTTTGATGGATTTCTTTGGCGTGTTCGGGAGCTTGCCCGCCCATTGTCGCGATCAATTGATGCAAATCTTATCTCTCTTTTTCTTGCATATTTTATTGTTTGCTTTATTGACGTTATAAAATGAAATCCGCGAGTTGTTCCTGTTCTACGACGACCATTTCCTCTCCGTCTTCTTCATCTCGTTTGTTTCTGTTTCTGTTTTTCCTCTGCGAATTATCAGGCGAGTCGTTTTCTTCATCCTCCTGTTCCGCTATCGTTGGGAATGGCAAATATGAACGTGGGAAGTATTTCCTAATTAGGTAAATAAATAAATTACATATTAATAAATTGCAATTCAAAATAATTAGCCAAAAATATTTTTTAATTACTTTTTGCGTTGTATCTTTTTTTACTGCCCCGTCAACACACTGATCAAATTGAGTTTTTCTTCGTCGCCCAAAGTCGGATCGTCTAAAATCGCTTCAATTGCCAGTGCAGTTTTTTCATCAATTTGCTGCTGCCTTATTCTTCCCCCCTTTTCCTCAGATAAGTTCGAAACACCCGGATTCATTTGATTTCCAACTTCTTCAAATTTACTCAAATCAATCAAATCGACTCTTCCTCCGAATTGCGGCACTTGAAGGCAATTAATTTTAACTTTAAAAATAAACAAACTCTAATATAATTTACATTAACCCTCCCCTCCATAGGATAGCTGTCTTTAAACGGGTCGATTTTGTTCCAATTTTTGAATTACTTCTTCCAAAGCAGTCGGCTTACTACTTTTGCCAGACGAGAGTTTGTGGTGCCCTGCATCTGCTGGAGACTTGAAGGCATCGATCGGGGTCATTTTACCTATTTGATCTTTGAAGCCGCGCTCTTTATCCGATTCGATGAATTCTTTAGGAATTCCTTCACTGCTCATTCTGCTCAAAACCCCTGGGCCTGCCTTTTAGCTTTTGTTGTTGTTTTTATACAACTGATGTTTTTTGGATTTGTTCAAAAGGGCTTCCTTTTCGATTTCCGGCACTTCAGATTTGCGTCTTCTTTGGTTCTGTTCTTCCTCCAAATGGTGCATTTTCTGTTGTTACTCACTGTCCAAAGACTCCATTCTTTTTTGGTGTTCCAAACTGGCCGCAGCCTTCTTTTCTCTCATTTCCGCTATTTTGTTTTAAATTGACTTAATTTTTTCTTGTTTTTTCGGATTGCTTTTTAAAGAAGAAGAGGCATCTCTCTGGTCCTAGTCCTTATTAGGATTCGAGCTTTCGAATTGCCCCAAAAGTTAGTCGAAATCTCTCTTCTTTTATTGTTTTTTCAACTCGTTGTCCTGCACCTCTTCCTGACTATTTTTTTTGCTTCTCTTTTTGGGCTTTTTCTTATTCTTTTGCGCTTTTTTCGTCTTCATTTTGCGACGATCATCTGAAGAATCCTACTATTACTATCCCGATGACCCCGAGACATCCTAACTATCTTATTCTGATGATTTTCGTTAACTATCTTCTTGCTCTTCTTGACTGTTGTTGCTGTTTTAGTTGCTTCCTGATTGCTTCAACCTGTACTTATTTTTTTAAGATTTTTTCTTCGTTTTGGGCTATTATTGCTACTATCTTTGTTAATTTCTCCTTTGCAAAAAAGACCCGCCGCTGTGACTACTGCTATTCAATTAATTGCTTCTTTGGTGTTGTAAGTTTTCCTCATTTTCGTCATCGAAATCGTCGTATAACCCGTACTAATGCTATTGCGGCGGAGTGCTCGTGTACGCTCTATCAAATGCCGCGTAATTGTGATATTTGCTATCATTCTGTTTGTTGCTTCTTTGGAAACTTCTCCCACTCATAATGCGCGAGTGGCCGTCAGAATACGATCTGTGGAACGAAGATGACCCTTCCCAGTCGTCTTCTCTCAGAATTTCGTCGATATCATCCGGATTATCGTTGATTAGTTTCATGAAATAATCAATGGGCTACCCTATTTGCCCTTCTCTGTGCTGCATTTATTGCGAATTGATTTTATTCCATCGCTCCAAAAACGAATTTCTTCTGAACAATTGCTTCGTTTTGCGCGCAATTCGTTACTCTTCGGTTTCTGCTTGTCTAGGCTTTTTTTTTTAGTACTTTTTCTGAATGTTTTCCTGCACAATTTTCGCTCTGTAAGCCTGATACTCTTCAAATTCTTCCGCAGTCTGAGGCAAGTTATCATAGCGACCTTTTCTGGCATCAGTTTTCGCCAATTTTTTGTTCTTTTTTATTTAATTTTAGTTTTCCTCTTCATCTTCATCACCTTGTGGTTCGATTTTCGTGCGGTTGGGCGAAGATTTAATCAATTTGTCGATTTTCGTGTTGATATTGTTTTATTGCAAATGCTATCTGAGAGCTTTAATTTTAATTAAAAAAAATTCAATATTATAACAATCACTTCACTTTCTTTACCATCTGCTCTTTCCTTTAAGTTGTAGCCGTGTTCGTAATCATGGAAGGTGTCTTCCAATTGTTGGCGTTGGTGAAGTTATTTCATGAGTTTGATTTGCCTTTGGATCGAATTGTTACGTTCGGCCTCTTACTAAGAATCGAATTCACCTTATTAGAAGTCTTGAGACTGAGTTTACACATTGATGTGTTGCTGACTATCAGGCGATAAATGCTTCTGAGTGAAGAGCATAGACTGGTTTTAAGAAGTGTTTAAGTTAAACAGATAACGACTGCCTCCTTGACCGTGGTTGATGGAGTGTTCAACCATGATGTTGTCAAACGAACTATTGTTCAAATTTGTATTCAAGTTGTTGTTGAACTATTTGCTGTTGGCGTTTTCGCTGAATGACTACATCTGAGACTTGTTTCCACTGTTGTTTCTGTTGCTCAATTATCTCTTTTTAATTTCCAAATTCCTTTCGAATTGGTCCAGTCTAATGACAATTAAAAATTTTGTTGTGGTTATTTTAATTTTTTTAATTTATTAATTAATTGTTATATTATATGAAATTATATAAATATTTATATTTTGTATTTTTTTTTATTCCAAAATAAATTTCATTAATTATGTAATTAATTCATATTAATAATAGCAAATAAATAAAATTGCTTTATTAATTAATTACCTACTATTGTTGTTGGGATTTATTCTGCTTACGGAATGTGAAACTCTACTCAAATTGTTCACACTTGTATCGTGCACATTCATAAGATTGTAGCTGTCTTTTCGAGAAGTAGTAAGTCCGAAGTTTTAGATTTACGACGGTTCATTCAGACTCAAAAGAGATCTATTATTATGTATGCTACTACTTTTATAGTTATTATTTCTCAATTAACTATGTTGTTGTTGTTATTATTATTGTCCACTATTGAAAATTTGCAACAAAGATTCTCCACTATTTTTGTGATTCGTAGGTCTTCCACTGCCTATATTTACATCTGTGGCCGATCTGAAAATCGGTAAAGAGGCCAGTCTCTTCTTCAGAGCGTCGTTCCTCTGGCTAGGCGAATCTTCTTCGATTCCCAACGTGACTTTCGCAAGGGATTAGTAGTGATAAAACTGTAAACAAACCATCATGGAGTCTCCGGAAGAAGCCACAACTAAAGAAGAAATTCCCTCGTCGAGAAGTCTGATAACGGGCGGCAAGGTGATTTCGTCAATGGAGTTCAAATCGTCTGATTAGTTTCTTTGGTGTTTGCCCCCAACCTTCACACTCTGTTCAGACACTATACTGTATGATTATTATTATTATTGTTATTTCTGATTGTTTCGGATCGAATAGTTTTTGCTTATGTTTGGACTCAGTTGGTTCTTTTTGCTCAATAACTTTTTCACGGAACGAATGAATGGGTGACGGTTCACTTGACTCAAGTCCCACTCGAAAACGCTGTTTTAATCTCGGTTTAGAGCAAATAATCTCGATTTGCTGCCAAATATTTAGTTGAATTTCCAATTGTAAGTCATGTACTTCTGAGCGCGATAATTTTTATTAATGAAAATTATGTCGTCATTGCTTTATATTTTTTTTTTTTTATTAACTAATTATTCAATTATTATTTATAGTAATTTCGTACCAAGATAATCCTACAGCGAATTCGCTAAAAATGATGATTTCTTTAAAATATAACTCGCTGTCTTCATTCGGTTGGTGCAAAATTATGTCTATTTTTTCTCCTGCAACTCCCATTGAGTCGTCAGCTAAATCTTCGTTCAAAAATGAAGAAAAACTATTTTATTATTGTTGCTAGTCTTTATGATCATCTTTTAATAATGAAAATTTGTTTGAAACTATACAATTTTTTTGTATTTATATATACCCTTAGATATATTTCCCATAAAATATACAGAGCCTCCACCAGTTATTACGGAGGTCAAATTATTTTTCGCATATACTTTAGTAGCACCATATAATTCTGCTATGTTAAGTTGGGTTGGCACTTACTATTTAACATTTCCTCTAACTCCTAATTCTTCACAACTTCCACTCCCCCAAGTGTAAACGTGTCCAGTTCCTTTGAAATAAATTTGCAATAATTTCTTCATAATAAATAATTGTTTATTATTGTTATTTACTATCTATTGCCACCGCATGTTTTTCTCCCGTGCTGATATATTTAAATCTAATTTAAAAGTAAATAAAAATTATTTATTCGCACTCTATTCTTTAAATAAACGTGAATTACTATTTTCTTTTGATATTCGGAATAGGTGTCGGCTAAATTATCGAATGGGTCTACTCTCCAAAACCCAAAACTCCCGTATGGTAAGGATCATTTCCGCACGAAAAAATATTCCCATTTTCTGTATTCATTTTAAATATCTATTATTAATATAATAATTTAAATATTTATAAATTTTTTTACATGCCAAAAGTAAAGCTGTAGTAGAACTACATGCAATTTAAGTTATTTTTTCCCTGTTTAAACCCAGAAAACGAACTGGCCTATGTCTGAGAAATTGATCTTTCTGATAATTTGCTATCAAAGATTTCTTTCCATGGATGTCTCCTACTTTTAAAACCTCTCCCTTTTCTATGTATTAAATAAAAATATTTGTAATCTCCATTTTCTTTATAAAATCAATTCCAACTATTAAAAAACTAAACTACCAAAAACATACATCAATTCCACCATCCACAAAATTAAAAAATATAAAATCAAATTTAAGTTTCTGAAATTTGTCATTTCATTATGCTAATCAATTATACTGATATTTAAATTAATTTTTAAATTATTATCCTTTTTATTTTGGAATTTAGAATATTCAAAATCTAAAAACTGTGGATGAATAAATAAGTCAATTTCTAAAATAAATACAATTAAAATAACCCACTCTCTCATATAAATTTACACGTTAGAAGTAAAGTAAACTAGTTTTGACAATTCATGTTGACAATTTCATCAGAGTCATCATAGTCCAAAGTGATGGGTTCTTCCTAAAAAAAATAAAAAATTGAAATTTACGCGCATTTTTGAATTCAATTTTTGTTACAAACAGTTTATTTTCAAAAAAATATACAAAATAAAAAAAATAATATTAAACCGCTGTTTCGTATTTTTTAATTATATTTGAATTATTCAAATTTGTCTTAATTTTCTACTTTTGTATTATCAAAGATGACTGTTTTGATGTGTTACTGCATTTATGATTTAAAATACAACTAGTTTGAGTACTTATGTATTTTTTATTTCTTTTATGTTGTTTCTTTCCTTTTTTAAAAATTAATTAGTAATATAGTTGCTTCTTTTATTATCCTACTACTAATAATTAACAAAATAGCAAATAAATAAATAAAATAATTATTTATTTGATTATAAATTGAATAAAATGAGTTTATCACTAAGTGGTGTGTATATATAATACAACAAAAATACACTCAAATTAATATTAGTGAATAATCACTTCATAATTATTATTTTTTTGGTATTTATTTTATATTAATAATCTTAATATAATATTCATTTTGTGATTATTACCAATACAAATTAATTCTTAAATATACTATAATGCTTATATAATTTTTTTTTTATTAGATGGTGATAATAATAAAAAAACTATAGTTTTCAAAGTGATTTATATTAATATATATTATTTATTTAATACTTATGTATAATATATAATAAACTATCAAATCATTTTATTTATTATTTCAATAAAATTATTTTCATTTTTATAATAAAATATTATGGTATAAATTATACACAAATTGAATTTATACCATAAAGAATTTCCATTATAAATTATATCATCGATTTTTTATTTATTACTATACCGTTATTATGTTTTCAACCCTTTATTTTGTTTTAAAAATAAATATTCTAAAATAAACATTTTTTCAAATACTATGAATAAAAAAATATATATAATGGATATAGTTTTTTTTATAAAAATTCATTATTTATAACTTTATTTTAAATTAATTTATCTTTCATATATTTTTATTTAATCATAAATTGAAAAATAATTGGAATAATAACTATAATAATTAATATAAAAAAAAGCTGAGAATAATTATAATTCTGGTATATATTTAATAAATCAGGTTATATTTAATAATAATAAATTAATATATAAATATTATGCATATATTTTATATAAATAAAAATAATTTTTAAATAAATTTAAATAATTGATGATACTCATAAGGCATGTAACTAAAAACCATACTTAACAATTATTCATTTATTTTTATATAAACTTTTATATATGTATTATATAATTTAAATTGAAATTAAAATTAATATTATAAATATAGTTAATAAATTGTTATGCATATACATATCGAGATATTTAAATAATTTATTATTTATTTTAATATTTTTCCATAGTTAAATTATAAATTTTTTAGAAACCTATACAAAGGATTTAAATATAAAAATAAATATATATATATACATTAGCCTTATTAATTGTTTTACTTTAATTTAATAATTTAAATAAAATTTTATTTCGTTTTTAATTAATTTAAAAAGTTATTTCTACATGTTACAATTAATAATAAACATTAAAAATATAGTAATATAATTATTTTTACTAAATAATGATATAGATTTATATTCATATCTATTTAATTATAAGATTTATTTTATTTTTCATATTTTATTAATAAAATTTGTATTATATTAAATTTCGTAATTTAAAAGATTTTATTTATAAGGTTTAAATATAAATTTATTAAAGTATATATAATTTTCAGAAGAATTAGTTTTAGGCTTCCAAGTTTATTTTATCAAGTTTATTTTATTTATTTATATCAAATAGAATAACATCTATTTAGGATAGTAATTATATATACACAGAATTTAGTTCTAATAATTTTTAATTATACTTTTTAGAATTACTTTTAATTATTTAGAGATCATCAGTATTTTATCCCGACTAAGTAATACTAAAATATTTTATTTATTTATATTATCATCTAATTGAGAAATTTTTAAAGATTAAAAAATAGATATTTCGTTTAAATTATTTATTTTTATCTTGATGTAGTATCATATATACCCATTTATTTAATTTTTTAATAAATACAATTGATAAAATTCTCTTTCTTTAAAACATAAGATGTTTTTTAACTTATAGAGATATATTCTAATTAAATTTATTAGAACGACTCATGAATCCCTTACTAGATTTTATAAGGAGATATTATTTCCTAAATAAATATTTAATAAAATTACTTAAATAATCAAATAATATCCAATAAAAATACTAAACGCAAAAAATAAATAAACTAAAAACTTGAAATCTATATTTTTTTAAAATGAGTTACATTGAAGTAAATAAAAATATATCAATAACTAATTTTCATTAATATTATTTAAACTCTTTACTTTTGGTAGGTTAATTGTACTAAATGCCATAATTTAATGAGTGATGCTACCTATAATGGAAGTAATTGGAGATGCAATACTTGCCATCAAAACTTTTAAGGTTCTAACTAAATATAAAGAATGAGATGTGAATAACACGACTTTGACTTATGTCATAAATGTGCTCAAGAAGAATAACAAAAATAAATGACCTAAAAACACTCTTAAAACCAATTCAATATGCCTCCTTAATCATTTAACCAACCTCCTTAATCTGGTTTCACAGTAACAGTTTCTTCTTCTTCTAAATACCAATAAAATTATGTAAAAACCTGTTTTATTTTAGAAAATAATGCTATACTATATTAAACTAATTAATTTTTTATTACTTTTATTAGGTAGAAAGAATGACCTAAGCTTAAATTCTCTACACTAATTAATATTTATCTTCTCCTAACTAATAATACCACTTAGCCATGCAAGATGATGGTACAAATTATTTTTTAGTCTATTTATGAATATAAATGATGGTCTAATTTATTATCATTCATTAATTTTTATACAGGAAACTTAGTTTTATACTATAGTCTTTAATTCTAATCCTGCAATGCATTTTGGGCTACCAATACCCACGGATAAGGAAGTAAACCTTATCAATTCAGAGTTGGAGTAAGGGGAGAATTGGGAGTATATGACTGTAACAATAAAGAAATGTGGTCCTCTCATACTTTATCTCAGTACTAACTAATTTTTAAAATTAAGATTTTTTTATTTATTTGTTAAAATTTATGTTAAAATTATAGAGGGCAAAGTCCTTACCAATTGAAATTATAAGATGATAGAAACCTAGTTTTATATGACAGAAATAATACTATAATCTGGCAATCCAATACTTCATAATAACAATTCAATTAACCTCCTTAAGGAGCTTTCAACTAACCCCATTTAACTTAATTCAATACTTAAAGCTAATACACCCCAGTTTGCAAATCATGCAGAAGTAACTTGTAAGATGCCACTTATAAACAATAATCATGGAGATGTGATGACTGTAAAGCTCATTCTTAAGCCGGATAAACAAGAAGATATAGATGTGAAGCTCACGATTTTGACTTATGTCATTCATGTGTTGAAAAAAATAATGTAATTTCCTATTTACTCTCCGTTTATATAAATTATTAACATATTTAAAATTTTTTAAAATAATTAGCCTTTTGCTGCTTAAACTTAACAATTTAACTAACCTCCCTAATAGTTTAACTAACCTCCCTAATAGTTTAACCAACCTCCCTAATAATTCAATCAACCTCCTTAATAATTTAACTAACCCCCTTAAATTTAATAACATCCTACTTGTAAAGTATGTTAAACTAACATGTATGATGCTACCCATAATTCTACTTCTTGGAAATGTGACGATTGCAAATCTCCTTCACAAGCTGGATAATCAGTGAGATTCAGATGTGATGTTCATGATTTTGATTTATGTTGCGGATGTTCTGAAAAAAACAAGGTATATTATATTTATTAAACAAATAAAAAAAATCTAATCAATTCAATGTTTTCTTTTTTATTAAATATAGAAATCCTAATAATTCAATCAACCTCCTTAATAATTCAATCAACCTCCTTAATATTTCAATCAACCTCCTTAATAGTTTAACTAACCCCCTTAAAGTTAATAACATGCTACATGCAAAGTATGCAGAAACAATATGTACGATGCTACCCATAATCCTACTCATTGGAATTGTGATAACTGCAAGTCTAGTAGTAACCCAGGATAATCAGTAAGATTTAGATGTGATGCTCACGATTTTGATTTGTGTGCCAGATGTTCTGAATAAAACAAAGTATGTCTTGATTAAAACAAATAAATAATATTAAATTAATATTTTAATTTTCATTTAATATAGTAATCTCAATAATTTAATCAACCTCCCTAATAATTTAACTAACCCCCTTAAAGTTAATAACACCCTGCTTGCAAAGTATGTAGAAACAACCTGTATGATGCCACCCATAATTCTTCTTCTTGGAAATGTGATGATTGTAAAGCTCCTTCTCAAGCTGGATAATCAGTTAGATTCAGATGTGATGCTCATGATTTTGATTTGTGTGCCAGATGTTCTGAAAAAAATAAAGTAACTAATATTGATATACATAAATAATTTAACTATTCAATATATAAAAAAAAATTTTCACTAATTATTTATAAATTAACCTATTTTTATATTTAGACTTAATAATTTAACTAACCTCCTTAATTCAACTAACCTCCTTAATTCAATTAACCTCCTTAATTCAACTAACCTCCTTAATATTAAGCTTCTCCTGTATGTAAAGTGTGTAGAAATAACTTATAAAATGCCTCATATAAATAAACAGCTTGGAGATGTGACAAATGCTAAACAAATGCCTAAGGGCAATAAATTCCTAGATATAGATGCGATGTTCATGACTATGATTTGTGCTAAAGATGTGCTTTTTGAAAAGGTAACAATAAAATAGATTTCTATATAAATAATTTATATTTCTAATTTTTTTAGTTTGAGTATTTTTAAAGACATGACATAAATTAGAAAAAATTTATTTAAAAATATATTTTGATAAATATTTAATAAAATTTCTTAATAATTAGTAACTAAGATAAAACAATATCACTTATTTTCTCTTTTTAATTAATATATTTTTAAACTATACTTTTAAATATTAATTATATGATGATTTAGTAGATTAAATAAATAATTTAAATTATATAATAATACATAATATATTGAGTAACATAAACTCAATAAATAATGATTATAAAATTATAAAAATACACATTTAAATAAGAAGTAACAATAAAAAACTATTGTAAATCATCTATATGACTGTGTTTTACGATATAAAAAAATTATAACAAATACCATTATTATGCCACATAAAATTAAGCGGCTTGCTATATGAAATATGAATGATTATATATTTAATTTATATATATAAATACAAAGAAGAAGTAGATATATTTTTAAATTATATATTACTTTATATATAAAAATAATTTTATGATTAATATTTGTATAAATTTCGTAAATAATAATTATTATTTAAGAAAAATAAAAAAATATAAAATATTAAAATAAGATTTTTAATTTTTTTTATATTCAGTGGGGTTTGTTAAATAAAATAAATAAAGATATATATATAATGTATTTTTAGTTTTCTAATATTTAATTTCGTTATTTATATCTATTATATGTTATAAAATTTATTTTATAATAATTATGGTTCAATTAATATTTTAATTTTAAATGTAAAGTATTAAGACATTGATTAAATCAAGGGTGTCTTTATTTGTGATTTATAATCAATTCATTTATAAATAGTCAATATAATTATATTTTTACTTTATAATAATAATATACATTTTATACCTATATAATCATATTATAATAACTAACTAACAACAGCCACAATAAAACAAATATTCAGAAAAAAAAAAATCACAATTTTTCCACACAAAAACTAAATTATTTCAAATTGCTATGTAAACACAAAACAAGTTCTAAATATCTGATCTGATATTGGAAAAGAATTTGTTTACCCCTGAACGAGCCAAATATGGACCTAAAACTTACATTAATACTAACTACCTGCCAAATTTTTACCAGTATTTAAAGCTAAAACTCACGGATCAATAGAAAAAATGTGTAAAATCTGTCACACAATATAAAAATCAATATATTCAATTTTTAATAAATTTTGCTATTTGTTTTAATTCCAAAAATATTAAATTATTTTTTTTCTAAAAAACAGATGGTGGAATATGAGGTTCAAACTCTTCTCCTCGAAATTTCAATGTAAAATTATAAAAAGATAAAGAATTTGAGACAATTCACAAATTTCATTTTGGACCTGATTATTTGTAATCCTAAATACTGGATCAAAAATTCTGAAGTATGGAAAGAAGCTGTAGAAAAAGATTTGGAAATTTAAAAGTAAATAGAGGAAGAATAGAATAAATTCCAGATGGGGTTCGAAAGCTAATAGGACTAAGATAATGATAATGAATAGGATGTGGAAAATTAAAGTCAAAATGTAGACTTATTTTAGAAATAAAGTAATAACACTAAAGTCATACAAAAACAAGAGCAAGGCAATATGGAGTAAATTGAATAAGATGGCTAAGTAACAATAGAAGAATTGTTTCAAAGATTTCCTGTCTAAAAAAATGAATCTCTAGATTAATAAGAAGAAACAAAGCATCAAATATTGAGTAAAATAGATGTGTTAAAACAAGCTGATTAAACAACCAATGAAAACTACAGGTAGAGTGAGTAAATTTAAGAATCTGAATAATAATAAAAATAGATAAATGATAATTGTGGTAGCTAAGAGAATGAAGAAGAACAAAAATATGAATAAGATGAATAATAGATTTTCGCAGAATAGTATTACTAAGATAAAAAAAAGATAGAATAAGAGTTGGGTAAAGTTAATTAAATTTATTATAATAGAATATCCATTCATTCATATATGTTTATACAGGTGAATAAAATGTTAAGTAGATTTTAGAATATCAAAAATACAACTAGGAGATGAAAAACTATAAAAAAAAATATGAATTTTCTTAAGAAGATGATCTTGAGCATATTTAAATAGAAAGTGACTATTGGGACTAAGTAGATTTGATAGAAAAATATTGGGAAAAATAATTTAAAGAAGGTCCTTATAAAAACTTGTTTTTACATAGAAAAATGCAGTAATATTCAACAATTTCTATAGCAGATTCATCAAGGTAAAAAATTAAAACATTTACCAATTTATAAAAAATAGATTAAAAAAACGAGTTATATAATTTATAATATATAGAAGTACTCGTTTTAAAGAGAAAAAAATTCAAGAATAGTAAATACAACAGGATTTACTACTTTAATAATAGGTTTAGGTCACTTTAAAATAGAAGAAATAAGATGAGTATAGAGATTTGCTAATCAAGGATGAGCTGAAAACCAAAACCATTTTCGTTTAAGATAAATTCAATAGATATTCGAAACTCGAACACTTTTTATTTCCCTACATTTACCAATATATAGTGAGAGAGGTTGTGCCTAATCATGAAATATGCGAGCTCCTAATTGAAAAATGTTAATTTAAGCTTCAAAATTTTATTGTAAAATTAAAATTAAAAAATATAATTTTATTAATGTTTTATTCTTTTTTTTTTTATAAAAGATGAATTTAATATATACTGGTATTTAACCGGTAAAAAAAACAAAGTCTAAAAAGCCGATATTTGCAGAACTAGAAGAAATGCAAAAATTTGAAGAATAAGAAAAAGAGTAATAGTTAAAAAACCAAGAATTAACAAAAAGTATAATAGATTTTGATGAAAATTCAAGTAAAAAAAACGAAGATAGTAATGAAAATACTTCTTCTATATAGTAAAGCAAGTAAAGAGATTCTTCTACTGAAAAGCAATAAGTAATAAATAATAATATTAGTAATTAATTATTTTCATTATTTCTATATATATATAGTTTTTTTAATTTAGAACGATGAATAATTAGCCAATAAAAACAATAATTAATCATAAAGTGAACAGGCAAGTAAGTTAATAAGCCAATAAGACATGACGAATCAAAATTCACAAATGGATATAGAAGAGGATGATTCTGTATAGTAATCTTCTAATCAAAATTCCTTATAATAAGATTAAGAGGACAATGACACGGAGGCCAATGATGAAAATTCCTAAAGGGGAGGAAGTTATTCATACTTTCCTTAGCGAAAACATAAGAGCAGAGGCAGAAAAATAAAGGATTAATCTTAATATGATGATTCTTTATTCTAAAGAGAAGAAATGCAAAGATATTTGTTTATAGAAAATTGCCAAATTCTGTCAAAATTTTCTAAATTTTTGAAGGAAAACCAATTTATTATGTTAAACTTTTTTTCTTGCGGTAATTAAAATAGTGACAATTTATATTTGGTATTTTATTATTTTATAAATTACAGGAATGGACGCTTTCAGAAAAGAAGTCAATTTGATTAGAAACACTATTTAACTCAGTTTGTATTTTTATTAGTAATTAAACATGGTTTTATTTATGTATAAGGTTTAATTTTAAAATTTTTGAAAAAATAAACAGATGTTAAGTTAGGAAAAACTATGAACAATAAGAGTAAGAAAATGAGTTAAAAAACAAGGTGGCTGATGATTTAAATGCTTCTACTGGATTCATGCGTAAAAAAGAACTGAGAAACACTGCGAAAAAATTTTTAAATAAAGACAATCCAAATTATATCGAAATTTTAGTAAATCTAGAGAAGTATGATGCTCTGAAGGAAAAAGAAGTGGAATAAATTGTACAGTTTTACATAGATGGTTTGCAATTTTGCTCTTCGGATTCGTTAATTATGCTTGATAATTACACCAGAATATTGATACACGGATAGAGGTCAGGAATAATTGGTAAATTACAAATTATTTTTATATAACAACGTGTATATTGTATATTAATCATCAATTAAGGTTGTTTTAGCTCTAAAGAACATATTTAGTTGGCCATAGAATAATACCAATAATATATAAATGATCCGATAACTCTAAAGAAGCAGCATTATCGTTTTCATTCTGAAAATAGAAAGGAATGGAGCGAAGAGGAGTATAGAAAGTTTTAAAAGGGATTACTTGAATTTTTCGATATTCCCATAAACAATAAAAAAATAGCGAAATTTATTGGTGATGATATAAACCCAAATCATGTTAGGTATGTTAACTTATTTTTAATATTGTTATTAATATTGTTTTCAATATTTTTATTTAAAAATAAAGATATATAAAATGTGCTTACTTGAAAAGTTTGAAAAATAGAGGTATTAAAAACGGAATCACCCGAAAATAACAATTAGAAAGAGATATAGAAAACTTCGATATGAGTTTATTTTAAAACAATGGAAAAGGAAAAAAGAAGGAAAGTTAATAAAGCAATTAATCTCCTAATAGGTATTTGGTTTTTTTTTTTATTTTGCATTTGAGATCACTAATAATTCAATAATTTTTTTATTTTTATTTTTTATTTATAGACCCATACAATCAGGTATAAATTTACAGGAATTTTTGTTCGGAGATGATAATGAAATTTAAGAGCCGAAATTAAAAAAAAAATTAAAGAGATCTGAAGATTCAGATTAAAGTGATTACCCTGATGACTTTAATGATATTGAATAGTAAGAAAAATATTATAATTAGGCCAATGCTCTTCCTTCCATTCACAATAATTATAATAAACGAGAAAAGCATAGTGATTCATAGTAAGAGAAATAGGGAAATACTAATAATAGCACAACAGCTTAGAATTACGTATGTTCAAACTTCCCGATGTCTTTAAATCACAATTTGGCTTTTAGTGATAACTATCTTCAATTCCAAAAAAAATAGTTTTTTTAGCATTCTTAGAATTACTATGAGCCGCAAAAATTATTTTCATAAAGCCATACTAGTCAATAGTCTCAACATAAAAAATAAGAAGATTTGTAAAAGTAATAGTTTGATTCTGACAACTCCTAACAACAATAGTAATAATAATAAAGATAGCCAAGAATATTTAAAGCCAGAACCCCTAAAAGCAACATAAATTACACTACCTTTAACGATGAAATAGAAGAAGATGTACCAGATGATGATAATTTTGATTCTAAAAGAGAAATAATACTTTAAGAAGGTCTAAAAAAGAAAAGAGGAAGGCCTAAAAAACTTAATGATCCTGATAACGAAATTTAGAATTAAATAAAGCCACAATATATCAATTTACCTGCTAATTCATAATCTGGAGCGAATTTGTAAGAAAAAAATATCGTGCCCTGTAGTGTTATTAGATAATATGAAGAAAACTAAAGTTTCAATAGAATTGCAAAAATAAGCAGTCCCAGTAGCAGCAGCAGTAGTTGTAGTGGCAGTGATGCAAGTTCAAGTTAAAAAAATGAAGATTCGGATTGATAGTTGATTATGTTTTAAAAAAAATTAATATATTAAAATTGATTTTTTTATACATATATATAAAGTCATGTATATTTTTAATTACTACTTAATTATACTAATACAATTCTGTGTAAATAATAAAGTTGATTTTTAATTAATTCTATTATATTTTTTCTATTATAACATTAATATATTAGTTATTTCATATATAATTTAATTTATAAATTGTGATTAAAATTGTAGAAACTTATATAAAATGTAATAAGTATTTAAAAGTTTGTAAGGAAAGTTAATTTAAACTTTAAAATAAAAGAAATGTAAATAAATCCCATAATTTTATTTTTCAAAAAAATATGATTAAAAGGAAAGTGATTAAGATCTGAAAGAATGGTTTTTCTATATAGATCATAAGGTATATTCTCCTCATATTTTTCATTAAAATAAACTATAAGCACTAATTGTTGTTTCTATTAAATCAGGGATTGTTATATTTAGAAGAAATTGAGCCTAAAAACTTTACCAGTTGTATTAAAGATGCTAGATTTATGGTAAAAATATTCATTTTTTATAGAATCTTAAATTATCTTATATTTTTGTTGTAATCTATTTAGAAAAATTTTTANAAAAATTTGAAAAAAAATGATACAAATAGACATTTAGAATACCCACGTAATTTAAAAATATTAACTACAAATTTTTGATTTCCAACTTTTAATATTCTCTCGATATTAAAATAAGATTTTATTTTTATTTATTGTAGATCTCTCAATGTGTTGGGGGGAATTCAATTTTGTTAAATCTGCATATCATCTACTATTTGTTTTTTAGTATTTAACATAATCAGAGTAAGACAGTTAATAGCATAAACTTGTAAAATTTTATAATAAATGTAATTAAATTGCGTATATTTTTAGAATTTATTAGTACTTTAATAATAGATATATTCAAACTCTTTGGAGGTAGATTTTGATCCAAAAAATTTGAGAATTGATGATTAAGGTACACTTTATTAAACTATTAAATTTTGAATAAAAATGTTTATTTTAAGGTTTGCTATATCATTTGGTTGATATAAATGATGTAGAGTATGGAATATTTTCTTCTGATATATCAGTTTCTTTATCAGATAATATAAGGGTAATTTAATGAATATATATAAAAATACATTTCATTTCATGCTATTTTGCACTATAATTGTAGAAATTGGATGATGATTCTTTTGAACTAACATGGCAGGATTAGAAACATATTTTAGCTAAATTAGAATAAAATAATTTATGATGATCACTTGATATTTTTTCATATAGAAACTCAATATTTTATAATTATTCTAACTAAATTAAAAAGATAATTTGGTTTTAAATTAACATATATAATTCTAAATTATAAAAACTAATATTTATAAAAAATTTAATTAAGTATAAAATTAAAATCGAAATTTTACTTCAATCACTCATTTTAATTATTTTTTTATATAACTTATTGATTCTCTCCCGGAATATTTTAAGGGGATGATTTATTAACTATTTCATCATCTGCACCGTTTTCTAAAATTATATTTTTTTTATTTTCGTTCAGAGCTTCATGATGATGTGTATTCTAATTATTTTGGATAGTATTTGCATTTATCTCTTACTTATTTTATGAATTATCTTATTGGTGCTGATCCGCATATTGCTATTGCAATTATCTTTCTTTTTGTATTTCTTCTTCTTGATTTTTTTCTATTTCATCATAGTTTTTTTACTCTTATTCATTTGTAGCTTCTTATATTTTTTCTATTTAATTATTTTCAAACTCAACATTTTGCTTTTATTCTTCATTTTCTTATTACTATTATTCCAATATTTAATTATCTTCTTGATTATTAGAAATACTTTTATTTTTTGGGTGGTTTTAACAATATTATTATTATTCACAGACCTCATTTGCCTAATTTTATTTATATTTTTCTTTAAAATTGTACATATATTGTCTAGGCTAATCATATGTTTCCTAAGTAATAGCTGGATTTTTTTTTTTATGATTTATATAAATGTTAATAATAATTATATTTTAACAAATAATTTACGCTTAAAAAGTTTTTAATTTATGGCATAGTATTTTAATCCATATTCATGGGAAATATAAGGAATTTTTTAAGGCTAAATTTCATATGTTTCCTATCTTATATACATTTTATTATTAATGAAACTGGGATTCCAAGGATTTGTAGGTACTGATAATATCAATAATAAAAAAAAAAGAAATAAATAAATAAATAAAATAAAATAAAAAATTATTTACGCCATAGATTTTATTCTGGATTAAGTTTTTCATGATTTTTTTCCAATGTACCCTTTATTAATTCAAATTCATGGTCTATATTATCTATATTGAAATTTAATAAAAATTAAATACTAATATTATTTTATTATTGAAATTTGAATAATACCTCTTTACTTAAATTGTTCTTTAAGGATTTCACCTAAATGCATACAGTTTTTCGTTTTAGTATATAATTAATAATAGTTATATTAAAATATATAGCTTACATTATTGAGAAACAGGTTTGTATGGAATTCCTTACTTCAAGTCTTTCATTAATAAAACTCTAGTCCCATTTTTCTTCTAGCTATTTTTTTTCTCTTTTAGATAATTTTTTAAACTTTGTATGCTCTGGTTTGGTTTTCAAATCTTATTTATAAGGATTATAATCTTTTTATTTCTTGACTGGAGTTAGGCCTTTCCTATTTTAATAATAAATATTTATTATATAATAGAATTATACTTCTATTTTTATATGAGTTTTTTTACATTTTATAATTGTTTATAGTTCTCAATATATTTTTTTTAAAAAATTGTAGTACTTCTTAAATTGTTTATATTGAAACTTTTGGAATTTAATGTTTGTTTGTTTGTTTGTTTGTTTGTTTGTTTATTTATTTGTTTGTTTTATTTTTTTATAATATTATATTGTATAGCGTAGAAAGAGTTTAGGTATTATTATTATTAAATAAATGTTCTGATTACAATATTTAGAAACAAACAAAAAGTTTGCGAACTTATAATGGCTTGGGTATAATAAATAATATTATTTTAATCTAAATAATCATGAAAAATGTAATATAAACATTTATTTTTTATATACTAGTTATAATATAGCAGTCAATTATTTGATAATTTGATTTATTTTTTTATACTTTATTTATTTAAGGTATAAAGTAGATTAAATAAGCGAAAGATAAAAGAGAAAGGAAATACAAGGGATTAAGTAATTTTATAAATTTGTTTAATTACATTGATTGGTTCTTCTCTTAAAATAAGAACTAACATCATTACCAATAAATTGTGAACTGAACGGTAATTTGGGCATAATTATAATTTTATCTGCTATAGCAAAAAAAAATTAATATTAATTAGTTAGTATATAAGAACGAATAAAAACTACAATTAAAAAAATAACAACAAAAAATTTATAACAAATAACAAGCAAAAATACAATTTATTTTACTTGAAATATGGGAAAAAGAATCAAAGCTTAGAAATCGGGAGAGTCTTGCAAGTTTATTTCCAGAGCTAAAGCCATCAGAAAATTATAGGTATCTCTTAAAGATTTTAGAAGACTGTGCATTTTGAAAGGAGTTTATCCTAGAGAACCCCCCAAAAAGTTGACAAGAAAAAACTTGACTTATTATCACATTAAAGACATAAATTTCTTAGAACATGATAAAATTGTTGACAAATTTAGAGAAATGAAGTCTCACATGAAAAAAATTAAAAAGGCCAGAGCTAGAAACTTAAAAGAAAAGGAAAAAAAATTGATTAAAAACTCTCCTAAAGTGACTTTAAATCACCTTGTAAAAGAAAGGTGCATATCTATTTTAAAATAAATTTAAAAAAACACCACTTGATTAAATATTTTATATCCATTTTTGCTTTTGTTTAGATATCCCACCTTTACCGATGCTCTTAGAGACTTAGATGATCCTTTGTGTTTGATCAACTTATTCGCAGGATTCCACGCCCACAAGGACTACGGAATTCCTAGAGAAAAAATTGAAGCTTGTATCAAATTGTAAAGAGAATTTAATTTATACGTAATCAAAGCCAAGGCTTTGAAAAAAGTATTCTTATCTATCAAGGGTATTTATTATCAAGCCGAAATTTAGGGACAAAATATTACTTGGATCCAACCTTATTAACTTCCCCCTAACTTACCCATAGATGTTGATTACAAAGGTAAACTAAATTTCAAATTTCAATTATTTTTAAACTATTTATAAATTTACTAAAATATTTGCTTAGTTATGTTAACCTTCTTGGAATTCTATGAAACCCTAATGAAATTTATAAACTTTAGACTTTTCAATTAATTGAATGTTAAATATCCTTTGGATATCGACAGTTCTATTGAAAATTAAAACCATTTCTGTTACAAAGCCTTCATTATTAAAAACAATGAAGGAACTTTGTTCGACCAAGAAAATGAAAAATACAAAATTGATGAGAAATTTTAATCAGAAATGTAATAAAAAACTGAGTAACAAACGTAATCTTAAAACTTATTCAAAAACCTTGTCTTTTTCCTCTCTACTGAAGTTCCCAAATACTCTCTTGAATTCGTAATTTTATCCTTCGGAGGAGAAGTCTACTGGGCTGGAGACGAATCCGGAATTAAATTCGATGATAAGAAAATTACCCACTATGTCACTGATAGAAAACCTGAATAAATTAAAATTTTGAAAAACAGGTAAATACATATCAATATTATTAAATTTTTTCAATTTTTAAAAATTATTTGTTTAATTAGAGAATATGTTTAACCTCAATGGATATATGACTCTCTTAACTCTTTAGTTTAGCTTCCTATTAAAGACTATGCTCCCGGAAAGGTACCCTTTTTATTTTTTCGATTGAAAATTATAAAATTAATTTTTTAATTTGATAATTTAGATTTTACCTCCCCACTTATCTCCCTTCAATAATGATAATGCTTACTACAAAACCGATAGAGAAAAAGAAATCAATAAATTATAAGGAAAAGAAGAATAAAATGCCATAGAAGAAGAAGATGATATGGACATCAAGGCCATGTTAGAAGAAGAGTAAAATAAAGTTGGTGAAAGCGAAGAAGAAGAAAGTGGAGATTTCAATGGTGAAGAAGTAAAAGAAATAGAATAAGAAGAGGAAGATGATGAAGAAGAAGATGTAGAAGAAGAAGAAGAAGAAGAAGAAGAAAATGAAGAAGAAGAAGAAAGCTCTGAAGAAGAAAGCTCCGAAGAAGAAGAAGAGGAAGAAGATGACGAATAATTAAGTTCTGAAGTCGTAGATGAAGTAGAAGGAGGAGACCAAGAGGGAGAAGACGAAGAATAGTACGATCATGAAGAATAATAAGTTAAAAAATCAAATAAACAAAAATAAACTTAAAAGGAAAATAGAGATTTAGCTAAAAATATGATGAGCAAAAAATAAAAAACTCTTTACAGAAAAATGTAACATTAAAAAGAACAATAAGTTAAGGAGGCTTTCAAATTATAGGCCAAAAAAGAGAGAGTCACAAGGAAAAACGAATTTTTAAACAAAAGAAAGAATGTTAAATAATGATGATTTAAGTTCACTTTTACAGTTTTTTTTGTCTACAAATCTATTTAATAATATATATTATTATCTCTTATAATTATTAATTAATAATTTTAAATTACACATATTTAAGTAAGTTAATTAGTTATTTAATTTTGATCTATTACAAATTAGTGAAATACTAATCCTCTATTATTATTTACAAATAAACTATATTTAAATACTGCTGAATTTAACATTTTTAATAAAAATAAATACATATTGTTAACAAAAATGCAATAAATAAATATATAATATATATATAAATAAAAAAATTGGTTCAAAAATGTTATTTTTTGGCTAATTTATTCAAATATTTCGGGTTCAGGCAAATTAATTTTAATGATTAAGCAATGACCATTGTGACCCATTATATTTAATGATTTTTCTTTCATTTTAAATACAGTCAATCGAATTTTCAGAAGCCACATTTTGCAGGGCGTACAAACAGTTGTCTTCCACAACCACCTGATTATTCCAAAACCCTTCAGCTAAGGGAAGAGGCTTCCAATTAAGGCATTTAACTTCGCACCTGGTGAAATCTTTTTCATCCACTTAGAATATATAGCTCTGTCTGCTCGACATGTTGTCGATATTGTATCCTCCGAAAACCATGATTTGGTCGCTGCTGATTTGAGTGCAGCACCCCGTACTCAAAAGCTGGAAATTTTTAGCGTTTTGGGGCGAAGTATTCGGGTCGATAACGGTCCAAGTGTCGAAATCAGGGTCGTAAACCTCTATGTCTGCTGACATTTATCTGCTTTCAGCCATACCCCCGAATTTGTACAAATACTTACTGTTGAAGGGGGTAAGGCACATTGAAACTGCCCCCTTGTTCATGTGGGCGACAGTTTTAATTTTGTTCGTTTTTGTGTCGAATGCTTCGACTGCGTTGGTAATTTATGATCTCTTTTCCGCTGAAGTGGTATATCCTCCGCATATATAAATTTTTCCGTTCAAATACACCATGCCATGAGAAGATCTTGGGAATTCCATTTTGGCCACCAAGTCCAGTTTTTTACTTGCGAAATTGAATTTAAAAATGTCACTGCTTTTGTTTCCATCCATATTTCTTCCTCCTGGGTCAAAAAAATGTTATAATATATATGTATATTAGAAAATTTTACTTGTAAATAGAAATAATTGCTGTTGTTATTTTTACCTGTCAAGTATATATCTCCCTCAGGGGTAGTAATTGATTTATGGAAAGTGGGGATATACTGGTTTTCAGCAAGTTAAATCACGTCAAATTTGTATTCTTTATTCGCTAGATTCCACTAAAAGAGTTTACTTGAAGTTTCTTCTTATAAAAAGAAATGCAGGGCCTTTTTGGAAGTACCTTGGTTGAAAAAGTTGGGTAGATGTACAGGGATGGGGGCAGGATTCGTTTGAAGAGAATTTTCATAGGCGATTTGCTCATTCATGGCGTGAGTTGTTTTCATAGGAGTAGGGTATTTTTTCTAAAGCGCAGCCTATTACTAATAGTCATTAGCATCTTTTAAATTTAATACATCATTATTTACAGCTAAGTATATTAATAATCAAATAAGTTATTAAATACCTGAATATTGAGATTGATTATTGAAAAGAGGGGGCCTTTGTGATTATCTTCCTTGGAGTTATTGGTGGTCTAATTAGTGATATTCGGAAGCTTATTGTACTATTTTTGCTAAATTTTAAAGCTCTTTTTATAAGGTGTAGGACTTGCTTTCATCTATTTCAATTGTGATAGGGTCTAGATCTTTGCTATCAATAATCTTATGAATATCTCTTCTAAATTTCTCCATCAACGATTTAAGGTCCAAGAGACAGATCTTTTTAATTACGGAAACTACACTTCCGGTATCTAATTAGTTATTTAACAGTTCCAGTTCTTATATGAGGGCTCTGATTTTTTCGAAAATGGTTTGGAAATCAGTTGCCTTGAGCATGTTTTCATGAATATTTTTCCTAAAGTTCTAACTAAGTTAGTCAAAATAGGTTACTATTTAGTGAATGATTCTTTCTTTACACCTTTCAAGTCTCCCCAATCCCTCTTCAATGATAGCTTCAGGATTGGTAAGGTATTGCATTTCAGTTTTATTAATTTCATTAGTTAATGATACAATAGCTGTCTATTATTTTATAAAAAAATTTTATTTTATTTTTTTTTTATTTTATTGTGTCCTTTATTTATAACTTCTAATGTGTTAATTTTTACTATATTTGAATTATTAAATAAAATAACAATCAAAAAAATAATATTTGAATAATAGTAAATTATTTTTAAATATATCCAATTTATATGATGATGTACATCTTTATCACTTAAAAATGCCAATAAAAATTTAAACAAATAATTTTTACTTTCAGTTTTTTAGAACAATTGTTTTTGGCACTTTTGATTGATTCAACCTCAGCATGGGTTCCTTATTACTCGTGCTATGTAAAGTGGATGTCAATACATTCGGGACATAATTCTTTCAAGCATTCCAAATTATAACAAAAGTTAGTAATGGGTTCATTGGGATGTTCATTGCAAGTGTAATTTGAATAGGTAAAATAACTCTAATTGTGCTAATTTGTCATGTGAGATTGATCTAAAATCCCTCCTTAGGGTGGTTGCAATTGAGAAGGGTTGTATTGACTTGGATGGGAGTATTAAGAATAGGCAGGATTTTTTCTTTCCGACTGAGGGATATTGTAATCCTAAGGATTTCTATTAGCCATCGGCCACTGTTGTCCCTATTACTATTGATAGTATCTGTCCATTTTTTAAATTCGGTGTTTAAATTTTAAGGAGATTTTATCTATTTGTAAAAACTATAAGTTGTTATTGTTATTGATTTGTTTTTTATTATTATTATTAATATTCTTAAGCCTTTATTTTATAATTTAAGTTTTTGGTTTTTCTCACCTTATTTATATTATTTTATCGGTAGTTAATAATGTAAAACAAATACTATTCGTAAATCAATGGAAATTTTATTTTAATTAAATATTTTTTTTAGTTTTATTATATTTCAATATAATTATACATTACTAATATCAATTTGAATTAGATTATATTATATTTATTATTTTATTTGCATTAAATGTGATTTATTTAGTTTTTATTTGTTTCAAATTTAAGTTCTTTATCCAAAAATACACTCATTATTTTAGGATAAATAAAAATCAAAAAAAATTATAAAATAAAAAATTATTAAAATTAAAAATTTAATTTATTTAGACTGAATAACTACTAATTAAAATATATAAATAGATATGGAAGTAAATCAAAATATAAATTTATAAACAAAATTACTCTATAAAAAAATAATATAAGTATAATTTCTAAATATTATTTATATATTCATAAGTCTTTAAAAACTCGCTTCATTCTTTATTTAAAGTGAAAACGTGAGAAGCTATTTATTGATCAGATCCTCCAGAAATAATTTTAGAGTCTCCATTCCAAGCTATGGAGAAAATTTTATCGTGATGAGATTTCAAACTGAAAATAGGGAATTAAGATCTCATATCCCATAATTTAATTGAATGATCGTAAGAACTTGACAAAAACATGTATTCATTTTGAGGCAAAATTTTAATATCAGATATCCAAAGAGTGTGAGATTTAAATATATTGGTAGGTCCTTTATTTCCTTATCTGAAATCATATGTTCTATAAAAATAGTATAAATTATTAGATAATCTAACAATAAATTCAAGATTAATTATGTTAGTAAAATTTACTTAATATATGAATCTTCATGTCCTGAGAAAACTATATCTTCTCTGAAATCGAAAGCAGTGACTGCAGAATCTTTGGTTCCAATACTTGATTAAACCTGTACTTTTTAGGTATCGTACAGTTTGATATTGTGATCTAAAGACGAAGTATAGATAGAGTGTTGGTTTTTCCATAAAGAATTGGTAATGGTTTCGGAATGGATGTCATTGGTTTGCAAGGGTTCGATAACTTTTTTTTCTAATTTCACTTTTTTTCCATTTTTAAGAGTTTGGAAACTGTTTTCTGCCTTCTCGATAACTGATTCAGAAACATTAAAAATGTTCAGTTTTCCCAAGTAGGTACCAGCGCAAAATTGGTTAGAATTCAAAGGATTAACATCTATAGAAGTTACAGAAGATTCATTTCCAATGCATTCTGCGACAGAAGTGTAGGAATAAGATTTCTATTTTTTTATTTAATATTAAATAAATTATGCCTTTTTATAGTAAATAATATAATGTTTGTACATTTTCGCTTCCCTTTGCAGGTTAATGGAAGACTCCAACTCTTACCAATTCGTCTTAACAAGCTGAAATAATGACATTTTATTTAGATCCTGCCTATCCAATTTACTAAGCAGCCAATGATTTTTTAACGGGAACATCTGTTATATTAGTTCTGTACAATAAATCAACATTAGAGTCATAGAACGCAATATCTCCATTAAATAAGGAGGCAATAAAAGGAGATTCTTTATTTGTTAGGTAGGGATTTAAAAGACTTAAGTGACTAATCCAGTCTTCTTCTTTTACTTTTTTATCTTCTCTGGGTTTGTTAATACCGAAAGTGTATAAAATAGTTATGTCTTCTTCGTTGGTTTTATTTAATTTTTGCAAGTGAGATTTTATCTAATTTATTATAATTAATGCATACATAAAAAAATAATTCATTTTATAAAAAAATGCAATTGATTATTCAATAGTTATTTGTCATTATAAAACTGAGTATAATTTACATTTCCCCTTAAAAATTGACCATAAATAATAAATTCAAATCTTAATTCTTCTTATTCTTCAACAATGAAATCAGGATTTTCTTCTTCCAATCTTGCCTTTAATAATTCTTGCAAACTTTTATCAGTAAAATTTGTTTGAATAACAATTTTTTAATCTTCATCTACTTTGAATTTTTCTGCCAAATTAGTTTTAAAATTGCAACTAATTTCAGACCCTTTAAATGTTTTTTCTTCTTCCATTAATGAATTAATATATTTTTATTTTGTTTCTATTATATTTTATTATTTTATGTGATATTTTTGTTTTTTACTTTCTTATTTTTCTTCTGCAACAAAAATATTATTTTAATCGTATATTATTACACTATTAATAGTAAAAGGACAATTTAATAATTTTACTTTTTGCTTAAAATAAATTAAATAACTTGAAATAACTAGCTTAATTAATGAATCATTACATTGTAATAGACTTAAATTAGTTTATGCAATATATTAATTAATATTATAATATTAAATAGTATTATATACTAACAAACACTTAAGTTTTAGTTTTATATATATAAATCAGTTAATTTAATTTATTTTAAAATTTAATTTATTCAATTTTTCTATCCTATACAATCCAATACAAAACTTGGTAACCCTAACCCAGAATCTCGTGCTCCTGGCTGCATTAAAATAGATTACTTTTATTTATTATTAGTTTTTATATAATTATAAAAGTTTTCAAGTAGATTTTTCAGATTATATTAAGGATAGTATATTTTTAAATGCTACATTTAATCAAATATGTAAAATAATTCGATTTATTTGTTCTCTTTTTATCTAAATAAATAAAAAAAATAATACTTTTTTTGTAATTTTATCAAAATATGTGGTTATTTTTAATTAGTTACTTCCCGCTTTCATAATTTTCATAAGAAATATTTAAATTAGATTCTAAATCAATAGCTTGTTTAGAAATCATGCCTTGCATAGGATGAGTCGACAAAGTTTTTATTGATTTAAGAGATTTCATTGACTTTGACTGTCTATAAGATTTTTTTCTCCACATTTACCTCTTAGTACTCCTTTACCGTTTAAACCCTGGAGGAGCTTATGAATACGTTACATTATTAGCGCATTTGTAATAATTACCTTTTGAATTAACAGTATAGTTATCTTGTTCATCTGCAATAGCTAAAAGTATAAAATAAAATATTTTCAATAATTAATCAATCAATAACATTTTTTTTAAAATAATATACTATTATGGTGGTCAAAGGAATTGTTAGTATTGGTTTGATATAGATTGTAGTCTAATTCGCTAACATAATTTTCTGTAGAGTATGTTTATTATTGATGAAGTTGAGTTTAATGAATACTATTTCTTTTTTTTCTATGAATTTAATTTTAAAATTGGGGGTATTGATGATTTTAAATTGGAATTTAATTTGGAGAATTGCAGCTTATTGTTTACTATTAGTTTATATTTCCTTAAATAGTACTTTAATTTAAAAGACTCGGAATAGATGGGCAGTTGTTATTATTTATATTATTTATTTCAATACCATAATCTATATGATCCCCTTTATTTTTAATGGAGGAAGAACATTCTATAAATTTATTTATATTGTTGTTTGTATTACTATTAACACTATTGTTAGTATTTCCGCCAGTTCCCATTTTTGTACATATAGTTACTGTTTTTCCGGTATTATATTAAAAATTACTATTATTATCATGGCTGTAGTTGTTGTTGTTATTGTTATTAAATTGACTTAAATTTGTTTTAGAATTTGAAAAATGACTGCCTTTTTTTTTTGTTCGCAAAGAATGATTCATTGAGTCCCTGCAATAATTAAAAAAAGTTAATTAAAATGTATATTTAAAAAAAACAATATAGTTACACAGCATTATCATTTTTTGGACTTGAACTATTAATAGAACTGTTAAAACGCTATCTTTTTACCACAACCGGATTAAGTTAAGGACTCTATTCGATTAGTTAGCAGCTTCCCTTTCGTCTTATTACTGAACTATGCTCTAAAAAATCTGTATTAATTTAGCTATGAGTTCTTTTTCGCATGGGGGAACTGTACTATTATTTAATCGCATTCTGACTTTTACCACTTTTCACCTCTGATTATTGACGACTGCATTGGTCAGAATGGTATGAGCTTTCATAATAGTCACTTGAATTGTCACTGCCTTCATAGTAACTTGTATTATCAATATAATCATATTACTCTAAAAATTCTTAATAGTCTTCATGGTCAACAATCTTTACGTGCACATCGTATAGATAATTTAACAAATATAAGGAATTACATCCATCTTATAACAGTTTATCTTTTCTTATAAACAGTCTGTCTCTTTCTTGTTTCTTATTGTACTGTTGTTTTATATAATTAAGCAGGTAGTCTTGTTAATAAGCTAAGAGAGGGCAATTCTATTCAGAATGATATACTTACTTGCAAATCAAACATTTTCGCTAATATTATTTACAATATCCAAGGAATTTTACTTAATCTCTTATATAAATAAATTTTTCATATTCATCTTAATTTTCCCTTAATATTTTTAAAAATTCTTTCCTTTTAACTCGTAAACAACTCACAAAAGAAGTACATTTCGCACTGTTTTCATACATTAATCCTATTGCAATATTATTAGTTCTTAATTATAAGAAAATGTTTATAGTTAAAAATTCCTAATTACCAGTAATAAAGCTAATATCCCCTAATATGTCTCCTGGTCCAACTCTAGCTATAACATGTCTGTCCTAGATGTTGTTTTCTTTTTATTGAGAGATTTCAACTATTTAAGATTAATGATTTAACAATAATAATTTTAAAAATTTTTTTTTTTACCTTATCCATGAATAATTAAATATAAAGAGATGTCTCCTTCGGTAATGTTACCATTAAAGATTTTTTCGTTTGTCACAAAAAATTCTTATTATCCTATTTAAGCTATTTTGTCAATTATATGTTAAGAAAAATTGCATTTGAAAAATGGTATCTTATGTACAAGCGAGATATTTATTTCTGACTGAATTTCTTATTACAAATTGTTGGGTAGTTTTTCTAAAACTTATTTTACTGCCATATTTTATTTCATATGAGACCTGGCCTAATAGACGTATTCAAGATATTCTCTTATTTTTTACTGATTTATGTAAAGTTTTATTTATAAATCTAATTTATTTAATCAATATATATAATATATATTTACTTAAGTAGCCTTTTCTATTCTATTTATTCTCATATGCCTATTCATTACCTCCATATCTTCTTTTTATTCTTTATGTTTTTTGTTTATTTCTTCGATAATGAGACTAAATCAAAATATATATATATTCTTGAAAGGAAATGAGAAGTAAATTTAACAATAAAAATTAATAAATAAAAAATGAATTTTAGCAGTAAATAAATAGTTTTTTTTAATAAGATTTGATTTATTTTTAAATGGATTAGAATAATTAATATATAATTGAAATATCTAATTATTTCTAAACATACCTAATGCTACTGATTAAATATGCAAAAACTCCGACTGTGCAGAATAAAATACAAGTGGTAAACAATATTTCTAAATAAGTATTTCCCTTAGTTCCTACCAGCATCATTGTAGCTGCAGCCCAGTAAAAAGCATTTATATACCTAACACCCCAATTTTATCCAGCGATACCATCTCTATGAAGCCATGTTTAATCTTCATTTAAGTATTTGATTTCAATTTCCGCTAAAAGATGATAAGTGCTTCCTATTTTTTTATTGTTTGATAATTAAAACTTTAATTAATAGAAATACATTTCTAATATATATAACAATATTTACCAATCCAGTGGCACATTACCGCAACTTAAAGGAGCATAAGTATTAATTATAGTATGGGAGATCCTTCTGCGTATTATTATAGTTAGTGTTATATTCTTTAAGTTTTTTGATTAAGAGATTTTATTTTGTAAAAAAATAGCGCCTTTAGAAACTACGGTAATATGGTTCGATTAGGATTATAGAGAATATAAGCGATTGAAATACATCCTAGAAAATCACTTAAAAAATACTATTTATAATACTTTACAATTTCACCTCTCGTCAGTACTATTTTTCCATTTACATATAGTCCTATATTTAATCTTAGTATTATTTCCATTATAAAAAATGCTAGACTTACTGATAGAATTACCTAAAAAATTGGGGTTAAAATAATAAAAGCAAATTATTTTCTTAATTTTATTTTACTTTGTCATAAAATTTAAAATTCATATCGAAAAATGTTAAGTTAACACTTAAAATAAAAATGGTATAACAAATCAACAGTATAGAAATAGAATCTATTAAAAATACAAACCAATGATTTGGATATATAGCTGTTGAATTATTTGATAGTTTATATATTTATCTTTTAAATTATTAGCTGCATTTTTTAAACCAGGAAGAGCATTTAGATTATTTTTTATTATTTTACTTAATTTACTTTACAACATCGATTTAAGATTACTTTATTTAAGGACTTTAACTCTGATACAGTGATAACTATCTAGTAATGTTTAATTTATTAGAAAATCTATAATTTTAAAGTTGATTTTCACTAACTTAAATCTAATATGTCTAAGTTGATAACCTATTATTGATATTAGTATTGTTATTGTTGTAGTTTTAGTTCTAATTAGCTGCCGCTCTTAAATTATTTGATGGGGTGTTCACATTATCTACATGCTATTTATTAGAATCAATGAGTTAGATATAATTTATTTACTTATTATCTCTAAATAATAAAGTTTTAAAAGGGGAAAAAAAGGAGGCCTTATCTCTCAAAATTTTAAAATGATTATTGGTTAAAGAAGCAAATCTCTTAGAAGGTAAAGAAGAAATTAATTTTTGAATGACTTTTTTAATTCTAGATCGTTAATATATAAGAGCAAATTTATTTCTAATTTTGGTTTTGTTTGAAACTTTAGGAACATGAAGTTATGGAATAATATTTTTCTTTCCTTTAGAATTTCTTTTATCAGTATATTTATTATCAATAGCACATGAAATTTATTTTCTCCTTATGTTTTGATACGATCTAAATTAATTAAAAATGAAATTTATTTAAAATTATGAAATCCAACAGTAAAATAAATTATATATTTATTTTGAAAAAAATTATTTGTTGACAAATAAAATTCTTGTAGCCTTAACTTGGTATTATTAATAACAAATTAAATACTCATTGATATAGAATTAATAATTAGAAATAGAAATTCAACTAACTAAAAACAAAAATTAACATCATGAAGTGTTTAATTTTTATTATAGAAGAAGATAGCTCAAAACATTTTAAAAATAATAACTTATTACATTTTAGTGTCTTCCAATAAATTTTATTGAGAAAGGTGATTATGGGTTTTGGGAATAATATTGTCTTGGTTTCCTTATTTTACTTTTTTTATGGGTGGGGTTTATATTTCTTCCAATTTTTATAAATTATTTTATTTATTCTATGCTGCGTCCGAAGACTAATTTATATGAAATAGACTAGATTATATCTAATACTAATTCATATCTGTATTAGTAAGTATTTAGGTGCCTGTATTTGTTTTAATTCTGCTTTAATCTTTCAATTAATTTTTATTTCTTTAACTTTAGTTTGCCTACCAATTATTTTTATTTTATTATGTTGAATTTTAAGTCATTTTATAGTTGTTGCTGTTTGGATTTTAATTGTTAAGTGAAGTACTTTATTTATCATTTTAAAAAGTTGTATTTATAGCGCCTATCGTTGCATTATTTTTGTAATCCGTTATTTCTAAATCTATTTACTGATCCATGTCATTTTCTGACAATGACCCATATATGGAAGTATCTGATTTTTTTTATATTTTTCTAAGATCATAATGATCAGAAATATCAAACAATGACCTTCCTTATCTAGAACGAGTTATCAATAACATATCATCACTAATATTCTATAATGAAGATTAATTGTTTATCATTTGGATATTTTGTATTTCCATATTTTATAATATTTATTAGTTATTAAATAATTTTTTCTATTTTATTTTAAGTTGGAAATTAATTAGAATATTTTATTACATATTTGTAGTAATTTAATCATTATTGTATTCTTCTTGTACTTCTTACCAATTTATATGAAATATTCTAATTTTATTATTTTAAGAATACTAGTATATTATTAATGGTATATATGAGATATGCCAATTGAATTATTAAAAATGCCTATATGCATTACTTAAAATTTTAAATAAATCATCCGTAAGATAATTTATTTTAAATTTCTCAATAAATCATATATATATGATATGGTATAATTATAAGAGTACTTATTATAATATATAAAAAAAAAAAAAAAAAATTTTAAAAAAAGGTTGTCGGCACGTGGACTTCCCAAGCGGTCCCCCACCTTAGTACTAACCACGCCTTAAGACGCTTAACTTCGGAGTTCTAATGGGATCCGGTGCTTTAGCCTTAGTATGGCCGACAACGATATTCTTACTATTGACATCCATTTAAACAAAATTACTTTTGCTTATAAGTTTTAAAATTAAAATAATAGATAATAAATTTTAATTTTAAAATAAATTACAAAATTAATTAATTTATTAAAAAAAATATAAGTTAATTCAAATTATATTTGTAAAAAAAATAAATAAAAAAGAGTTACGTGAAATAATATAATGTTTCTATTAATAGTATTTAAGTTTCTAAATATAATATATACTATTTATAAACTATGGTATTTAGCTAATAGTGAATAAAATAACAATGATCATTTTTGGTAAATAAATTTATATGAACGCGTTATTTTTTTTTTCACGAAAAAATGCTTTGGGTAATATTTATTATTAAAATACTTTAATAAATAAATTAAAGAAATAAATAATAAAATAAAAGAAATTTACTATTTTATAAAATTTGACTTTTGAAAACAAGATTTAATGGGTTGCGGAAGTTCAAACGATGCTAAATCTTATACAAAGGTAGATCAATCTATCTGGAGAGGACAGCTTACTGTTCATTTAAGAAGTGCCACTATTAAAAAAGATTTTTAATTAATTGGAAAAATGGTAACTACCAATTATGAGGAAACATCAATTATTCTCACAGTTTTATTATATATAAAAATTCATAATTATTAAATTATAAATGTTTAATTTAGGATCCTTATGTAAAAATAAATTTAGGAAAATAATAAAAAGTTTCAACTGTTTGTGAAGATGGAGGATAATTCCCCACATGGACTAAACAATCCTTTACCTTTAATAGAACAAATGAAGATGATGTTTTATATATTTAAATGTGGAATAAAAACGCTATATAAAGCGATGATTTTATTGGTGAAGGAGGTAAATTTATAGCATATATTAATTATGTTTTATATTTATTTATTTAAATAAATAAAATTAGATTTCTTTATATTATTACTTAAATTACAAATAATATTTATTTTATATTATTAGGATTAGCCATGACCAAAGTAAGAAAAGGCACAAATAATAAAATAGAAGCTGAATGTGAAATCTTAGGAAAATAAGCTTAAGTCGGTACAATAGCTTTTTACCTTGAATTCGATTTATTGCCTGAATGTAAAGATCATGTAGAAATTTTAGCTCCTGACACTACTGGTTAAGTAAAAAAAAAGCTTACTAATTTTAAGCTAATTACTAACTAATTTATTATTTTTTATAGTTTATACTTAGACCCAAGAGGGCCACTTTATAACGAGATACAGTGTTTTTATTTGGTTCTATGTCTCCTGTAGCAGTTGTTAAATTAGGAGATGAAGTTTAAGTTTCTTCAGCTAATACAGATGGAGGGAAAAATCCAAAATGGGGAGTAATAATAAATAAAACATAATAAAAATATCTTAATTATTCTATTTTTATTTTTTTAAAGGATTAACTAATTTTGACAAGAGATTCTATTGCAAGTGATACTATTATTGTTGAATGCTAAAATTTTAATGAGTGTGATGACAATGAACTAATCGGTGTAGGATTCCTCTCAGTAACTAGTGCTTTACCTAAAGACGCTAAGCCTACTAAATCTATTGACTTATTTTTCGAAGGAAGTTATGTAGGTAATCTTACTCTAGAAATGGAGTTTATTTCAGATGAACCTCACAAATATGGTTAAGTTTAATAATAATAATTATAAGAGTAACCTCAATAATAATAATAACAACAATAATAATAGCCAATTTTAGCATACTAACCTCCCTAACTACCTTAAAATGGTTATGCTGAATTTAGATTCCCTAATGGAGACTTTTATTAAGGAGAATGGTTAAATGGCTAAAAAAACGGAAATGGTAAAATGCATTATAGATCAGGAATGTATTATGAAGGATAATGGCTTTAAGATCATTTCCATGGTAATTATTTATTTTAAAGATATTTACTTTTATATATATATAACTTATTATTATTATATGTATTATAGGACATGGTACTTTAAAAGTCTCTGGAACTACCTATACAGGATAATTTATTACTGGAAAGAAAAACGGATAGGGAACCATAGTATGGGATGGACAATTACAAAAATATGTGGGAGAATGGTAAGATAATAAATATCATGGAATTGGAGATTGGACTCATGCTAATGGATAAACACAGAAAGGAGAATTTAGTGGTGGAAATAGAACAAGATGGATCGAGGATCAACCCCAAATATTTATTGCTGCTGGAAGATGTTTATAATAAGGAGGAACATTACCTAGTGACAACAACGAATATTTACTTACACTTAATTATAATGGATGGATACAAGTAATCCACCAACAGAGTAGATAACCCGTAATAACTATAAATTAATTCCCCACCTAACCCAGACCTCCTTTCTTCTTAAGACTTGAAATGGATGGAAGACTTAACGCTATCGATGGTAATGGATAAACCTACTATTGCTCAAGGCTGCCTAACAGCCCTATGTAAGGTAACCCTCCCTTCAAACTTGTTATGTAAAATGACGGAAAAGTAGCTATTCATGATGCTAGTCAACCTGTATGGTTTTCACATTGAAAAAAAAAAAATATATATATATGTATTAAATTAAATAAATAAAACATACAAACCATTTCAACTAATATTTTATCTTTAATTTTTCATAGACTTATATAATAAAGAAGAGTTTGATATAATATATATATAAATAAATAGACAAGAGAAATTTTTATATTTAGAAAACGCTTCATTTATTAAATAAACTTTTTATAATATATCACTCTTATTCAACCATTAATTATTATTATAAAAAGATATTCAAAATAAAAAAAAAAAAAATAAACATAAATATTTAATCTAAAGTAACTTAAGAGCTATGGATGTAATATAATTTTTTAAAATCTATCATTTAATCATTACTTATTATTAGAGTAAAATAGAAAGACATGATTATGAATGCGATTATTGTGGAAAACAGCTTGTGAAAGAAGAAGCCTACTCATGCAGACGCAATATAAAGAGCTGGGCATGCGATATCTGTAACAAAAGCTTTTCTCCCACAACTGAAGGATATCATTGTTCATGTGAAGACTAAGGGTTTGATATTTGTATCGAGTGCTATGATAAGAAGGATTGCAGAATTGTATATGCTTAATTTATTTAAATTGTAAAAATAATATTTATATTTTTATTGAATAGAAAACTGAATTTAAATGCGATCATTGCAAGGCGAAATTAGCGGAAGGAACTCCTTATAAAAATTCCGTTGTATTTAATTCATGGTTCTGTGATATTTGCAAACAAAAATATGGCCCTTAATAGAGTAGTTGGAATTGCATGTGTACAGCAGAAGGGTTTGATATCTGTAAGTTATGCTATATTCGAAAAGATGGAAGAGGAGTATATATTTCTTCATTATTTTACCATAGTTTAAATAAAATATTTTATATTTAAATTTTTAAATAGTTATATTGGGATGAATATATGAATAAATTAAAAGAGATTCAAAAAATGAGTCCAGAAACCAAAAAGCACAATGCAAAAAAGATTACTCAAAGAGCTAAAAGTAGACTTGAAGAAATTAAAGAAGAAGAAATCATTGAAAAAGCTCGGGATTAAGAAAACAATACATAACCCTATAAGTAAATTATGCCATCCTGTCTTTCTGATTCTTAGATCTCAGAAAATGAAACCTATGCCGAATCTGAGAAAATAGTAAGATTTTTTTTAAATTTATTTATTTTATTCTATTAAATTTTTTTTTTATGTTTTTATAGATTAAAGAAACTTTTGCTTAAAAACGAGATGATTTGGAAAAAGTAATAATATATCATTATAAAAACAGCAAATAATTATAATAAATTTATTTAAAAATCTAGCTTGATAAGGATAAACTATTAGACATTATATAAAAACTATAATTGTAACTCGGAAGAGCTATTTATGAAAGAGATGAAGCCAATGCTAAAGTGAAGAAACTTAAAGAAGTTTACGAAGTAATCCATATTTAATTTACTTCTACCCTTAAATATAATTTGTATTTATATAAGATTTAATATGTTACTGACTATCCATACCAATCAAAAATATAAACAGAACATTATGGTTTATATACAGGAGAAATGGTTAATGGTAAGAGGTAAGGAAAAGGAATTACAATCTGGGATGATGGAGTTGAATAGTTAGGATAGTATAATGATGATAAGTATATATTTAATTGTTTTTTTATATTAAATTTGTTTAATAGTAATAATATTTTTAATAGATTAAATGGGTATGGTGAAATTCATTCAGAAAAAGATTGTTATAAAGGAGAATTTAGAAATGGAGAGTAATTAAATTATTTTTTTATAAATGTTATATAACTAATTAATAGATTTGATGGTCATGGGGCATTGTAATATCCAAGTGGAAATATTTATATAGGAGATTTCTAATATCATATGTAAAAACCATGCATTTAATTTTTTATCACATCTAAATATATAAATATTACAAAGGAAGCATGGATTAGGTAAATTTATTGAAAAAAAGCAAGAGGGAAATACAGTAACCTATTATGGAACATGGAAAAATGGAGTTAAACATGGATTATTTGATGTTGAAGAAAATGGAGTTGTAAAAAGAAATTGTGTATATGTTAATAATGTTATGCGTCTTGATGGTGTTATATAACAGGCTGAAGAGCCCTAATAGTGATTATTTTAAAATATTTAAAAATTAATAATTTTTAACATTGTTATAACCATTAATTATATAGTATTGTTATAAATACTAGAACAATAAATTACGATTTCAAAATAAAAATTTAACTACATCTGTGTTGAAACACTTAAATTTATTATTGCTAAAATATAAAATATAATTAATTATTCTGGTAAGTTAATTAATAATTATATAGTTTAATTAACAAAGAGTAATAGAAAAAAAAAAAAAANTATAGATTCAACTTTTTCATTTTATATATAATCATAAAAATGTTACTAAATAACAATTACAGGTCATTTTAGGAGCTTGGCAAAAGTAAAAAGCATATAAACTATTTTTATTTTTTAATGTTTGCTTTAAATGTTATTAATTTAAAATATAATATATTATTATATAAATAGATATAATACAATCGAATGATTTGTAAAATAGCATTAGTTATAGTTCTAATTATAATTCATCTTTGAAGAGATAATAAAGTTAATAACTAAAAATAGTATTATAAATATATACTTATAGTATAAAAATTAAATTATTGTTTTATATCAACTAAAAATATATAATATTTTATAATAGAGATGGTACCAGAAAATGTTCCTTTATATAGTTATAATGGTTTGAAGGGAGGAAACTTATTAAATACCCCAGTCTCAATTCCTAAAAATAATGACAATAGAAAAATAACTTCTTATTAATTAAAATCTGAATAGTTATTAGTAAAATTTTAAATTATCAGATAATAATTAATTTTATGATATCGATTCTAATTCCAAAAAAGGTAATATATCAAAAATACCTCATATTATTATATTTTTACAGGTTTTTATTATAGTACAGAGGTAAAGCATACCTAACTACAATAGCAATTAAAATAGAGAGGTTTTAAATTCATCTATTTTTTAATAAAATAATAATTTTTAAGGTAATTATATAATTTCTATATCATGGCTTTAATTTATAATAAAATACCAATAATAGATAATGAGAGAAGAAAAAATACATTTAACTTTTCGAGAATTTATGGTATGGAATCTTAAAAAACAGAAAATTACAAATTAAAATAATAAGAATATAAATAAGCTTTATTAGAATAAATATTGGAAAACAAATAGAAAAAAATATTAGAAAAATAAAAGAATGAAGATTTAGATATGCTTGATGAATAAAGAGTATATACTCAGTTAAATTAATAAAATGTTAAGTATCCTACTATAGGTAGATATTATATATAGTTTAATAATTATATTTAAAAAATTTAATTCATTCATTTCATAAAGGATAATAAAAACCATTAAACCTTTAAGAATAATTGATATATCAAAATACATCTACTCCATCTAAAGTTAAAAGAACACCTGTTAAAAAAGTAAGATATAAATTGCAAGATGAAGTATAGCATCGAAAATAGTAGAATACAAATTTCAACATTTTTTATGATGGAAATTAAATAGAGAACTTATAAGATAATATAAAATACCAACAAAATAAAAGCTAATAGAATTAGAGATTAGATTAGTAGTATTACCAAGGTCCATTAGAATTAAACTAGGAAAATATGGAAATTTAACTTTTAAAATAACAAATTTTATCATATGGTAATGACATGAATAAATAATTAAAAAGAATTTAAGAGGATTTGGAATTTCTTAAAGAAAATAGAAATAAAGCTCATAGTGATTATGAAAACTTAAGAGTCTAAATTTCAAATTAACTAAAATAGCCGATCAATTAAGTATCTCAAACTCCTACAATTATGAGCAAAAAACCTCCAAATTATTATAATTCTGCAATAAATTCTCAACCAAATAGTTTGACTAATTCTATGCATAGTTCTTATCATATAAAAAATTCTTATTCTCGACCAGCCATAAATTCTTAAAAAAATAATATTGAAGAGGAAGAAAATGATAAAATATTTAATTAAATTATGAGTCCAATTAAAAAAAATAATGATATCAGCTTGAATTAATAAGGGAAATCTCGAAAATAATCAGAAAATGCAAATGATACTTCGTTTTTAAATAAAGACAAGTCATTAATATGTTAGGATATATCAAATAGTGATAAATAAAGTATCAAGGACTAAACATTGCACTTAAATTAAACTGATGAATAATCCTTATTATAATAAGATAATAATGAACAAAATACATCTTAAATTGAATAACTATCATAGGACAATAAAAAACAAAGTAAGTAATAATTAGAAGAAGAAGAAGAAGAAGAAGATGATGGAATAAATAATATTCTATAAGAAATAGAAAATTCTATTAATTAAAATAAATTATCAATTCAAATAAAGCAAAAAAAAAACTGATTATAAAAATTATATTATATTCAGATTAAAGAATATAAATTATATAAAATTATTTAGTTATTATATATATATAACTTAAGTATCTGTACACACATTATCTTTTATATATCATTTTCAGTAAACACCCTTCATAGCTAATTCTAATTTCAATCTATTAAAATAAGTTGGATCAGGGTACCCAAAATAAGCAGCCCCTAATTTGTAAAAAATGTATATTTTATAAACAAAAATATTGTATATTAATATAGTGAAAGCGTACCTCCTGAAGTATTAGTTTTATGATGAACTCCATTCCAAACTGTTGTGTTATCTTATCCCGTAGTTACACTTCTTCCTACTGTAAAAAGTAGTTTTCTCTAAAATCCTATCTATAATAATTTTAAACATTCTCTCCCCTCTTCATTATCAGGCAAATAAGCAACTCTTGAAGTTCCAGAATAATGCTAATATAAATAATAATATGTTAACTACCATATTAATGTATTAAATTTATTTTATATTACTTTCCCATTTCTCATTCCACTGGGAAAATGATAATTTATTGTAATAGTTCCTATTTTTTCATATCCACTACAATGCATATTTTTATGAACTTTATGAGTCATCGTACCATCCGGCTAATCTCCTTCCATTACTCCATAAATTCTTGAACAAATCTAATAAATATAAATTATTCTTAACTCTCTAAAATTAAGAAATGTATTTATTGTTATCATTTTACAGGACATTTAATATGCTTTTTTTCTACACAATGTAGCAGGCATTATTTATGGAAAAAATGTCCCTCACATTCACTTAATCCTACAACATCTTGATCATCTTTCTTTTATAGTTATTCAATAAACTATTCTTTGGTAAATTTATCGATATCATCATATAATTCACATTAGCATATGCAACATCTTTCTTCCTCCACTAATTTTATATTTCTGTTTTATTTATCAATATTTTCCTCGGCCTTAAACAAAAAGTATTCTAGTGCTGAAAAATTAAAATGATCTGTAATTTTTAATATCTCTTCTTCTTTATTCGATGATTTTTCTTTTAGATATGTCTCATATTCATTTAAACTTTGAATCATTTATAAGAGATGCTTGTCTTATTAAACAAATTTATTTTTAAGATCAAATATATAACTTCTCTTTGATATAGTGAGCTAGTGAAAAAATGTTAATTTTAGTTTATACTAATGTTAATAATTTTTAAAAATATATATTACACTAATTTATTCTTTTGAAATTTTTATTTCGATAGGTTCTATTTGTTATTTAAATTTTTCTATATTTTCATCATATTTTTCTTTAGTGTTTTTCTATTTTTATTCTCTCTTTTACTCTTTTTAAAGTTTCGGTTCATCTGTATTTTATTTTTTTTATGAGCTATTTCTTGTTTTCCTTTTCCCTAACATTTTAAAATATTTTATTTAGAAATTTTTTATTATTTATAATATTTGTATTGAGTGTGTTTAATTATTATTTCCAGATATTTATTTAAGTAATTTGATAAATACTAATAATAATCAATATAAATGACAATACTTATCAATTATAATCATTGAAAAAATTTTTAATAGCGCCAATAAATAATATAGTCTAAATATAGAATTATACAAATTTTCATATATTTTTTGAAAAAACAAAATTTTATTAATTAAAAAATTATATTTATATATTCTCATTTTTATATTAATATTTACATATATAAAATTTATATAAATAATATTATTTCATTATAAATACTATACTATTATTTTTTATTACACGGTTAATATTATTTTTTATTATATGTTAATTAATATTATTCATTATATATTATTTTTACTCTTATATAAATAAAAACAATAAAAGCCATAGTAAAAGTAAAAATCGAACTGGTTCAATACAAATTACATTTTGACATTATAATTATAAGAAAATTAATATAAAAAAATCTCCCCCACATATTTATGAACATTTAAAATCCCTAAAATAATAATATTAACAACAACTAGAATATAAATAATAGATCGCTAATTAGCAAATTGATTGATCTTGAATTCAAAAAAGAAAATCGTCTGAGGAAAAATATGGACGTACGATAAGCAAATGCTATATGTGGTCAAATGCTTTACTAAAACTAATGCCAAGAAGGCAACAACTGCCCATTCAAACACGTAGACCTGCATACTATTATCGAAAGCATTAACCCATTGCTATACTAAAAAATCTAAAATCTATCAAACCAAAATGAAGGATAACCTTGAATTATAAAGTTAAAAAATAAAGATAATATGAGAGAGGAAGATAAAAAAAATAACATTTTTAATAAATAATTTTAATTTAATAAAAATAAAAAATTTTATTTATAGTAATAATATTTAAATCAGCATACAATAAATAATACAAACCTTCTCATCTTTAGACCATAATTTAAAAGAAATTAATAAACATAAGATATACCCTAAATATTTTTATCTCTTTAAACAAATTTCATTAAAAAGTAATTATCAAACAAATAAGATTAATCAATATAAAGCTCAAAAAGTAATAAAAATATTAAATAAAATGAACAAGAATAACCAAATATCTCTACACACTTAAACATAATATCTACCAACATAAGATCAATACACAAGCATCATTTAAACAAAGCAGCGATACTTGCATTAATGTAACAAAAATAATACGATATAATTATGCTATAAGAAACTTGGACGTAAAACTATGATTATTTTCTAAATATAGGATATCAAATAAACTCAAAACTAATGAGAAACAATAAGAGCATGGGACTATGTACTATGATTAAAAATAATATTTAATTTGAAAATATTGAAAATTCATATGAAAATAATAATATTTTAATAAATAAAATAGTTACAAGTAATAAACCTAGTAAAATGATCTTTATCATCAATACATATCTCCAACATGATGTAAAAGAAAAAAATAAAACAATGTAATGCTTATAATAAATTATAACATTAATACAATAATAATATAAAAAACCTTCCATATTAATAGGAGGCGACTTCAATACAAATTTAGTTGTTAACCAATGCGAATTATATTAATGGCTAAAGCTATAATAATTCAATATACTTAATGATAATCAAAATAATACAAGAAATAACAACATAATAGATTATATTTGTGCTAAAAATTGCAACATCAAATAATTCAAAATTATGAAAAATGTTGGTAACTCAGATCATAAAGCTCTAAGTGTACAAGTAGACAACTTCCCAATAACAATAAACCAATAAATAGAAATATTTAATAATAAATAAGTAAAAATAGAAACGAATAAATTGAAAAAAATATTAGAAAATAAGCTAACTAATAAAAATCTTATACAATTATTCTGTAAATGGATATACACGACCAAATTAAAATACCAAAATCGATTAATTAAAACCACCTTAAATGGAACTAGAAAACTACCAAAAAACTTAATGCAACACTTTGATCAATAAGGCTATATCTCTTAATAAGATAAACTACATGTGGAAAAAGAAATTAAAAAATACCAAGAAGAGTATAAAAATAAATTAATCAGCATCATCATAAATAATTAACACGAACAGGAATATTATAAGATAATAAACTTTTTCACCAGTTTAAGAGAATAATAAAACAATGCTTACATAAAAACATTAAACCATAAAAACAAAATCATACATAACAAAGAAGAAATACAAATAATTTTAACGGAGTACTATAAAGATTAATTTTCAGACTAACTGGGATATAAAAGACAATTCGAAATTGATGATACACTAAAAAGATTAGACGTGGAATAATTAAACTAAATAGTCAAAGATATAAAAAAAAATAAAGCTCCGGCATATGATCTAATAAGTGATAACCTACTAGTAAATCTAAATGATATTCAAAAAAATAATGTAATCAGGCTAATAAACCAAATTTTCGAATACCAAAAAATTCCCACTAAAATGAGTATAGGAAGACTTATAATAATAAACAAAAACAAGGACAATGCCTCACCTACTCTTGATTAATGTAGACCAATAACCTCAATTAGTTTAATATAAAAAATAATAGAATATAGTATTTCAAAGTAAATTTACTCATTCATAGAAACAAATAATGTTATAAATACTAACACCCAAACCGGCTTCAGGAAAAATAGCTCCACACAAATCAATTTGGTATAAACTATTTCAATGGCATTACACTACAAATTACAAAGACATAAAGGTACATCATGTATATTCTGGGATCTTAAAAATGCATTCAATTAACCAAAACATAGTCAAATAATAAACACTCTAATTAAAAAAAAATTTCCCAAAGATATCATAAACAAAGTTAAACTGCTTTTAAATTCATATTAGTCTAGTATAGATGGCAAGACTTACATACCAATTAACATAGGAACACCATAAGGATCTAAAATCTCTCCAGCATTATTTATCCTAGTTTATGACAAATGCACTGCCCAATTACTAAAACTTGCATAAGGAAAAATAGAATTATTTGCATATGCTGATGACACAATGGCAATCTCCATCTGCAAAACAAAAAAAAGAGGATTAAAGTAAGTGATGAAAATAACTAAAGAATATGAAGATATATGTACAAAAAATAACTAACCTATAAACTAAAATAAATCTGGAATCTTACCAATAATTAGTAAATGGAATGATAATAAACAATAGGAAATTAATAACATAAAAGTAATAAAAGAATATAACTATCTAGGAATCACAATAGACTATCTTTTGAAATTTGAAACCCACATATAAAAAATATACAGAAAATGTAAAAACATAATTAGTAGATTATTCATACTCAATAATTCAATAATACCATATGAAGTAAACATAAATATTTTTCACATGTATGTAATGCCACATTTGCTATATTTTAGCCCTGTTGCAAACCTATAATAAGAAACAATGAACAAAATAAAAATAATATAAACAAAACTCATTAAAAAAGTTTTAAAATTTAAAAAAAACAAGCAAAAAATAAATTTGCATAAAACTACTGCTATAGCTCCAATAGAATACTGGGCAGACTATTTATTATACGTAAATATACTAAAAATACAACACCTAACCAATAATATCAACAAAACAAGCTTGCTAAAATTGAGATAACATATGAATATAATAAAAGATAAGTACTAAATACTTTAAAATAAGACAACTCTATAAGAACAAATTGATGAGGGTAAATCTAAAATATTTGAATAATGGAAAATAGATTATTATGCAAATAATTACAATTATGAACTCCAAAATTTAGCACTAAAAAATGTAAACTTTAAAAAAATTATTAAATTATAAACACAAAACTATCTAAATCCATAGTAATTGAAATACAAATTCAAAGTAATAAAATGCTGTTTCTGCCAACAACAAAATCTAGATATATTTCATTTCACAATTAATTGCACATCGCTATATTATAAACAAAGATAATTACTTCAAAAACTTTAAATTAATTAAGACTTTAAATATACAATTTTATAATTTCCATAGAGTATGTCCTCTTAATTAATAATACAACAACAAGGTTAAGGAAATAATGTATTATAAAATATTTTGAAAAACAGTATAAACTCAATTTATGATTATTTAGATGCTATTTAAAAAACAGTAATAGAATACCTAAAAAACACAAATGATACATGATAAAATAGACACAAATTCATAAATTATCAAATAATAATAAACATTCTTTTATAATATTCAAATATAAGCTATAAACTTTATTTCAATATATATGTAAATTTATATTATGTATAATTTCATGTTATATAATGTAGTAACATGCCTAACAATTATAGGCAAAGGAAAAAAAAAAAATATATTATTTTTAGAAAAATCAATTATAAAAAATAAACCACATATTATTAAATAATTAATAATGAGACTATTAGATAAAGAATTTATTTATAAAGTAATTAATCAATACATATAAAGCATAGAATAAAAAAAATAAATTCAAAATAAATAAAATATACTAATATGTTAATATAAACAAAGGGATATTTTTGCATTTTGTTATATTTCATTTTATCTTATTTCAATGTCGATGGAGAAAGTTATAACTAAGAATAAGATATAATTGCATAATTGAAAAAGTTATAATCTATGGGGATGATGATTTAGTTCACCAGTTTATAACAAATCTAGGAGTAGAGCAAGGGTATTAGTTTTACATATATTTGTCACTTATAAAAAGAAACTATGATATTATTATTNTTTTTAATCATAGTCCAAGGTTATCTCATTAAGCAATTTAACTTTAAAGTTCTATAAAAAAACATAATTAGCACAACAATTAAGAGGATTATTAAATATTTCATACAAGAAAACTTCTAAATATTGTTGAAAAAAATGTTATAATACCTTGTTTATAGAACTAGATATCTATGAATATAAATAGTGATATAACCAATAATGACCTAAAAAATATATCACCTTCAATACACAACTCAGAAAAAGCATTCTCTTTCGACGAAACTTAGTGTAATGGAACAGATGGTTATAATCTTAATATCTATTTTCCATATATCGATGAAAATTAAAAATATTGCTTAATTCAGACAATCGATATTAATTCTTCATGTGTTTAAAATCTCTCTGTTTAAGGGATTGATATTAAAAAAAATGGGCTAACTTCCATTAAAATAAACTTGAATGCATTGTCTTAATTTAATGCCAACAATATATAGTAATAAATATTACTACAAAATTTAGATATAATAAAAAATGCAGGATTTCAGATTACTTTTAAATTTTAAAATACAAAAATACTTAAACTAAATAATGTAGTTATTAGAAATTCTACTTTGACTTCAGAAAAGTAAGTATTTTAAATAGATAACATAACTTAATAAATTTAAATTGAAAAATGTGAAATAAGTGGCAATAAGGGTGGAATCGTATTTTAGATATTTAATTCTTAAAAAATTTTAATATCTGAATCTACTTTTAAAGAAAATACAAGTAAAGATGAAGTTGGTGGAGTATTTTATATTAAAGATTCTAATGATATTTCTATAAATAAAAATTAATTCGAATAAAATTAAAATGGAGCCAAGCAAGGGGGTTGCTTGTTTTTAAAAAGATGCTAAAATGTACAATTAAATGATAATAAAATGTATTTAAACTAAGCTAAAACTGATGGAGGAGGCATATCTTTTTTAGAAACTACATAGATAGATATTAATATTATATAATGCGAACACAATGAAGCTCTACAAGGGTACGGTGGATGCTTATCTTTCATAATGGCTTAAAATATAACTTTAAAAAATTCAGTATTCAAAGGCAATTAGGCTGTAGGAGGAGGGGGAATTTATTTCTCAACTTGTATAAATATTTTATTATCAAAGAGTGAATTTTTAAACAATGATATTACGACTAAAGGTAAATTATTAAATTTTAATATTATTTTATAAATTGAATAATATTTAAAAAGGAAACGGAAATGGGGGGGGCTTATTTATCACTGATTCTAATATATTTAATGGTCATAAACTAGAATTTTCTAATAACACTAGTAAAGGGAATGGCGGAGGTATGGAACTTGATCTCACTTAAAATTCTACCTTGGAATACTGTAATTTTAAGAGTAATAAAGGCTCTAAAGGAGGAGGTTTGGGTTTTTATGGATCTAATAACGTGCATCTTAGTAATTTAATATTTTATAGTAATACTGCTTCAGTATCTGGTAGCGGAATAGCAATTCAAAGGTCAAATGGGCTGATTAAGATAAATGAAGTACTCCTTGATTCAAACAAAGAGGCATTTTATGGGGGAGGGATCTACTAGGCATATAATTAGGCTGACATTTAATTAATAAATAGTGTTGTCAAAAACTGCAGTTCTTAAACTATGGGCGGAGGAGTCTTGGATTATGCAACTCGATATAGTTTTTTTTAAAATACAATATTTGAAGATAATTTTTGTAATGGTGCGGCAGGGGCCATATTTTCTAAACTCATAGAAAAAGAACTAGTATCAAATTGTAAATTTATAAACTGTAAATCGAATAATGAAGGAGGGATTATCTAGATAGTAGTATCTGATGGAATAATTAGTATTGAGGATAGTATTTTCGAGACTACAGTTGAGAATGATCCTGAAAATGAAATATCAGTCTTTGACTTATAATCGGCATATGTAAATGAAAACAAGTATTAATATTTTTTAATTACATTAATTTTAAATTATTTTATTAAGGTAAACAGTATTAGTATAAGAAATTGCTCTTTTAATGGAGTGGGAGGATAAAATGGATAAGGAGGGTTTTATATATATAATGTTAAAAATTTTTCTATTTATGATACCGACATAAAAGGCCATTTCAATGTTAATAAAGGAGGATCTATATATGGACATATTATTGATCAATTTATTATCTCCAATTTAACCATTAATGATTCGGTATCATAATAATTCGGAGGAGGAATTTATTTTAAATAGGTTAAAGATTTATAAATAAATTCATTGCAATGCTTAAATTCCGTTTCTGTAGATAAAGGAGGATGCTTTTTCTTCTATGATATTAAAAATATACAAATTTCGAATAACAGTAATTTCAATAATAATAATGTAAATTCGACTATCGTAGTAGTCGGAGGAGGTGGAGCAGGATATATAGAAAACTCAGATTAATTATCAATTACAAATGCTAATTTTTATAATAATTCTGCGTATTTTTTTGGAGGTGGCTTACTCATTTAAAACTGCAAAGATGTATACATTAATGGATGCAAGTTTTAATAAAATTCTGCTTTTTTAAACACTACTTTGCAATAAAATGAAAAGCATTATGAATATCATATTAGTTAAGGAGGGGGATTGTTTTATAATTCTGGTAAAAATATATAAAAATTATTATAAATTGTACAAATAATGATTAAATTAAATAATAGGTAAAGTCAATAAAACCTATATTCAAATAACAAATTCGGAATTTGAAAATAATATGGCTTCAAGTGGAGGAGGAATGTTTATACTATAATAATAAAACAGTACTATTTTAACAAAAAATGCTGAAAATTTAAAATTCTTAAATAATGTAGCTGATCTTGGACCTGCTTTTAGATACATCGGCTAAAAAAACATAATTTTATAAGAACAATTTAAAAATCATTTATTCTAAAATAATACAGGTTTATTGGAAAAAAATGATATATTTTTTGAGTAATAATTTATTTTTTAAAATTTATTATTATAAATTATTATTTAAAATAGGTACTATAAAAATGAAAGGATTACTAGTAATATGGATGCCAATTTTGAACTCTGTCCGCCTGGTACCATGCTTATTAAACCATAAACAAATTGTGATGATTGTCCCAGTTAGGTAGAATGCGAAGGAGGCTATATATCATTAAAATTGAAAAAAACCTATTGGAGAAGTAGTAAATAATCACAAAAATTTTATTATTGTTTCGAAGATCCTAAAACTTGTCAAGTAATTTACTATTTTTAAGTTAAATCTAAATTTTCATTTTAAAAAGGGAAAAGACTAGTGCTAAAAAGGGTATGAAGGAGTTTTGTGCTAACAATGCTCTTTGAAACAAAATTATTACTAATCTTCTTTTCATGTCTGTTCTAAATGTTAAAAGAAGAGTACTGAAGCCTTTCATCTTATTTTTCTAAGCTTATTGATGGGAATATTAATTTTTATCATTTAATATTATTCTAACTTTAATTATGAAAACATGATCAAAAGAATATGTGTTAAACATCTTTGGGGAATATTAACACTAGAAATGGAGAGGAATTCTACAATGATTAACATTATCATAGAGTATTTTTAATTTTTTTATTTGATCTAGTGCTACAAATTAAAATTACTTAGTCTATGGAAAAGAATAGGAACATTTTTATGTAATAGAATTTTTTTTTTTTTTATCATTTTTTATAATTATAATTATATTTTAATATGATATACACAATAGCTATACCTTAATGGATATTTTCTCTTAATTATGCTTGCTTTCAAAACAACACAAATAATAGTCTACAATAGGAAAATTAGTTAAGAGAAAAATAATATGTTAATACTTATTACTTTATTCTAGCATTTATGGCAATTACTCTTGTTATAACATTTTTAAAGTATTTTAAATTCTCAAAAGTTAAATATTAATAGGAAATTAAATATGTAATGTGCTAAACTATTAGTTTTCTAATTATACAATTACATATTTTTATTCCCGGATTGATAAAATATTCAATGTTTTCTCTTTTCTGTAAATAAGTTGGTGATAAAAACTATTCTTAAATAGATTCAAGTTTTGTATGCTCTAGCGGTTTTTATATTAATAGTATAGTTTTAATTAATTCTCTTATTTTATTAGTATTAGTTTTATTAGTTCCTATTGCATATCAATCAGCTTAAATATATTTGTTCAGATACCATTAAAGCAATAAGAAAATATTTTTTATAAGAAAAATAGTTTATTTCCTTTTTAGTAGCTTCAAAGATCAGAAGACATAATGGGTTATTTATAACTATTTATATGTAAATTATTTTATCTATAATAATATTATAGTTCATTAGTAATTTTTATTTTTTAATAATTACAGAAAGTCATATTGATCTTAATAACTCACTTATTTTATGAAAATGGATAAATAGTATAAATTATTTAGCTAATATTTGTACTATTTTATAGTATTAAGTATTACAACTATAAGCCCCATAAGATCCCTAAATACTATTCTATATAGAATAAAATTCACTTTGTATAGATATTTACTCTAAGCTTAAATATCATATCTAACAATTTATTTAAACATGAAATCTATAAAAGTTTTACAGAATTTGTAATCAACTTCATGTAAACCAATATATATTAAATATAAAACTTAATATGATTTTTATTATAATTATTTTTTATAAAACTAAGCAATATTATTATAATTGCTTATATTATTCTGAAGTGGTTCCCTTAATTATTTGTAAAATTCAACTAAATTTTAAAGAAATTTATTCAAAATCAAAATGACCCATTGTCAACTTATATTAAAAAAATATTTTAATTGAGGGAAAATACAGAGTTAAGATGGGCTTTATTGAGAACTGTAGCTCTAATTTACATAAAATAACTTAAAATCCCAACTCTTTAAAAAAGTAGTAAAGAATTACTATTTTTTAATTATTCTAATGAAGAGTTATAAAGCTTAATAATGGATGGTAGATACATAAATATAATTTAAATTAAATGTTAATAATTTAAATTTTAAGATAAATATAAAGAAGTCCAGAAAATGATAAAAGAGAATAATAATAAACTATCATTCTAGAACAATAATAATAATGACCTCATGTTGTCAAAACTCTCTATTAAAGACAAGATAAAAATGGCTAATTCATAGCTCTTATAGATAGGATCGTTTAACTAAATGTTAAAATCAGATTTAATAGGAACTATAAAATAAAATGATTAGAAAAGAAATTTAAGTTTTGAAGTTCCCACTTCAATTAACATTAATAGACCTAAAAAATCACATTCTATATATAAATGTTGAATAAATGAAAATATATTTATATATAAAGTATAATTTTTTTTATATTTTTGATAAACGATAAAGTAATTTTATAATTTTTTTATTCATAATTTTATTTATTTATTATTATTAATATTTTGTCACTTTATTACTTACTTAATTCTTCTACTATGAGATTCATCAGATTGAGGAATCTTTATTTTTAAAGACTCAAAAATATGATTGGTTTTATCCATATTGCTGTCCCGTAAGCTTTCATCAATCAAGTCAGGTAAATAATCTTAACTAGGTTACTTTTTATATTATTCCGAGTAATTATCATGGTCATTTGATGCATCTACTATTCTATCTATTTCTTAAAATGTTGTATCATTTTTATTTCTCCTGTTTTATTATGATAGCAATAGTTCATTATTGGTTGTATTATTTTCTCTTAAAGTATCAGAAATATTCATATTTAAATTGAGATTCATTCTATTTTCATTTGATTTTTCTTTAATATCATTATTTAAAGGGTTGGCTGTCTAATCCTAAAATCAATTTTAATTATTGTAAAAATACTTATTCTTAATTAATATTTTAAATTAATTTAAGCTACTTAACAAATGTCTTAAGTAAAAATAAGTGGAGATTGCTAAGGAGATAATTAGTTTTAGCGTTATTTAAAAACATTAAATTTGTATCTATTCACTATTGACATACCTTTTTGTTAATATTCTAATTTTATTTAAAAATATCTTTAAATGTCTTGCAGTTAAGCTTTTTCTTTTTATAATAATGTCTTTTCATTTTCATCAAAAAAGTATTTGTTTATTAGTGTATAATTTCCTGATATTAATAAAATAATTAAAAAAAATAGTAAGAATTATATATAATTAAGATAAAAAATAAAAATATTTACCCGATTTTAATTAATCCATGTATTTTTTTTCATTAATAGCCATGAATATGACTTCATTACTAATTCCAATAAATTACGATTATCTTTTAATAGTTTTATATTATTATACATAATTTTATAATAGTTTCCATTTTTATTTCATTTTATTTTTTTATTCAATTTTATTTTTCATTCTTTTAAATATAAACCAGTTTGGTAATTTATCTAAATTATAATTTATCTTTTATCTAATTTAAATAGCAAAATATGGGGAATAATAATATAAGCCTATAATAACTACATATAGGTTGCAGGCAAACATAACTAATAAGCATGCTAATTAAATAATACTTAAATTTTAATAATTATTTTTCTTTATTTGCTAAACAATTATTCCTGTAAATATTGTTGCTAACTGTGCTCCTCCAGCAGATAAGGATAATTAGTTTAATCTGGAATGGTTAAAAGGTTATTTGGAATAGCATAAATAGGTATATAGTCCAATTAATAAAAAACATAAAATTGATCTTATAAAAATATTATCAAAAAAGTAGGTGGCAACTACAGTAATAGTGATTTTCTATAAATAATTGATAAATATATGAATTACGATAAATTTAATTTTTTTTACCAAAATTAGCGAAAAAAATTCCCAATAGTAGCAATTATTTTTGAATTCTATAAATAAAAATCCATATTTTAGTCTCACAAGATAGGAATGAAGGTATTTTCTATTTTTATAAATTAAAAAAAATAGAATCATTGGCACAATTATGGAACACAATAGAAAAACAATAATATTTAGTGGAATTAGTGTTTTAGAGTAAAATTTAGATTAGCATTGAAGATGAGTGTCTGTAATAGTAACTTGTTAATTTCCAATGTTTCTGCAAAACATGAATCTGATGTTGCTTTAAGCAACTCCCATAGACTGGGTAACGAAGCATACAAGAGAGGTGCTGATTAGTTGCGTGGTCACTATGTGCCATTTTTTTCTTAATTTTTTTATGTTTCTGATTATAGTCAAAAGCATTAGAGATAAAAAAACAAATATGTGAAATCCATAGGCAATATTTGATAAGTTATATTTTATTTTGTCTTCCTCTACTTCTTCCAAAATATTTTTAAAGCAAATAATGGGAAGACTCATTGCTTGTCCTGGGTTGGCTGTGATAAAAAAGAGGAATATATAGCTATATATTATAAATCCATTTTTTACTTAAATTGGCTGCAATGTTTATCATAAAGTTGAATATATCTAGGTCATTTGGTATTATAAGATATGATATTTGAAAATGCATTATAAGAATTTTTATAATTGGCGAAGATTGGTTATTAAAGTTTGTTTTTTTATGCCATAATATTTCTAAACATCTTTTTTATAGATTCTAATCTATTTTTAATTTAACTTTACTTGCTGCATTATTTATAATAATGATATAAAGAACGTATAAAAATATTATAAATATTGTTATAGCTGCTCCTGAAGGGCACTTTTAACAGCCATTGCTAACCGATTAACTATATCCTTTTTTATAATCACACTCTTCACATAAAACACCTTTATATCCTTTCAAACATTAATCATATCCCTGATATAATGAAATATATTTATAACATTATGAGTCCATATAATAGTTATTTACTAAACATCTTTCTGGATAATTTTCACATTTTATATAAGAAAAACTTTATTAACTTCTCCAGTATCCCTAAAGCATATTGAATTCATATTTATTTACATTATATAAATATTATATATGATATTACTGGTCTAGGATAATTTCCAGCATATCCTCCCAGACATATTCCATTTTGATGACACTTATCACAGGCTAGATGTCCACCAATATCTAGTTTTGTTCCCATTTGGCATAAACCTAACTAATAGGAACCAACTTTAAGTTTTCTCTCGTTTTAAATAAATTGAGTTACAACTCTATTAAATATGATAAAATGTATATTATAATTATTTATATCTTTTATATTTTTGATTTTTAAAAATATAAATATCATACTATTAAGATTTATAAACGTGAATGGTGTTTTTCTCTGTTTAGATATTAGAAAATACTTTTTAAATATATTCAGAATTCTATCCAAAATATCTTATTAATCCAACATCAGCATTATCTTCCATTATTTTAATTGTTCCTTGCACATCAATATTAAGTTCATTCTCATTATTGTGATAAATCAGGAAGGAAGATGCTGAAGAAGCAGAGGAATTTTTAAATATAATATCTTTCAATATTATTTCCTATGTTTAATTACTCGGATTGGCCTTAGAATTTCTATAAAATACATTACCTCCCATACTAATTTGATACCCATAGGATTTTTATTTCAAAGATATATCTTTTTTGAACGATACAAAATTACTGTCAAAATTTGAATCTAAAATAGAAAATTTCCTTATATTTTCTATATAAATGCCCCCTCCTTCATTTTTAGCCCTATTTCTTTCAAATTCACAATTTTATATTTGCAGTTCATCTGAACTTTTGGCCATTATAGCTCCTCCTTATGAATCTCTTTCAAAATCCAATTGATTATCTTTAAACGAGGAGTTCAAAATATGAGTTATATTAGTATTTTCCATATATAGAGCACCTCCCTATTTTATAGAAGTGTTGTTTAATAGTTTGACTCTATTCACAACAGTTTTCTAACTATCAATAAAAAATATAGCACTCCCTGATAATGATGCATTTTCTTCAAACAGTGAGTCTAATATTTCAGACTGCTTCCCTTTTGAAACATGCACGGTCCCACCTTCATTACAAGAATTTTAACAAAAAGATGACTCTTTTATTTGAAACGTTATGGGTTTTGATAGATATACCGAACTACCTCCATTTGGAGAAAAATTTTTAGTAAATTTGCATTATGTGATATTAACTTAGGCGTTCTAAAAAATAATAATTAGAAATAGATTTTATTTTATTTGGCAAAAAAAACATATTTTTTTACTTCTAATTCTATGGCTCCTCCTATATATCGACATGTGTTATTAAAAAAAGTGCAATTTTCTATAATATGTTCTGATTAGGAAGATTTAATAGAAATTGATCCTCCTTAAAAGGCAGTCTCATTTTAAAACTTCGAATTTTAGAGCCTAAATCCATTGGTGGTAAGCACTAAAAACGATCCTCCTAAGCTATTTTGAGAAATGTTGTTTTCGAAATGGCTTTCACTTATGGTAACGTTGGTATTTCTTTCAAAAAAAATGGCACCTGCATTTAAATACCCGCTATTTTCTTTAATAGTTGAATTTTATAAATAAAAATGAGATGTATATAATAAAAATAATCCCCCCCCACCTGTTTTCTATGATTTATTATTTATAATTTGAGATGATATTATCTCCATATAGGAACCTTCCTTATCCATTAATCCTCCTCCATCTTTCAAGGCCTAATTATTTTTTATAATTACTCTATTTAGTTTTATAAACTTATTGCTTAATATCCACAAGCCCCCTCCGAATTGTGAATAATTTTCCGAAATTTGAGAATCTTCGATTAGCAAATGACTTACTAATTCAATATATAAACCTCCTCCATTTGTGGTAGCTTTATTTTATTCAAAAATAGATCCAATTATGCTCATATCATCAATAGAAGAAACCCTTAGTCCTGAGCCTATATCTCCTTAATTTTGACTAATTTTGCAGTCTTAAATAACAACATTTTTACTTTTTAATATGTAAATCGAACCCTCAGAAATCGTATTATTAGAAGAAACTATTTCTTGCAGTTTTAAGTTAATTTAATTCTTTAAATTTAATATTCCGTTGCCTTTTTTGAATACATTATTTTACATCTTACTTTATAAAAATTAAAAACCATCTCCTTATTCTATTTCAATATTTCCATTTAAATTTTCATCTAAGATACAGTCTACCATTTCTATTTAGTTAGACTTTTCTATTCCAATTAAATGATTTATGTACAAAGAAGAATCCAAGTTATTTTACATTAATTTAAGTAAACTGAATTTTATATTCGAAGATAGTTCAATAAACATTAAGCCATTATTTGATTATTTTTATTGAAGGGGGTCAATTGAATTTTTGATTAAATTTATATTTTCTAGTATTATATTATTACTTGAAGCTATATAAATTATATTATCAGCAGTTATTTTTTTAAAATTCAATATTTTTTAAGGTGAGTTTAGAAGCTATATTTTTCAAAATTAATGTAGGATATCCATTTTATAGTGTTAAATTGTTATATAATATGTTTTAAATTTCTACTTCCTGAACATTTTATATACTGATTTCCAAATGCTTTCCATCATATAGTAGCTTTTAGAATTCAATTTGTGACTTTATTTCTGCATTTATTGAATTTATGATCAATTTTTATATGCAACTTGCATTTATATCTATCTATTTGAAAGAACATTTTTAACTTCCAAACTAATCAGAATTCATAAAATATAAATAAATATCCCAATTTTAATTTTAGCAATCGGGAGATTAAAATGAAAAGGTATCTTCATTTTAATAAATAAATTTCTCTTACTAAGAATTCAAAAAGGTGAAGTCATTAATATTTTAAGATTTTTGGTTAGAGTAGCAGGGTAATAGATATTATATTATTTTTTAATTATTTCCATTTAATTGTCTAGAATAAATTAATATTATTTAATAAATTATAGTAGTTAACATATCATACCTATAAGAGATACTATTTGTCTAGTTATTATATACTTCATCTAGTATTATAATAAGTATTAAGAAATTTTATATTATTGAATATAATAATAATTTTGTTTTTGTCATTTTTATTTTATTTATATTTTTATTCATTTTCTATAGTGTAATTAATAAGCTTAAACATAATGAAAATTATGCTTGTGAACTATTTAAAAAGTTATTATAATATATAATAAAAGTTTAATGAGAAAAATAAGGAAGTACATGATTAAAATCTCATCCTCTAAAGTTAATTATTATAGAGAAAAAATTGACAAATCATATTAAACATATAATTCTTTATTATATATGTTATGTATTTTTATAATAAAATCTCATGCTTAATATTAAATTTGTGGGCTGTGATTTATTCTAAATGCTTTTTTATAATATAAAATAAAAATAAAAAAAATAAAAAATTTCCGAAAAGATAATGAACTCTTTATTGATATATTTTTTAATTCTTAAATTAATTATATGTAATTTAATAATCCATAATTCAGACAGAAGTGATTATACAAAATAACTAACATAATGGGTTTAAAAATAGATTGATTCTAAAGTGGATGAACATCAATTTTTTACATAANTAGCAAATCTAGGAATTTAAAATAATACCATGTATTTATAATACTTTTAACTATTTATTTTAAATAAATTTTATCAAATTTCTCAAGGAATAATAATGGAAAACATTATTAACAAGTCGAAAAGAATAGAGATAAAAAATTGAATTAAAATGGTTATGAATGGATAGGTTTCCTAAAAAAATAGAGAATTTTATAATAATAAGCTTAAAAAATAAAAAACATATTGATCCCCTGCTAAGACTCACAAAAAAGTTTAAATGTTGGATCACTCACATAGCTAAGCTAATTATAATTAGAATTACATAATTCTGATACAATTTTTTCTTTTAAAAACTCTGACTGCAGTGGAGAAACTTATGATATCAATCTTTATTTTATATGGGAAAATGGGAAAGAAGTATGCAATATGTTAAAAATTAATATTGATGCTTTAGATTGTTTAGTAAATGTTCAAATTACAGGATTAGATATTTCTAAAGGACCCCAATTATTATATAAAGATGTTAAGTTAAATAAGTTATAGGATTTTACCATTAAATCTGTATAAGATTCAGTAAAAGTAGCTAATATTGAAATAGATAAGAATTATTAAAGTTTTTCTTAAATTAATTTTTCACTTTTATAAAAATTTTTAATGTAAAATGTCAAAATTCTTAGACATAATGCTACCTCCTCTTAAATAATAAATTAGATAGTTTATATTGAATAAATATAACAGAAAATTGATATTATAGACTGTTATTTCGTAGAAAATTTAAATTCAAAAGCAATTTCAATACGAAAGGTTAGTAATTTAACAATAGAAAACTGTTTTATAGAAAAAAATAATAATATATTGAGCTAATCGGGTAGTTTAAAAGTATATTAAAGTATCAATATTATAGTAAAATAAAGCAGCATAAAATAAAATAAAGGGAAAAAAAATGGAGGAATCTATATATAAGAATCTTTACACATAGAAATATAATAAACAATTTTGGAATAAAATGATAGTGAAGATGACGGAGGAGGATTGGTCATTTTATAATCTAATGATATACAGTTGAACTCATTAGTTTTCATATAAAATTAATCAATGAAAGGCAATGGAGGTGGAATTTTTATATAGGGGTCATAATAAATAAATATAAACTAGTCTAACTTCACTGCTAATCTTGCAATAGCTGGAGGGGGGTTATATGTATCCGACTTTTCGTAATTAAATATTAAAAAATGTTAATTTTTGGATTAAAAAATATCAAAGATAGGTAATAATATTACATTAACATAGATTTAATAGACTTATTATATTATGTATTATGTTTTTATTAGGAAAGGGAAGTGGGCCAGGAATTGTTCTAGATCAAGGGTAGTCAGCAAATATGACTGATTTGTTGTTTTAAAATGGTCATACTTTAGGTGATGGCGGTGGAGCTTTCATTTAATAATGTTTAGAAATAATCATCAAACGGTTTATATGTTTTAATAATTTCGCTATAAAGGGAGGATGCATAGCTACTTATGCTTCTTAAAACCTATAAATCCATGATACAATAGCTACTAATAATACCAGCATTGTTGGAGGAGGTGCTTTATCTATAGTCAATGCCAAACAATAAATATTAATTAAAAACTCAATACTGAAAAATAATGGGAATAGTTTTTATGGAGGAGCAATTATTCTATTATTTAACCCAGCTACATTTAATATAGAAGATTCCTATATTTCTGAATCATATAGTTAAGATTCAGGAGGTGCTATTTTTAGCTATACTACCACAAAGTAGTTTACAAAAAATGTGACATTTGAAAATAACTAGTGTTTAGGAAGGGGAGGGGATATAATAAATAAATTTGGAGAAGTTTACGAATATCATGACTCAAAATTCATTAATTCAGCATCAAATATTTTGTTTGGATAATGCTACTTTTTAAGTGGAAGTGTTATTTTTTAAAATTGTATTTTCAATAATACAAACTAAAACAACAACGTTACAGAAAACATATTTTTCGAAAATGTATTTAAATAATTTTTAAATAAAAATAATTATAGTGCCACATGATTTAACTAATTTTTTAATCAGATGAATAGTGTTTCCATTTCTTAAAGTTAATTTAATGGATTTTTAGACTATAAATAGGTTGGAGGAATAGTTTTAGACTCTATTAAAAAAGTACTATTATAGAATATATTGATGTAAAATCTTAAAAGAGAATAAGGAGGAAGTATCTATGTAAATTAAGTCGAAGAATTTATAATTTAAGATAGTTAAATAATAAATTCAACATCTTAAGATAAAGGAGGAGCTATTTACATATAAAAATCGAAACATATTACTCTAAATCATTTTAAATGCAGCTCTTCAAATGCATTAAATTAAGGAGGATGTTTCTATTTCGATTCAATTGATAATATTGAATTAAATACAAATTGTGAATTTTATTCAAATAATTCAACTCACAAATCGTTTTCAGAAGGAGGGACTGGATATATTTTAAAAAGTAAAAAAATTGAAATCCAAGATTCTAAATTTTATAATAACTATGCATTCCATAGGGGCGGAGCTGTATGTTTTTATGATAATTAAGAATTGTATTTTAATAATTTAATTTTTAAATAAAATATGGTATATTTAAACGAAAGCATTCCTAACAATAAAAAGTTTTATGATTATTCTAATACTCAAGGAGGAGCTATTTATATAGATTCTGGTAGCAAAGATAATATTAATTTCATAAATAATTTTTAATTTTATTTTTTTAAATAATTTACTAGGTTCACAATAAAGAATATACCTAAATATTGAAAATTTATAATTTTTAAAAAACAAAGCTTCTAGTGGAGGTGCAATAATGATTGTATAACATCCTAACACTTTCATTTAAATAAAAAATATTCATCAAACAATATTTTAAGATAATATAGCTGACTTAGGCCCTTCTGTAAGGTATATTGGAGGAAATAACCAAGGAGTTGAAATAAACTTCAAAAATTAGACTTAGATAAATAACATTGGATTCATATAAAAAGAAGATATGATGTTTAAGTATATTTATTTAAAGACATTTCAAATAAAAATAATTATAAAATTTTGTTAAAAGGTATTACAAGAATGAGAGAGCAAAAACAAAATATAACAATAATTTTGATTTGTGTCCTAAAGGAACATTTTTAGTTAATGGAGGAAAATCAATATGTGATGGCTGTTCTAAAGAAGCAGAATGTGAAGGGGGTTATATAGATCCCTACCCTAAAAAAGTAAATTAATAAATTTATAATATCTATGTATTATTATTTCAAAATTAATTTATAAATAAGCATTATTGGAAGTAAAATGGGAAAGAAGATGTTTATATACATTGTTATTAAGACCCAGATTTATGTTTGGTATATAAAATTTATTTATCTATAAAAGATTAAAAATTTATATTTATAATAATTTTAGCGGGGAGGAGCTTGTTAAAAAGGATATACTGGTGTAATATGTAGAGAGTGTGATTTAAAAAACAAATATTATTTATCTAGTGATAATACTTGCAAAAAATGTGATAAAAATTAATAAGTACTGCCATAAATTATGATTAGTTTTGTAATTCCCTTATGTTTTATTGCTGTTCTTCATATTAAATAAAATGAAAGTTATTATAACACTAAAAAAAAATTTATCATTCAAAGGATTTGGAATTATTTAATATACGATGATTTTCAAACACATGGTGTGTTGAAAATATTTATTATTTATTTCTAGTATATATACATTCTTAACTCATTTCACATTATTATACCAAATTTTATTAAATCTGCCAGCTCCTTAATAGGTATTTCATATTTAATAATAATAATTCAAATAAAAAAATATATATTTTATAAAGTGCATCCTGGATGGGTAGTATCTCTAAGCATTGGCTGTAAAGATATAGGAAATGAAAATAAAATTTAAGTGCTAGAATAACAATACCTGAGTATTTTCTATTAAACAATTTATATGATAATATTATTGCTTTTTTTAAATGCAATAATATTAAAAATATCATATGCAAAATAACCTGTTAGGAACTTAATAATAAAATCGAGCGTTTAATTGCTATTGTAGATTTTCTGGATAATTAGTCCAAGCTTCATAAAATAAGCTTTTTAGACTTTAAAATGTATAAAAATAGGGAACGAATCTTATTCTTAAGTTGGCTTTTAGTTTAAATGTTCTGATAATTTCTATAAGGAAGTTTTATATCCCATAAATTTTTGTATAATTTTAATTTTAATATTTATTATTCCTTCTATTTAGTTTGTGGTTTACGGGTATTATAAAAATAATAAATAAAAAAATAATTTAATAATATATATATTCCATTGCCTTATTGGAGAATATAAAGATGATAAAAAGTATTGGCCGATAATCTATTAAATTTTTGTAAAATTATATTATAGAATTATATTTATTTGTATTTATCATTAATAAACATAGATTATATTTTGTGCCTTAATAACGGAAATATTTCATTAGTTTGTTCATGTGAAATAAAACTTATAAATTCTGATATTTATGATCTATATGGTTGTTTTTTATAGATATTAACCATACAAAAGATAAAGCCTGAATAAATTAAATTAAATAGTCAATTTTAATATGGTTTTATTATTAGGTTTTAACATAATTATATAATAAGGAAGACAATCTAACTAAATAAATATCTAATTTTTTATATTTTTAATAGAATTTAGGTAATAATTTCTTATAATATATTGCTAATTTATTTAACCATATATTTCAATTTTTATTAGTAATCTTTTACTCTTTATTGGATTTTGTATTATGATATTGCCATAATTAAACTAATAAGCTTTAGTAAAGTTCCTAAATATTACTTAGAATAATAAGATAAAAAATTTTTTTATTTGTTAATATTTTAATAAAAAAATATTAAAAAAAAAAAGAGTTAAAAGAAATTGGGCTTAACTTAGATTAGCAGTCTATAATTTAAAAAAATTGAGGTCTTATCCCCAATTATAAAAATTTAAAACAGATATTTTATTTTATTAAGGCTACAATTATGCTTTGATAGAATAATTGCTAAAAGGTAATCATAAATATGCTTATATTATAGAAAATTAATAATTTTTATAGATCAAGTAGAGTTTTTTTATTCTAATCAATAATAAATAGAAGAATAGAAAAAGGAGAAAGTTTTGGAAAGCAATAAAAAAAAAAAATCACACATAATTTAGACATCTTTTCATAATGATTAAAGTATAGAAAAATAATACAATAGAATATAAGCTTACAGTAAGCAAATAAATGGAAATTTATTCTAAAGTATTGTTGATGAATAATTAAAGTTATAAGATAATTTAATTTCTATTGAATCGTTTAGGAAAAATAAATGAATAATGATATTTTACTATATAAAATAAAATATTATAAATATATTAATTAATAATCTAAATTTAGTAAATTTTAAATTTTAATATGAAAAATTGATAATATAGCCAACAATTAAATATTATAATTAAAATTCTTATTCCATAATTGTAAAATATCTTTATAAAATATTATATTAAAAATATGATAATATATGAATATAAAGATGTTTTATTATATTATTATAAAAATATAAGTTATACTTCAATTTTAGAATTAACGATTATTAATATTTAAATCTGGCTTTTTAATATCAATGGAATACAAAATTTATTATGCGATTAATTAATCAGGACTCATATTTCCTTTGTCACATATATCATTAGCTTATTCATTACATATAATTAAATCTAATCTATTATCTTGAATGCTAATATTTTAATTATTAATGCTTTCATTTTATATATTTTCTACTATTTAATCATTTTAATTTTATGAATCATTTTTATTATTTATATTATAGGGATATTCTAATATATATTAGTTTTTAGATGGTTTCGTAATAAAACTATTGTGAGAGTCAGTTTCAAAATTTTTTATATTATGTATATCTTAGCAGTTTTAACTCTAAGGTGGCTATAAATGAATAAAATAAAAATTAAATATAATATAAATTAGACTTATGACTAAAAATTACAGATTCTATATATTTCTCTGGTTCATATAATCTTGTTGAGAGAGGATAAGATGATGATAACTGTTTTAATAATACACTATGATAATTAGGTCCTTTCGCTCTGCTTATATTTCTATAATAGTCTTAAATTTGATCTATATTTAATTTTTTTCTGCACAATATTTTTTTTTCCATATCATCCATAATTAATTTATTTATTTCAAAATAACTAACTAAAAAAATAAACATTTAAATTTTAAAATATTAAAAATTGTATAATTATATTACATGATTATAAATCTGATAAAAGCTTTTCATTTTAAATAGTCGCAAATAATAAATTTTTATTTATAAAGTGTAATTCTTTTTATTTTGAAAGTTTTTTAAAATAAATAACCTTATTTTTTAAAACTTTCCATTTTTAAATAATTTATTCTTATTTTTCAGCTTGCTTTTCAATATATCTAGAAATAAATAAACATTTCAGCTTAGGTAAACAGTTTTTTATATTTTTCTTTAATGAAATAGAAATAGATGGGATCAAATATTTAATTGTAAGATAAAATACGAATATATTTGATATGGCTATAGATAAAATACACAGAATCTAAATAAAGGGGAGCTTTTCATCATTTTTCTAAATTTCTTTGAGAATAGATCCCGAAAAAAGGGTTAAAAGTTAAGATATACCAGAAGTAATAGTTAATATATTAAGAGAGTGACTCGTAAAAGGAGATTTCGAATAACAAAACATAATATATATTATTATCATACAAGCACAAAGAATTTCTCGGATACCTTCTTCATTTTAATAATAAATAGATATTGCTGTAATAGATACTTTCTTTAAAAGTAAATTAATAATACTAACATTTAATTAAAAATACTTATAATTATTAAATTATTTTATACCATGATTAATGTAATAAATTCCCAGTAGTAGCAAGACATTTTAAATTCAATAAATAAAAAACCATATCTTAATTATGTTGAGTAGTATTTTATATTATCTCTATTTTTATAGAGACAGTAAAAAAGATACATTGGTATGATCACAGAAATAGAAATTAAAATGACTATATTTAGGGGTACTACAGTATTCTTATAAAAATCTGATTTACAGTTTATATTAGTGTCTGCAACAGTTACCTTATCATCTCCAATCTATCTGCATTATAAAAACTTAATTGATATTTCAATTATAGAAATATATTAGGTAATGAAGAATATTATAGAAGTCGAAATTATCTAAGATATGAGAATACTTTTCTAATTTTTTATTTTCCTCAGAAATCTTATTAAAGTAAGTAATATGAGAGATACATATATTATTATTAAGAGTATATATGCGGTATTTATTAGATCAAATATGATATATTTATTCGTGGAAGTATCAATAAAATTTAAACAAACAGAAGGAAGACTAATTGCTGTCCCTGGGTTTGCTTTAAAATATCATATAATTTTTAATAAAAATAGTGTAATAATATTTAATGAGAATAAATTTTACAAAGGGTTAAAGAAATTCCAATCATAAATTAAAAGAAATTAAGGGTTTTAGGAATAAGTAAGTATTGCAACTAAAAATGAGTAATTATAATTTTTATTATAGGAGAAGTTTAGTTTTTGTAATTAGGAAAAATTTTCCATAATTTTCCTATATATTTTTTTTGCAGTGTATGATCTATTTTTTTCTTAATAGAAGATGAGGCATTATTAATAATAAAAAGATAAGCAAGATATCCTAAAATCATTAATAAAATTATAATAGATTTAGATTAGCATTTTTTGCAAGTTTTTTAAACAGTCAATTAGTATCCATTTTTATAATCACAATCTTCACATAACAACCCAGAGTATCCTTTCAAACACTTATCTTTTCCCTTTTTTATAATATTAATATATAAGATTTTATTAATTAAATTTTATATTAATGTTACGAGGCATCTATTTGGATAAAGATTGCAGTATATATACTAATTATCATTTAAAGAATTTCTCCAAAAATTCTATTTATAAAATTTTAAAAATATTGTATTAATATATTTTAATTTAAACATTACCATATCAGGATAATTTCCTGCATACCCTCCTTCGCAAATCCCACTCACTTAACATTTATCACATGCAAGCGTGCCCCCTTAAGCTGACCATGTTCCAAATTAGCATAATTAAAAATCATATTAGTAGATATTATTTCTGATTTCATTTTCTATATATCTGATTACAGTCCTTTTATATTAATTTTAAATATTTATTGTGATATATATAGTTGTTTCCTATAATTACTTTTCTTTTTTATAGACATGAAGTGTATTATTTTTTGTAGTATAGTTGCGCATGGTTTCAGATAGCTAACTTCCATATTAACCAAAATATCTAACTAGTCCTACATCAGTGAAATCATCATTAATAGATATTTAGGAAAATTTCTATATTTCTAATAGAGTATTTTGCTCTTATTCAATATATATGGAAGATCCAGATGATGCAGAATTGTTTCTATATTGTATATTTTCTAACCAAAGCTCATTATTATACTATTCTTGATCTTTACTATAAATAGTTTCAATACAGATAGCACCCCCTTTACTTATATAATAACCAAAAGTTTTTTCTGACAATTGCATAGATCTATTAAAAAATGCATAATTGCTTTCGAAAATACTCTGTATAATTTTTAATTCCTTAAAATTGGCAACATATAAGCCACCTCCTTTTTATCTAGCACTGTTTTAATTTATAGTACAAGAAATTAATTCTGTTGAAATAGAATTTTTGGTATATATTCCTCCTCCTTTTGATTATTCTTTTTCAACAAGAACAGTATTTTTAATAATATTCACTGAATTAAGGATTGTAGTATTAGTTTATTGCATGTATAGGCCCCCTCCGTAGAATTAGGATTTATTTTCGAGTATTTAAACATTTCTAATTGTTGTATTTTGAGTATCTATAAGATTTATTCCACCTCCATTTTTTGATGCATAATTATTTGATATATCAGTATCTTAAATTAGTATATTTTAGCTGTTAGTTATTTAGATTCCCCCTCCGTTAATTGCTATAGAAGACTAAATTATACATCTAATTGCATCAAATGCTTGTAAATTTACCGTAGAGATAGATCCTCCTCCCTTTATTGCTGTATTATTAATTAGTTTACAATCCTATATAATAAGTTTAACACTCTATACAAAAATATAAATAAATTAGTTAATGATTGACTGTTTATTAATTTATATTATATACAACCTCAGCATAAATGGAACCACCATTCTATTTAGCTTTATTTGAAATAAAAGTACAATTTATAAATTTATGATCGACAATTTTTGATTTAACAGAAAACCCACCTCCATAAGATGACTCATTTTCCTTAAATTCACAGTTAAATACAATTAATTAGTCACAGGTAACACAGTGAATACTACCACCATAATCTTAAACAGCTTTATTTTAGTAAAAATAGGTATCACTTATATTGCAATTCTAACAGGCTTCTAAAACAAAAACCCCTCCATTGATAAAGGCCTGGTTATATAAAAATTTACATTATTTTATATCCATGTTTTTGGTATTGGTCATATATCCACATCCCCCAGCCCCCTATTTTGATAAAGAATTGGTAAAAGTGGTATTTTACATATTAAAATCTAGAGTTTTTTATTCAAACATGCACCCTCCATTATAGTTTGACGTATTATTAGTAAACATACTATTTTATATAGTCAAATAATCATTATTAATTATTCTAAAACACCCCCCTTAGTCAGCCAAACCTCCTTTAATATCAGCTTTATCTATAAATATATTAGTATTCCCTATGAGCTGAAAGCAAGCCCCATTTTCAGTTGCAATATTGTATGAACACTATAAATTAAGTAAATTAAGATTTTAAGAATATTCAATATTAAATCCACTTCCATTTTTTCCATTTTATTTTACGAAACTATTATTTTCCATTTGTATATTTTTTCCATAAATAATAGATATTCCAGCTGTTTCAAAAGTGGAAACATTTTATTCAAATTAATTTCCGCTTATTTCAATTCCATCTATATTATTCAATAAAAATATTCCTCTGTGTATATTATTATTTTTTAGTTAATTATCAATAAGTTTAACTCCCTATCCTTCATATATATAAATAAGACCCTGTGAGTTTTAATTTTAGTTTTTTTCTATAATTAAACCTTTCATTTCTATATTATTTGTTTATTAAAATGTTAAAAATCCTAATTCATTTGCAACATAGGAGTTATTGGAAAAAATACAATCAGATATATGTACTTTTTTTCCATCTGAAAAGTAAATTTAAGGATTGTCTAATGACCTAGAATGGTAAACATTTACTTTTGAAAATTCAATTTCATTAGACTTCTAACACTTTATAATTTGTGACTCTGTATATTTAAATTCAATGTTTATAAATTTTATCTAATTTTATATTTATATCATATTAATAAAAGGAGCTATTTGATTTGGAATTTCAATAAAATTTAAATTTTCTATTTAAACATCTTAGATATTTTCCAATAATATTTAAATTGAATTTTTGAAGACTACTTTGGTAAAAGAGAGTTGCTGATCATTCCCAATATCTACACTGTTGATATTAAGAGTTTAAATACAATTAGCATTTATGTTTATTTATTAAAATAGGCATTGCATTTGGTAATTTTAAGATGATACAAAATAAAGATGTAATTTATATTTATCATTTTAGCATTCACTTTATTAAAACTAATAAATATTTAAATTTGTGTGTAAAGAAGAATTTTATATATTAAGAAAAAAGGGAGGAATATTTTAGATTGTTGTTTATGATTCTTAGCAAGGCAAATATATAATTTTTTCAACAATTTACTGCATGTTTCTTATTTTTGATTTAGTTGGTTTAATTTATAATTATTATTTAGTGCTTTTTATTGACATATCATAACTTAACAATTAATTAATAAATTAATAACCATTCAATAAATGCCCAAAACATTCCGAATAGTATATATCAACTATTTCATTTTTAACATTTTATAAATTTTTGGAATTAATACATATAGTATCAGCGCCTATGAAAGATATTTATTTGAATAACTTTATATATGAGTCTTGTATCATTATTAAGTTATCAAAATGAGAAATTTCAATAAAATCTATATTAATCACTGTTAAACTTTACTTAATACTATTCAATTGTAATACAGAATGTTTATTATAATTCTCTTTTACATCAAATATAAGGTTTTAAATGCTTACTATTTCAACATCTTGAACAAAAATTGAAAATTTATTTACGAACTTTATCTTTTTATAATGAAATTGTTCTATATTTTTTATTTCTACAGAATTAATATTTAAATGTTGTATACAATCTGTGCTAATTTTGATTTCTTAGAATCTACAGTTTCCATTATAGTGAGGTAAAGTTAAAAAGAAAAGATTTAAGTCATACTTTTTTTACAGACAGTCAGTGTTGAAAAAGAAAAATCCATCATTTTTATGATGAATTTGATAGTTTTTATTATTTAGTATAAATTTTTCTACTTATTCATTTTAAGTGATTTTATCAAAACATGGCAAAAATATATTTGTTTTTTGTATAGAGTTAGCCTATGTAAATATTATAAAATAAAGCAACTAGATATAAAAAGTGAGCTTAGTTAATTCCATTACAAATTATTATTATTTTTTATAATATATTTTTATGTATAATTTTGTTTTATTTTTTGTTTTTTGTTATTAAACAATTAAATTCAATATATATAAAATATTAAACCATATTAATAATAAATAATCTCCTAAATAATGAATAATTGATTATTAATATTTTTAATCAAATTTTTCATTTTAATGAGCATTTTTTATTAAAAATTTGATTAAATATTTTATTATACAGTAAAAATCCAACAATAACAATATTTATTTATTCATATAACAATTTTTTAATAATTAAATTNTATAAAATATATAATTTAAATATTATTATTATTAAGATGCCATATAATAATCATTAAGGAAAATTCACTAGTTTGTAATTTAAATAAAATTATTGCTATGTTTATTATATTTCGTATATATATATACATAGAAAGAATATTATCAATTTTTGGAAGTATTAATCAGAAATTATCACTTATTAAGAATTATTATAAAATTGGCAAATATAACTAAAAAATCTATAAAGAAATGAGCCAAACAAAAATTTAAATTACAGAAGGTCATTTAAACTAAAATAGTTAAGATAATAATATATATGAAAGTGTTTATCCAGAGTATAATAGAAGATCAGATGATAAATAAGAATAAAAACATATCGAAAATTAGACAGACTACAGTTAAATAGAATCTCCTTAATTTAAAATTTAATAATCACATGAAAAATGTGATTTTAAAATATAATAAAATTAGTATTGTTAAGAAGATAAAGAAGATTAATCAAAACCTAACTTGATATCAACCTTTTTAGACAGAGATGAATAATAAATTTTAAATTAACAATAATAGAATTCAGCTTAAGCATAACATTTTCGGAAAAAAAGGTCATTTACAAAAGATTAGAGAAATTCTAATGAAAATAAACAATCTTATAAACGAGACAGTTCAGAAAATAAGATTGCCTAGTAATAATCTAAGGTGTCAAAAAGATATTCTCCTAAAAAAATAAATAATTATCCTAAAATGAAATAACTCGTTTTAAAATAAGATTAAAAGGATGAATTTTTTAAATAACTTGGGATTCCTATAAATCGTTTAAAATACAGTACAAATAAGTTAAACTAAAGTATAACTAAATAAAATGGTATAGAATAATAAAAGTAGAATGATTAAAATAGTTTTTAATAATAGTAAAATATGAATTCTGAATAAGAAAAAGATATTATAAGTAGCAATATTACGGAAACTTAACTTTGGCAGTAGTCAGAAACACAAATATAGAGTGAGCAATAACTATCCAAAGTCTTAAATTAGAGTATTGAAGTAAAAATATATCCATTTATTATACATATGGATATATATTAAAATATAAATAATATATTTAGTAAGAAGAGGACAAGTTTAAAAACGTCTAGCCTGGTGAATATAATTAAAATTACAGGAAAACAGTTTCTATATAATTTAATGAAATGGGAATAACAAAGTAAGAGTCAATTAAATTAGAATCTTAACAAATTAATTAAGAAATTAACAATAAAAATGAAGACCATTCTCTTGTTTCTAACTCCAATCTCATATAGTCAATTAGTCATAATTCTCATAATTTATCAGTTACAAATTTAAAAGATCTTTAGGAAATAGAAGAAGATGAAGAAGAAAAAAAATAAGAAACTAATGATAATAAAAAGGAATAAAATTAGCAATGGTCAAGTGAATTATCCAATGAAATACAAGAATAATTAGAAAAAATAGGATAATAAAGGGAAGATGAGCATTTTGAAGAAGAATAAGAAATAATAAATGCAAATGAAAATACTATAGAAGATGATGAATTCAATATAAAAATAGAATTAAATCAGTCATAAATAAGTAAGACTTTAGAAAATAAAAATATTTAAAGTTTTAAAGAATATGATAAAAATTAAGAAGTTAACAGGAATAATATTTCATTATTGAAGGATTAAAGTAAGAGTGAATAATAAAAATAAGGTGAATAAAATGAAAACGATGATGATTTTAGTAAATATGATTTCGAAGTAGATTTATAATTACTTTAATAAAAAATAAGAGATTTTAATAAAGAAAAAAAACAAAAATAGGAATCTAATTAATAATAAAGTCAACATGAAAATTAAAATAATGATATGTTTTAATATTACAAAACTATATTGGAAAAATAAATTATGCTCGAATAGTCTAAATTATTGGAATAACAAAAAGATTTATTAAGTTCAGAACATTTAATGTAAAATATGGAAAATTAAAAAGCATAACATTAATATTATAATGGTCATAATATCAATAACTAGGAATATAATCTTTAGTAAAATAATTATTGTGAAAAAATAAATTAAATAAATTAATAAAAGCTATAATGTTAAAGACAATACGAAGAGATTTTGAAAATAGAGTAGTAATAGAAATATTTAAGAGAAAATCTAAAATAATAGTAACATTAATAATAGCAACAGCTATAATAATAGAAATCGTAATTTTAATAGCTAATAAAATAGAATAATTAAAATCATTAAATTTTTTAATTAAACAATAATTTAAACTAATCATCATCTTTAAATCAAAATAACCAAAATCGTAATTAAGAAGAGATATAGTAACTATCTCCCCAATTTACTATAAAAATTAGCGAAGAAAAAGAATAATAAAAAGAACAAGATAAAATCCAGCCAAAAAAGCAAAGGAAAAGAATATTTGAAGATTGTAATAACATTTCTTAACATAATTTAAAAGAATAAAGTACCAAAGAAATCTTCTAATCCAAAACACCAAGAACAAAATAAAACGATACGAACGAATGCCCTTATTTATTTAGTTCTCCATAAATTAATTCCCAAAAGTCGACTTCAGTTACCTATTTGTCTCTAAATTAATAAAGCTAAATTAAATAATCATAATTTACTGGTAATAACCATGGATTAACCTCAACTAATGCTCTTTCTCAGTAGTAGATGTAGCCAAATTAAAATGTACATAGAAAAACATATAGTCTGAACATTGGCACGGATAATTTCACTCCTATAAACTTAAATTCGACTCATTATATTAATTCTAATCATTCCTTTGACCATTTATCTTAATTTTATTAATAAAAATAATAATAATAGTAGTTATAAGTTCAGTAAAGAGAATATAATTAACCAAATTAAAATAGCGTTAACTTTTTGTCGTATTAATAAGGAAATTAACAATAATAATCATAGTAGTTTTTAAGTACATCTTTGATATCTTAAATAAATTTTAGCTAATTTTCTTAACAATAATAAGTCGACTTTTTAGTAAAATAATAAGAAGAGATCTCTTTTTTAAAATCTTAATAGCAAGAAACTTAGAGACAGCTAGAGGTCCTATCTAATAAAATAGAAACTACCTCACCCATATCCTATGCTAACAATACATCTTAGAATTTTTTTAAAGATAACATATTAGAACAAGGATTTAATAGCTCTAATTATTAATAGCGATCTTGCAGCAAGCACAATTCAATAGATATGGTAATATTTTATAATAAAAAAAGCATTTAAAAATAATCTTTCAAAAAAAAAAGACAGAGGGCTATGAAAAATTAGGTAGTAACATTTGCCTACGTAAAGTGATATAGGATGAAATTGGTATAAGGTAAACGCCTCACTATCCAGGAGAGCGAACAGGAGAAATAATTGAAGGAAATATTTTTGTGCATGTAAACAAAAAAGATTAGCCTAATATTATTTATTTAAATTTACAAAAATATTAATGTATTTTTTAATTTTTTAGGTAAAAGAAAAAATTGTTAAGGCGATAAATATAAATAATAAAACGGTAAATGTTAATTTTTATCTCATTTCTGATGGCAGAGGATGGGTATTTAATATAGACCCAAAGGATTAGTCATAGCTTTTCGTTGAAGTTGATATTAAAGATGCAGAACTATATTCTTAATAGAATAAAAAATAAACAATGATGAGCTCACTTGAATTTAAAGTAAAATTATTTTTATTACTTTATTTAATTACATACTTAGTAGTAATTTTAAAATTTCTCAGAAATTCAAACTTAATGATTCCGGAAGAAACGTCAAAAGTCTTAATGAAGCCATGTAAGTGGCCTCATAAATGAAAAAGGACTATGAAGAGTCTCTTGGTTTCACAGCGATAGGGAAAACATCTTGTTGCGTTATTGTATTTAATTAAACAGGAAAATATGTATATCCAATTAAATAGTAAACAATACATGGACACTATTTTACAGAACCTTTATTAATCCCACACAATTTTTATGGAGTTTTTTTGCATTGCAAAGATGTGCACGCGTTATATGGTTGCGGGGCTATTTTACAATATTCTGATAATATAGAATATAATTTCAATTCTTCGGGTGCAAATCAAATAGAAATTGTTTAGAAAGAAGAGAATTAAAATAAAAATTAGAATGTTTGGGAAGTAGAGTGGGAATGTAGCTTAAGCAAGCAATTTGGAGGGAGAAACCGGATTAATTGCAGTTAAAATTGTATAAAATAAAATTTCACAGGAGATAGTGATCAGCATATGATATGCTATTTTGTTTTAAATGTTGGTACTTAATCTTAAGGCTAAGGCTTAGAATAAATTTCGGCTTAAATTAAAAAAAAAAAAAATTTAAATTCTTTTTGATTTAGAAAAATTAAAAATTAGTTATTATTATTATTTCGGTTTTAATTAATCTTATTATTAGAAAAATATATTTTAAAATTTACTATTAAGAATATAATTATTATTATTATTTTAAATATAAAAATTATTAGATTATATACATATATGTAAGCGAAATTTTGTGTTATATAAATATATTTTAATTTCATTTTATTTTTCCCATTCTATTATTCATTCAACTATTATAGGTACATTAAGTTTTTTATCCCTCGGGTAAATTTTCAGCACACAAGCAATTACATTACATAATATTTTTGGTGATTTTATTATCTTTTGAGACTAATTTTTATTATGAGAAGGTTAAGCATTTCAAATAACTTTGAGAGTCTAGATTATCCTAAAATGATTTTAAAATATAATTATTAGATATTTTTAGTTTTCTAGTGCAATATTACATTCAAAAATAATGTATATTTAACATTTATTCTCATTAATAAATAAAAACATAGCATTAAAAAAATTTAAATTTATTTTTGTTTACTTCTGATTTAGCTTTACTTAAAGAAGTAGCTAAAGTTTAACAGTCTTGATTTGTTGATCCAGTTAATTCTCTGTTAATTAATCTGCTATTTTCTTTGCAATCGGTATCTTAGGCGCAATCCGGGGTATATGAAGCACATTTGCCTAAACAAGTAGAGAAATCTTAAATTTTTATGGATTAAATTAGAGCAAGAACTGCGACAAATAGTATAACTTTTTTGATATTCATATTTTTTTATCTAATTGTTTATTTTATGTTATTATATTATATTTTATTTTTTTTAACTCTAAGCTTTTTATTTTTATTATCAAGAACTTTAATAGTATTAGATTACCTTAATTATTTTCTATTTTATATTGAACTTTATACATAAAATATGGACTAATGTAAAGCTTATACATGTAATTTTAACCAATTAGCGTGAATACTAATAAAAAAGATGAATATTTCTAATTAACATATCTTATATCTTTTTTGAATTAGATTTCTCTTATTTATTTCTATGGTATATTATTAGTGTAAATTTATAGTAAAAAAAAAATTTAAAAAAATACATTTAAAACAATTACACAACTATTTATCAATTTATCTATTAGTAAAATAATAATTTAAAATTAGAGTTTTTAGTAACGATTTTTTTATGTATTTCTTACTAATAAATATTATCATAATACATTATTTTTAATTAAAAAAATATAATTGATATATAACATATTATTAAAGCGTACGGGAAATAGCTGAAAATAAAAGTATTAAAATTATCATTAGTATTATATTTTAATATAGTTTATTTATTTTATATTTTTAAGTTCATCCAGTCTGCCTGCCTATTTTTCGGAAAAGAAAGAGTGAATATTTAATAAAATAATTCAGCTCAATATTTTTCTATTTAATAAGTCAGACTGTTGACTTATTTTTATTTTTTTTCTGTCACTATCATTTTTGACTAATAGGACGATTTTATTTTTATATATTTTATATATTATATTTATATTTCATATAGCTTTATATTATAGCTTTTATATTATTATATTTTATTTTTATATATATAAAAGCGCACTTATAGCTGAAAGCTTATAAGGCTCTGCTAATTTTATATAGATATTAGCAGCATTTTGAAAGATCCAGATGACGATAGCGGGCTTTCGCAAGTAGTCAGCAAGAAACACAATTTGCCAGAAGCTGTCGTTCTTCTACATCTGCTAATTTTTAACGAAAAAAAAGCTGAAGATGTAAAATACGGACTTTAAAAACTAGCTCGAGCGCAAACGATGTTTACTTGTTTCAACGACTTCTCCGAAATAAAAATGAATAGAGATGAAACTGACGAATATCCTTAAAAATATGTCGATTCACTTTATCCTTAGAAGTTTTGGCCGCGAATTAAAAACTCTCAGTCATTCTTCTATTCATTTCATTTGCCTTATCGTCACAATAGTAAATATGGGCTGGTGGTATTTAATTTTTTTTTAAAGTTTTTCATAGATTTGAATCTATTTGATTTAATTTATTATTTATTAATTAATTATAATTAACAAATATTTTCCTTTGTTTTATAAATTAATTTAATTTGATTTGATTTAAATTTGAATAATTAAATAGGCTCTCTTTTATTTAATGTACATACAACAATGTAATTATTTTAATTGAGATATGAATATGAAAAGTGTTACTATATTAAATTGAAAATCAATTAATTATAAACATATAATAAATTCATATAAACATGTATATATTAAAAAAACTGTTTTATTATAATATAATAGATTTTTAAATTTATAAAATATTTTTTAATTTATGAAATAAAAAAAATTCAGCAATCTGATAAATTAAGATGTCTTTTCTCTTCAACATAGTTTTCAATTGAATAAAAACTAAATAAATCAGGCTAATCGTTTTCTAAATGGAAGTATTATTTTACGCTGTGGTCTATTTGAGATGTCTACTTCTAAAATCTTAATTGTGTCTTTTTGATTGATCCTTTGTTATTATTATTGACAACTTGGATTCCTCTGTTTAGCTAATGCAGGTAACTTAAAAAAATTGTTGGCTTTGTAACTTAGTTATCATAGGCTGATTATTACTAATATTAAATTTCTGCCTCTTGTCGCTATTACTAATTTTTGCTTTTTTTAAAAGGATTGTACATTTTACTTAGCTGAACAACGGAATTTTCTGGGGGATAGAATTTGTTTTTATTTTTTAATTGAAAAAAAAATGGATTTGTTTTATTGCTTCTATTCTTTTATGAATTTAGACTAATTTTTCGTATTTACCTTGTTTCTAAAGAACTGTTATTTTCTAATACAGTACTTATGGATTACTTTTTGGAAAAAATGGAACTTGACTTTCTTTCAGAGGTTTCTAATAAATAAATATTTTAATCGATATCTTGTTTATCCCTCACATTTTCATTTTCAGTCTTTTCTTTGTAGAATGTTTTGTTTACAATTTATTTATTTCCTATATGTTTGCCCTACACAGTTTATTTACTTATTTCTTAGGGAATTTGCTCTTCCAATTGAGTTACGTTTTTTTTCTGTATTTGTTTGCATTCTTCTAAATACCCAGCTGTATTATTTTCTGCTTAGGCTTATCTCAACTCCTCTGTGGTTTCTGTATATTGGGTTTTTAAATTATCTTGGCTATATTGTCTTGAAATTTCACTTTTCGTAGTATGAGTATATTGCTATTATTTGACCTCTTGTTATTTAGGCAAAATTGATTGCCCCTACAATAGTTTCAGTTGCTAGATTTAGAGCATTTCTATAGAAATAGATTACAAAGGCTTGAGTAGATTACTGTAATTAAATTCATCCTTCTAAAAATCTTTCTAATTTAAAAAGTTATTTTTCTTTGAACTTTCAGTATTCAGCTGTCTGCTCTGGTTCTCTTCCTTTTCTGATCCGTCTTTTACTGAAGATTCAGTTTTGGTATTGAAATGAGAAACCTTAACGTCAGATAGCGTGAAATCTTATAATTACTATTTTTAGTTTTTATAGTTCGTTGCTATTTTTTTGTGCTTTTAAGAGGTTGTTTAGGTATGACTTCTGCCTCTGTTTTTGATAATAAATTTTGCTGAACTGTTGCATTGAGTTACTTACTTGACCGTTTAAATGTTACTGTCATTTTCATTTTTTTCTTAATTTTCTGCTTCTATAGAAAGGGGCATATTTTGGCAAGTTAAATTGGCTGCTGCTGCATTTCTAGAAGATTTCCTTTGAGAAATGGGAACTGAAATTTCTAGTTTCGTCAATTCCATGTAGGGTTTTTTTCCCTTAATAAAATTTAGGGGATCATTTTCAGAGAGTGTATTAGAATTATAATTTTCCTTTTCCTGTGTTTATTTGCTCTTTTCTTCTGTATTGTTCTTTTACTGGGTAGAATGAATGCTATTGAAGTGTTCATTAATGCTCTAATACTGCCAATTACTGCCCGTTTTGTTTGTATTTTGATGCCCACAAATTTCTTGAAGATTTAATTTGTTCTGCTATCTCTTTTCTTTTTATTTTTTCGATTGCTGACTCATCGTCAAAGGCTTCTAGTTCTATAGCAAATAAAATCCATTTTCAGAAACATTTGTTGACTGTCTCACACTATAGCCCCCCTGGACATTATGCTGAGTTATCGTATTTTTCAATTAGTTAATACTGCTATTGAATATATTATTACTATTAGAGTTGGAATCATTTTTATTCTTTACCGTTTCTGTTTAGGTTTGGAGACTGTTATTATTATTATTTGTGGAAGGAGTTTCAAAAATTTGTCTGATTTTAATGCCTTCACATTCGTTTGTGCTATCTGAAGGCTTTTTGTTTAAAATTTCATTTTTTAGTTAATTTAAATGAGAATTTTTATCTTGTTGGGGAGGCTTTCCGATACTGTGATTTTGGGTCTTAATAGAGTTATTTTAATTTGCTTTTTCTTATTATAATTGTTCGTTTTGTTGTTGTTTATTTTGGAGTGTTGAAATAGCTGATTAATTAAGTTTTGATATATGAGATAGAGGTCTATGATGAATAATTAATTAATTTTCTTTATTACTATTATTGCAATCAATATTACTATTATTAGTATTATTTTTAAAGAGATAATATCTCTATTCTAAGTTGTTGATTTATTTATTTTAAGGGTCATTATTATTTTTGTTGTTGTTTGGCATTGTAGAACTTCTTTTTTTATTTTAAATCACTTCTGCATCTTAGTTTACTTAAAAAATTGTATTATTATTATTTTTTTTATCTTCATTTTATTATTATTACTATTTAATTTTGTCACTATTTTCCTTATTACATAAAATATTTTTTGGCTTTCGATGCACTACTTTCAGCAGCTGTTTCAAATTGATTTCTTTATTTTAAATAATTTAATTCTCCTTGTCGAAACCTAGGAAAGAGGAATGGTTTTAATTTTCTTTTCTCTGGCTATTCTTTCTTTGAAATCTTTGTTGATTTTCATTAGTATTGAAGTTGTAAGGGTCTTTTATAATAGCACTCATATTTACGCTTTTATTTACGTAATTTTGTTAAGTAGTGATGGGCTTATTGATAGGGGGTTATTTTGATTGTTGGGATTTTTATTGAAAAAATTTGGCACTTTGGTTTACATTTTCTTTACTTTGCTACTATTACTACTACTAGTTGTGAATGTTCTGTGCTTAAGATCTATTCATCAAAGGGATCGGTATCAATTGGTTTTAAATAATAGACTACCGTATTTCTTGTAGAGGATTGTGGTTGCTTTCTGAATGAGTTCTCATTTCCAGTCGAGTCAGTTTGTATAATGGTCTAGATTGTGTGTAGATTTAAGAAATGAAAATTTGAAATAGAAATGAAAATGAATTTTTTTTATTTTTATTTTTATTTGTATGTTTCTTTTACGGTTTATTTAGTATTTACCAGATATAATAAATTATAATTTATTTATTATAAATTATTTCCATCCAAATAAAATTTACCATTTTATATTTGACACTATATTTTTATTAAATAAATTTTAATTAAAAATCTGCCAAGAATATTATTTCTCATTAATTATATGCAATTCCCTTAATAAAAATGTAATATATTATAGATTTATAAAAATGATCTATTTTTTATTAAATTTTATTTAATATTTTAAAATATTAATGTAATTGCAGAATTAAACGAATTTTTTATTTATTTCTCAAATTGTTTTTATATACATCGATTATTTAATATATTAAAAATTATTCTTTTATAAGAAATATTATAAAATCTATCGATCTTTATGCTATTTCTGTAATTTGCTTTAACATTAGATAAAAAAGAAATATAAATTTTTAAATATATTTCTTTGTAATAACGAGTAAACCATGGAAGAAAAAAATTAAAGTTTAATAAATTTGTCAAAATCAGATAGTTTGATATATGAATTTTTAGTCTTGCAAGGAGACAATAACAAAAATAAAATATTGGCCAACAATTTTACAGGACTGCCCGCGTTGCCTATAGTGGGGTAATACGCAAGAGGTAAATTTTTTTGCATTGATATATTTAAGATATTAATAAAGAAAAATTTTAAAATTAAAAATAGGAAACTATGAGTTTAATCATATTAAAGGGGTGGCAGCTATATAATGTCTTTGCGATTAAGAATAAAAAATTATTAGAAACTAAATAACATAAGAAATAGTAAATATTCCAGAAGAAGTGAAAGATATTATATTGAATATAAAAAACCCTATCCCTCACAACAAACCGCCTCAAAATGATAACTCAAATGATTCATATAATAATAAAAACAACTTCCCTAAAAATAATAATAATAGTTAGTACCAAAAAAACAATAGTAATATCCCTGACGTCCACCCTTTTGACTTTTCGCCTGCCTTGGATTTGAATTTTGTTATCGTTTTTTCTTTTCAAAATAAACAAATAAAACAGTAGAAATAAAATAATTTTAGAAACAACCAAACAAATTACAATTCTTAAAATCAAAACCAAAAAAATTCATAATAGCAGCAGTAAGAAGAAGAAAAAAAACAAGAGAATGTTTAATAATCATAGGAATAATGGCTAGAGATGAATCTAGTGTGCCACCCTTACCTTTTCCAAGAAATAGTATTTTAAGGAAAGCAAAAAAGGCTTATCTAAAACTAACCTGTTTGCATCGTAATTCCTGAGGATATAAAAAAAACTTGCAATATAAGTAGTTATACAAAAGACAGCAGAGGGGTTAGTTTTGGATAGATTAGGAGTGAATATATGAGCTGCCATTTGGGGAAATAAATGTCATTGTGTTTTTCTCCAAATAACATGAAATTTCATATAAACTAAAATAGCTCGCATCAAATATTCTGGTCTGTTTTGCTAGATATCTAGAATTTCCACCATATATTTTTCCATGTTAACATTGTAGATCAAGAGATGCAAACAAATGTGGAAAAGGCTTTGAAATTATCTTAAAATATGCATTAATTATTAGAGCAATTAAAGAAAATATTTGGCGAAAACGGAGATGTATATTAGTAATTAACCTAAATTCTTATTAATTAATAATGATAAATAAAATGTCTATCTTTTTTAATGCAATTAATTATATACAATATATTAGCTTAAATTATTATAATAATAAATAAACCTTAAAGATTTTATGCCATTTTTATATTTTTATTTATAAATAATAATAGATGTATTTTTATAAATAGGTGTTATATATAATATTTTATATAAAATAGTATATATTAGTAAGTTAGTTAGTACAGTAGTTTAATTCATTTAAATATTTAAATACCGTCTTGCAGAATGTATTTAGACTAAATATATTTCATCTGATTAATTACATCAACAATCGCTTTTTGGCTCGTTTCACTTAATTAGGTTTCCCTTTTAAATATAAATTTTAAATTACTTTTAAAAATAATTTATTTTTTTGCTACCTTATATTTATAGTAATTTGCACAAGTTAGTTCAGTTTTCGTAAACTTGCAGCCAATTTTAGACCAGCTTCCCCAGTTAAATCAGGGTTATTTCTGAAATAATTAAAGTTTATTACATATTAAATATTCTATAAAATTAAAATTTAAAACTTTAGTTTACTATAGATTTAAGACCAGTGTTTTCAGCTGAGGAATTAATTATAAACTTTCTGCTATCTAGTTGGCTTATAAATCTGTTAATCTAGTATTTCTGAATAAAAAAAAAATTTAAATTAAATGGGATAAAGATTAAAATAAAAAACAAGTTTAAATACTCTAAATTAAGTGCCAAACTTTATAAAAATTTAAACTCTCTAAGTTCTTTAAGGAAATCAAAGTTTTCCAGTTCGTTTTCTCTAATTATAAAAATTAAAAAAATAGAAATCAATTTATGGACTATTTCATTACTAGAGTCTGATGTCTATTTTCGTAATAAAAGAGGGCTATATTTTAAGTCTGCTGACAATTTATTCCTTGGTGATTTATTTTTCTTGCACCAATATGTAGGTGGAGTAGTACTTATTGAGATTGATTTCAAGGTCTCTCTTCACGTTGTTGTAATTTTACATATTTTTTCCATGGTCTGTTGACATTTTCTTAATTATGCACACAGCTTCTTTAACGCGAGACATGGAAGCAGTATGTTCTAAATAAAAGTCGATCACTTTCAAGTTTTGTTGACTGGCATAATATTTCGGGAATTGGAAAGTGAAGAAGTGAGTTATATAGTTTATTTGTGATTGGTCTCCGAGCGTAATAGAAAGGCACAGTTCCTTGATTTATTTCGCCTGGCACTGTTTGGTGATCAGCAATTGAAGGTCCTTCATATTACTAATAACAAATTTATCGTCTACCTACGAAGAACAAGAAAAGGTTAAAAAATTACTTATATTTTATTACATTTACTTTTTTCATTGTCTTAATTAAATATAAAATTACTTTGTACAATTTGTGAGCCGCGTATTCTTTATCTGACTCTCCATTTGAAAACTTGTAGGTTGGATTTTCTCCAAAGTAATGAATTTTGGGGTTTCTGCCTTCGAGTTTCAGGTTGTTGAAGAGAATGAGATCGTATTTTCTGTCGAAGTGCTTCAAGGTAAACGAAATGCTTTGCAAGCTTTTGAATTATTTTTTCGCCAGCATCTTCAACAAATTGGACACGATTTTTATATCAGAATTACTAATCGGCAGGTCCAAAATTACATTCACATCTTGAAATTCTTCACACGAAGTCATGCAATAGTATTGCAAAATTTGGTAATTTTCAATATAAACTATCTTTTCCTCTAAGATATTTTACCCAAACAGCTAAAATGTGTAATTTCCTGCAGTAATATTGTGATTTTTTTTGAATTAAGAAAAGGCCTCGAAATAATAATTGCAAATTTGGGCGTCTTCTTTCAACTTCGGATAGGTTTGGTAGTCGATGATATTTATGTGTAATTATTTCAAGTTTTTAAATTTCATTTGAGAAATGCGTGCAATTCTTTTTTACAGCTTTTTTATCTTTTCATCATCAAATTCCAGATGAATTTTCGTCTTTATTGTAATTTTTTCAATTCGATGGTAAAAGGACTTGTTTTTCTGTTCATGGAGGTTTAAAAAATGATCGATATTTCTGAAATAAAGATGCTTGTTTTCCTTGTTTTCGATTTAATCTTAAAAATAATAATCCGAGATAATGATATCCAAGTTGATGTTATTTTGCGAAGGTGTTTTGCCCCTTAATAATTATTGGTGCTCATTTTTAATACAAATAAAAATATTAATTAATTGTACCTTTCAAGTTAATTGTTTTCAAATATTTTTTCTAATGTTTTTGAATAGGTCGAATCTATGTTGGAATTTTTAATTCTAATGGTGATACTTTTTAAGCTTTCCGGGTATTGTTTTTCCATTATTCTGGTTAGGTATTCAATAACCAGAGCCTTATCTGTTTTTTAATTATTTAAGTAAATATATATTTCTTATAATTGTTCTTCCTCTTCCAAATTAGGGTGCACCAAACTCAATTTTTAAAGCAATTGTATATCATTATTCACTTCAATTTTGGTAGGAGTTGTGATTACTAATTTAATTAAATTAAACTTAAAATAAAACTTTAAGTAATAGCATGTTTTTACAATTTTTAATGAAGTTTTTATCAGCTTTCAAATAATTGAGTGTTCCTATAAATATATCTAATTTGTCTCCCAATAAAAGATGAATTAAACGCAAGCTATTTATCAGAAGCATAATGCACGAAGAAGCAAATGTCAAAATTTAAAACCAAGTCCACCCTTCGCTGCCTTCTGTCAATTCATTATTTAAATATTGGATAATTGCTTAAGGGAGGCATTCGAAAAAAGCCTATTTAAAGAGAATAAATGAAATTAAACAAAAAAATTAACACATTTATTTACCTCAAATATGTTTCCAATCAACATAAATTGCTTTAAATTATAGTCGTCTATGATGATACTTAAATCAGGTTGCATTTTTACATCCAAATACAGTATCAATCCCTTTTTGATATCATTATCTTACAAGATATTATGGTGTTCTCCGGCCATGGATTGTCTCAAGTTCACAGGACTTAATTGACGAGAGGAAAGTTGCTAAATGTATCCACTTTCGATGTCCATATTCTTTATTACAGTTGAAAATTGGTTGTGATTTGTGGGAGAAAGTTGGTAGTGATTGCTCGGGTAGTAAGTAAAGCTGTTCGACATTTTATTTACCGCAGAATTTATCATGATATCCGACTAAGAGCTCTGATGGGGCAGCAAGAAGGTCTGCGAATGTATTTTCGGCTGAGCGTATTGAGAGGACTAACCTTACCTGCCCTTTCTTTTCGGATACTCAAAACTGGCATATTTAAGTAGTTTAAATACCATGATTAAATAAATGAATAATTTACATTGAGTGCGAGTGAGAGTGAGGCTCTTTGGGCGTGTTGGAGTAGACTTGGTCGCGATCAGAATCGATTTTCTTGAAGTCGACCATGAAGTCAAGTTGTGATTTGCTGTGAACCTTATTGTGAATCGGAATTTATTTTTTTACATTGCTTTGAACCATGGAGTTATTGGTGTTTTTCTTTATGAATTCGTCGTAGGTAAAATTTTCTTCTTCTTCTTGGTCCTCCTGTTCCTCCATTTTTTTGCTGTGGTGACACTCTTTTTCTGTGTTGCATTATTCCGCTTCTATGAGTTCTTGATTTGTATTAATTTCGATTTTTTGCGGAACTTCTCCTCCTTCTCCCCCGCTGCTGCTTTTGTGATCAGGGAAATTGAACCGAATTGATTTTTGCAATTGTTGCTGATTTGTTTGGCTTTATTATTCCTCTGATTTGTGTTTTTTTTTTGTTTGCGCCGATTTTATATTAAATCCCGTCAGTTCTTACGTTGCCTTTTCATTTTCCCACATTTCTCTTTTCTGAACTTCTTCTTTTCTCTTCGATTCTACGATGGGCTGAATTCCCTCCATTAAATGCTTTGTAAAAACGAGGTTGTATTTCTGTTTTAACAATTTTTTAAAATTAAAAAAATATAGTTAAAGAAACTGTTAATTTTCTTATATATGTATGTATGAATATATTTTCTACCTTTTTAATATAAAAAAATAAAAAAGGTCCAAAAATCTTTAATTCCTATAAAAGCATCATAAAAAATGCAGGCCCTATCTGTTTTATGGCTTCTTTACACACATAAGCGTAATAAATAGAATAAACCTATCATAAATGTTTTATTGTTTTCTTTTTAGAGATATTTATAGTATTGAGAAATTGGATAATAATTTACCTTAATAATTAGCCAAATCTCTTAAAATATATTTGTAGCCGTTTTTAATTCTTGATTATCTTCAGGATCAATAAACCCAGTATTTCTTAGTTGAGTAATTCCTTTTTAAAATTTATAAAAAAAAATTATATTTTTTTATAATTATTAGACACAATGTCTAGTAAATTTTTTAGAAAATTATGCTAAAAATAATTCGAAAGAAAAATCAATTTTTTAAAGAAATATTAAATAATACTAACCCTATTTTATAATGATTCCTCTTAATTTAATTAAAATTTGAATTAGTTTATTTTTTATTATAATCGGATTTACCTAAAATCATCATATAGGCAAAAGTTTAAACGATAGGAGAGGCAACGATGAAAAATAATAAAAAGTAATACACTATTGGCCTATATGTTTCCTATGTCGAAACATAAATTACATCTGATACTTCATCCCATAGGGCAAACGAAATTTCAAGAATGATTACTAATAATTTTAGTTAAGTTGATATTTCCATTTTATTTGTATAAGAAATTAAAAATTAAACTATGCTTTATTTTTGTTTGTTTCTTTTTTATTAGTTTATTTTATTTGTTAATATTTTTATTTAACTTGTTTTTTAATTCTCTAATTTATGAATTATTTTTAATAAATTTTCTTGCACTTTTTAATATATTTCATTAGAATTAGTGCAAAACTCAGTTATTACAATAGTTAATATAAATAATTTAAGAATTAAATATTTCTTTAAATGGTTTTATTATACTGATTATTATTTATATATATATTTAGCAAATTTCTTGATAAAAATTTAATATTTTGTAGCAAATATTTATTAAAATTCATGAATATATTTAGAAGGATTTTATTAACAATATATTTTCTAATATTTATATTATAAGTAAATTACATTTCTTCTTTAATTTTTAAAATAATATTAGTATAGAATAAAGGATTTTTATTCTAAAATGTTTTTATAATATATTTAATCAACAAAGTTCATAATATGTTATTCCATATTTTATTGAGTGAATATGTTTGATATTGTGGGCTTGAATAAATAAATACAAATACCTGTACCTTAATTTTTTATAGAAAACATTATAGATAAAATTAATGAAGAAGAATAAAAATATTAGTTATAATTTAAATTATATAATAACCTTAAATTAATTTATAATCTAATTTTAATTTTAATTATAATATTAATTAATACATTTTCAAATTAATTCCTTGTCTATTTAAGCGCTTAATTCATCTATTTGATTTTTTTGAATATAAATAAAAAAATAGAAACTAAAATTTATATTTTAAAAAAAATTATTTAATAATACCCGCATCTATGTGTTCATTACAATTAATATTAGCACTTGTATCATCAATCAGATTGTTTAATTCTTGATCAGACATTAATTCTGGAATTATATTATAAATGAGTGTTTTATTATTTTTTATAAAATTATAAATTATACTTGGCTCTTCAGTAGATTTTGAAGAAGGTTAGGAATTAGATGAAGATGATAGTTTTGCTTTCAAAAAATCAATTTCAGCTTGATATTTTTTTTCTCTGTTTTTACTTGTTTATAACTCTTAAATTAAATGATCAATTTCCTAACAAAATTTTTATTTTTTATAAGTTTTTTTATTTAGAAAATTATTTATTTGCCTAACTTTATACCTTTTATTATGTTTGTATTTTATCTTCAAATTCTTATACTTATCTATCGTTTGTGCTATGCTTTTCTGACAATAAATCACCTCTTTCTTCATCTCTTCCTCCAGTTTCCTAATCTTGCATTTCTTGATCAAGCTGAGTTGATAAAAAATAATAAAATTTGTGCACTATTTAGAATTGCATATTTTTTGTCATTAAATTTTAACATTTTTTATATATTTTTTGATTATTTTATGATTAAAAAATAAAAAGGTGTAAAAAAATTCGTTTTAATTTATTTTCATTTTATTATCAAATAAATACCTTAAAATATTTTTTCATTTCATTCTATTTTCTTTATTTTTATTTTTCTTCTTCCTTCCCTTTAGAACCTAGATAGTAGCTGATTATACAGAGTCCTACAATGAAAGTAATTTCTAAAAATGACATAATTTTTTTTTTGAATAATAGATTCTATTTATTTTATTTTCTTTGTTTTACTCACAAACAAGTTTAATATATTAAAATAGTTAAAATTTTAATTCTTAAGGATAATAATTAGCGTTTATAAAACCAACATTAATAAGAACTATATACGTTTTTATTACTTGCATTAAATCTATTATGAAGTTGTTTTTAGATTCATAATATAACTAAAAATAAGAGGTTCATTTAATAAATAAATGTGTATATATTAGTAATGTATTCAATTTATATATTAATAATATTAGTATAAACATTAATTAAATTAAATATACATGTAAAGATAAATTATTCATTCAATTATTTTTAGAGTTTCAAAACTTATTTTTATAAAGTAACCATTAATCAGACTACAACAGCTTTTAAAAGAATTAATGTCCCATAAATAATATACAATTTTGAAAATTCTGTTTTTCGTTTAGTTATTCTTGAGATAAAATGTCACTACTTTAAGTATTTTTATGATTTGAATGCTATTCAATTTGGTTTATTTATTGAGCAGAGTCTGTCGTCATATTTCCTTCAAAAAGCAGCATTTATTCCTACTTATTTTATTAATCAAAGCTTTTGTTTAATTTTTCATTCTATTCTTCATCGATTTAGTTTATTAGACTTAAGTCACTAATAGCAGTTGTTGTATTATAAAAGTTAATTTTTCCACAAATGAAATCGCTTTCAGCTACAGAAATCACCATATTTTCAATGAATTTCATGGGCTTTACATTTGAAATTAAGATTTAACTGAGAACTGAGTTCATGGCCTCAACCTGTTCCTAAACATCAATCATTTCAGTTTAAAAAGGAATATGGTTTGCTTGCATGGTTGTTTGATAGATATTGTTAATATACGTTTTTAAGTTTTGATTGATTGTGATGAAATAGATATTGAAATAATAAGAAAACAAAACTTGGAAAAACTGTAGAGATCTGACTTTATTTTAAATGAAGATGAGCCATAGAATGTCACATTCTTTTAGTGCGTTCGAGTAATTTTATCTTAGCTACTCAATTTGTATTCTAATTAAAATTATTTCCTTTATGTTTTCTATATAAACTTGCTGATATTCCAAATAGAAAGCCAACGCCTTGTTGCCTAGCTCTAAAGACTGCTCAAATTTATTCAACTAAAAATAAGTTATTGCCATTTTCTAAGCTATTTAGGCATACAGTAAATCCTTTTAGTTGTTGATAGCAGCGAATGTAAATAAGGCTTTTTCATAGTAAACTACAGATTCTTCGAATTTCCTGAGCTTCGCCAAAGTGTCAGCAATTTTTATGTAGATAGTGCCCGCTTCTTCAGTATTTGTGCCTATACTTCTCGAAATGCAATGCTGTTTTTTATGTTTAAAAACAAGAAATTAAATTTAATGGTACATATTTATATTTTTTATCATTTTACTAAGGAATTATGAAGCAATTATAAAACCTCGTCACTGTGTTCAATTTTAGAATAATAATCTATCATTACATTATTGAGTTCTAATTAGAAAGGGTGAAAGTGGCCCAGATTGAATTCCAAAATAGCCTAAAAAAATATGATATTTATAAATTCTGTAATTTGTTATTTTTGACTTATAATACTTACTATGGAATTATGAAAATAGTTGTTTATCTAAGAAAATTCACTGATTTCAAGACTCGATTTAATTAAAATACAATAGGCATACACCAATTAAATATTGGGTATTTATTTAAAATTATCTATAATATATTTGGCATTCTTGATTGCTTCGAAATGAGACCCATTTTATTGTTAAGACTTTGCCAGTTCTAGCAAGGTGAGCATGGCTTCATAGCATTTTTCTCCTTTTAAAGCTTTGATGCACACCAGTTTTATCATTAATCTTTTTTAGATTTCCGATAAATTTTAAGTGCCTTATTTTTAAGAAAAGGTTTCAATATTCCATATTTTTACAGCATTTAAATCTTTGAAATCCAACATATCATTGCTTGTATTAAATTCTCCAAACATTTATTCATTAAATCTAAAATGAATTGAAATTAAAAATTTAAATAGAAAAAATATTATTTTCTAGTTTTTTACGGCTGTTCTAATAGGGCGGTATTTTCTAACTAGGGACGAGTATGCCCTGTCAAAACAGCTGTTGAATATTTGCATTCTATATGCAGTGATTGGAGGAGTGAGTTTAGTAATCCGCCCATATTTATATCTGACGGTTTAATTTCAAATCCTTACTTTTCTTTAAATTGGAAATGTTGTTCTACCAAATGAGGTATGGTTACTTTCCACATTTCCTGATGCCCGTCAGTCTTACCAAATATTTGGTTTAAAATTTAAATTAAAAAATGTTTTAAATTTTGCTGCAATTTTTGCTTGTCTTCTATTCCTCCCACCGCACGTTTTTCCTGCTTATTTGATAACTAATTTTCGAGGCTGGAATGAATCTAAAAAAATAATATTATATAAAAATATTTTTAAAGTATTTTCTAATTAAAAATTGTAGAAAAATATCTTTTTTTTAATTTTTTTAAATTACTCGTTTGATAGTAGTTCTCTATTTTAAAGGACTGTTGGCTTATTAATTAGAAATTTAAAATTCTAAAATAATGTGGGTGAGTTAGCTTCTTAAATACTGTTTAAGAGCTCGAGATATGATTTCCTGTTTTATGAGTTACTATACATTGTTGAGTGAGCATTTTCGGACGATAAGTCCGATGTATTTCATATTCAGTCCTGCTTAGTGCAATAGATTTCTAAATTTAGTTTGCAAAGATAATAAAATTAAATAATTAATGCTTTTTAAATAAATTTTTCTAGTTTACTTGAGTTCAAAGCCATCTAATGGAATCACTTAACAAGTATTTAATTTATCTAAAAGGGATTATACTTGCTACCCCCAAATAGTAAGTTTTATTTCTTTCGCCTATTCTAACGCCTACATATAATAATTTTCCTTATAAAATTGCATGAGTTACAATTACTACTGCTGCGAGGTATATTAATCTTCATTTAAATAGTCATACAAATCGGCATTTAGGGAAATTCTCATTTATTCAATTAGTTCCGGTCTTATTCTAATTAAGTGCGCATTGCTTAAATCATCTTGATCGCTGTCATTATTGATATTATTGTTGATTTAGTGACTATATTTGGTAGAAATCATATTATTGGTATTGTTTTTCAGTTGGTCTCCTTTGAGTTTTTTATTTTGCTTTTGTAAATTTGCTAATTCTACCTAAAGTTCGGCATTTTCAGGCAGCAGATTTTCTAATGAATTCAAGTAAAATGTATTATCTTTAAAATTCAATTTTTCTTCTTTTTCTTTATGCGCCTAAGACATCTTTATCTATTTATAAGTGCTCTTTCTTTAAGGGCTTGGCAAGCAGTCTCCCTATTATTCATCGCTATCTGTGTCTGATTCAGACTCTATTTCGTAAACTACGTGACCTGTAAACGTTTTGTAAAGTTTTTTTAACTCATGAAACCCTTGGCTTTTATGAACTTCTACTTAAGACTGGAGTGGGACGCACCAACTGAATAATAAATTTTTAAAATTTTAAATTGTTTTTTTAAGAAATTAATTTCTCATAGCATGTATACCTTTATTGCTAAAATTGCAATTAATGAGGCTGCAAGTTTAATTAATCAGAAAGTAAAACCAGTTCTTTTTCAATTTGGGAGTGATATTTGTATACAAATTTAGTACTTACTAATGGACTCAACGATTCTTGGTCTTCTGCTTTACTTCCACTCCATTAATGAGGAACTACTTCGTAAGTTGGACCAAAAACTATCTTTTCTGTTGAGGGTATTATTCCCTAAACCATAGCCTTGAAGCCTTTATACATTATTATGCAGGTGATCGGAAGTTTGAGCAATTATGAGGGGTGCTACTTTTTTAATCTAATGATGGCGTTATTAACACAATTTATGGCGCAAAATTCGTTGGAGATCCTCTTCATGTATTCAGAGTTCGGCATGTTAATTTCTTAGTTTTTTTTCTTCCAATTTTACTTTTATGAATCACTTTCATTCGAATTACTCATGTTAGAAATCAAATATTCGTCACAACTTTCATTATATCTGAGTTTGATAATCTGATAGAAAGGTAATATTTAATTTAGGTAATAAAAATCATTTTTTTTGTTAGTTATACCATATTGAATTCATTCTCGATTTAATAATATGCTTCGTTTATAGTAGCTGAACCTTCATTGTTGAACTCCCATTGTTATTGTTACTATTATTATTATTGTTTAGACTTCTATACTTTCGGGATATACTTTTACTTGTCTTAATAATTCCGATAAATTAAATCCTCAACTATGTTTTTTACTAATTCTTCAGCCTTTTCTCTAAAGTTGCCAACAAATTAGAATAATTGCACACCCAATTTGACTTAGTAATCATAGGAATGCTGCATATCTGTGCTACTATACAGTTTTTGCTGGTACTAAAACTCATACGCCTAATCTAATTCTTTTTTCTTTCGTTCCTGAATAAGGGTATTATTTGTTATCGATTTAATAAATAAATAATTAATTGAAAATGAAAAAATAATGTGATTTAATACTATGTATTCTTGCTGCCTTTTTTTCTCTTTTTCAATTTATTCGCGTCTAATTTGTTCTTTTCGGCGCTTTTCAGCCATTTTCTGCTCTCTATGTTTTTCTTTCAGCTTCATTTATTGTGTTTATTCTTATTATTACTTCAGCATTTCTCCAATATTAAACAAACCCCCTTTTTCATATTGTTTAGTTAAATTGTTCCTAAATTTAGGCTGTTCAATTGAACCTTCATCTTCATCCTCACTCTAATCATTTGAATTGGTCACTTCATTATTGTTTTGTGTGCTTTGCAATTGTTGTGGTTAGTGAGACCTTTTTAAATCGATACCATTGCTCGAAGTATTTTTTGCGAAATTATCTGCACTATTTTTAAGTAAATTTTCATTGTTTTTCCACCCTATTGAGACCTATTTATACAGTTTTTTTTCTACACTTTTTTACTGATGGTGGACTCCTTACTATATTAACATATCACTTTGTCTAAAATAAGTGAAATCTTCATTTTCATCATTTACTTCTGCAAAGGGCTGGTCCCCATCATTATCTATTTTATCATTAAAAAAATTTATAGAAACATAAATCAAAATTAAAAAACCAATTATTACTAATGTTAAATATCTCCATAATTTATTTTTCTTATTTTTATTGCTCATCTTGCTCCATATTTTCTTTCTGGTTTTCCTTTTCCTTCTTTTTTATGGCCTTCAGGTTTTCCTTTCTGACCTTTTCTTGGTATTTTTATTCTATTTTTTTGTATTTCTGTCTTTCTTGCTCTTCTTGAATTTAAATGTCCACTAAATACTGTTTAAACGGAATAACTACTTCAAATTCTTCCTTTTACTGTAGCAACTTTTGTACCCAAAGGTCTCTTTCCGAAATATCTTCACACAAAATCATCCATTCTTTTTGCTTGTTAATATAATACAAAAATATATAAAAAAATAACAAATTAAATTTAAATTATTATTTTTTTAAATACTTTTTTTTTATTGCTTCCTTTGTTTTTTTTTTCACATTATTTATTTTCCGTTGGCAATTCTTAAATAAAGAGGTCTTAAGTTTTCTTCATTTTTTGGTTTTTGTACTAAATTAAATTTTCTTAGAAGAATTCTATCGTGAAAATTCGATTTTCTTTGGCCGTTTTCCCTTTGGCCACCAGTCTACGCACTCCTATAATATCGCATAATTTGATACCTAGTTTAGGCTTTTTAGTGTTTTAAATTTGATCTTCTTGCAACTAAAGTATTTAAGAATGTTAACTGGCCTATTTCATTCTAATATTTTTCATATCATTCTAACTTGATTCTTAAGGTACTTGCGAATAGTAAACGATAGAATCTAATCTTAATTGAAAAAATCTTTCATTATAAGTTTTTAATTTTTCACTTCTTTTCTTCAAAACTCCCTGTAAAATGATACTGTTTTCATGCTATTGCATAGATTTTTTGATTGACTGATTAAGTGATTTAATTATTCTTATTTTTTAACTATGTTATTAGTAAAATAAATAAATTTATTTTAAAAACTATTCCATATGATTAGATTAATAGAATAAAATGTATGTTTTTTATTAGTCTTTTTAATAAGTCAATAAGGAGTTAGTAAATTTAAAAAAAAAATTCGATATAAATCATTATACAACCCAAATTTTATATATTTATGTAATTATATATTTAAGTGAAATTGGTTTTTGCAATTCTTCTTATATAAATATATAAAATCAATTATAATGAGAAAATTAAAAAATCTACTTAAAATAAACTAAACATATAAATTAAAAAAATTCTACGTTTAACACTGCTAGTAATCTTTAATTAGTAAGATATGTTTTTTTATAAAATAAATCTATAATGGCTTTTATATTTTAAAATATAGTAGATAGACACCTTACTTACAGAGTGTTTTATTTTTATAACACAATATAATTATAAATTAATTAATTTACAGTGTATTTAGCAAATTAAGAACATATATATATATAAATATTTATAAACTATTCTGTTCAAATTAGAAAAATATTGTTAAAAATGAGTTAAAAATAAGGGGGAAAAGATAGATTTAATTTCTAAAATTAAACAGAACATTTACACTCTAAATACGTAGGAACAGGTCATGCAGACACAACAAAATGGGAGTGGGCTTGCAATATTTAAAGAGATTCATTAAGTTCTCATTTGGGGCACCATTCCAGATTACTTTACTTTTCTGCCGCTGAAAATGAACCTACAGCCCGATTAAGACAAAGATATTTAAATAGTATGATTTAACCTGTTGGACCCCCTCCTCCCGTTTAAAAGAAAGGAGATTTTGGAAAATGAAGCAATAATTATTTATAATATTATTATTAATTTAAAAAATTTATCTTATCTATAATACCTAAATTTAATATAATTAATATACATATTATAATTAAAATAATAGTAATGAATAAGTAAAAATAATAAAAAATTAAATTATTTTATTTAAATTATGTAATAAATATTAATTATTATATGGAATAATTAATGATTACAATAATAGGAAATGTTATTTTAATATTTTTTTATTTTTCATTTAATTTGATGTATAAAAACGTGTACTTATTCTATCATATTTTTAAATTTTTTTCCTATTTATTTACCTGTCTTATAAAAAATGAAATCCATTTATATATATATTTTTTTAATAAATAATGAAAATATAGCTGATTATAAATGACTAGGTGAATATATGAAAACTATAAATACATTAAGTAACAAAACATGAATACATACAATAAACTGCAGGACATTATTTTTTAAATATTTTGTTGATATCTGATTAAATAGTAAAAATAACTAAACTATTAATAATAAAGTATATAAAAAAATAGCACCATTAATCTATTAGTAAATATACTAACTATTTATCATTATCATAATTTGTAAGTTTTCATAATACTAAATTCTCTTTTCATTTCTTTTTTTTTATCCTTCCAATTGTATAATTTCTTGTTTAACAGTGTCAGAAATTTCAACTTAAACATCTAAAATTTAATTAATAAGCATATCTACGACTTTCTTTTAGTTTTGTTAAAATTGTTTGGTGATTTCATCTATTTCAGCTTTATTTTTTTGTTCTTCTTTTTTGGCATCGAAATCGTTGCTGGTATCGTATAACTTTATTTTGATAATAACAATAAATGATAGTGAAAAATTATAAAAATATATTATTTATTTGATGCTATAAGTTTATTTTTTCATTTATATTAGTTAATCCTTTTATTGGGTGGTTATTAAATATAAAAATTTCACATTATTAGTAAATCAAATTGTGATTTTATGTATCTGCTATTTTTTATTTCTTATGGATGATATTTTATACATTGATTATATTTCTATAGTTTATAATATATAATTACTTAAGCGATAGTTTATTGATATTTAGATTCTTGATCCAATTTAAATTTATCAATGTCTTATTAAGCTGATTCTCTGGCCATGTTCAAGATTTTGGATCTGTTATAATTTAAATATGAAATATAATGGATACTATGTAATTTTTTAGAAATAATTTATATAAAAGATTCAAATTAATATCTGAAATAGGACATATGACTTGAGTTTAAGCCATTGCATATATGAAAAAATTTTTGTTTATTTTTTTAAGAATTAATAATTTAATAACTTTAATAAAAAAAATTTTGGTAGATTTATTCTTTTTAGTATTTTCTTTGCCGACAAGTTATTATTTTTACTATACTACTATTTTATTTTCAATATCTCATAATTTCCGATTTTATAAGGATTTTATTACATTTTAGTAGTCTCTTATTTCTTAAACTCATTTAATGAAAATAGAATATATTTATCAAAAATAGAAAAACTCTTATAATTAATACTGGGGGGGATGCACATAATTAAATTTCACTAAAAGACGTAAGATATTATATTTTACCTTTATTCTTCAGCTTCTTTAATAATTTGACTTGCTTCCTATTCAGCTTTGATAAGTTGAGATACAGCCCAGTTTTCTTAAGTGCTCATGTTTTTTGTGTGATTTTTTTTCTCTTTTGATTATTTTTTGTTATTGAGATATATATTATTATTGTGTGTATATGTTTATATTTTATTATTGTAATAAATGCTTAATTGCTTTTGATTTGCTTTTATTGGGTTTATTATTATTATATTTATTTATTTATGCTTTTGTATTTATTTATATTCAGATTTATAGATACACTTTGCAATTTACTTAAGTAATTTCTTTATTATGCAAATAAATATATATATAATATTAAAAGAAACTATTGTATTCAATCACATAAAGGAGCTCAAAACTTTATGACATTTTCTAAATGTGAATTTGAATATAATATAAAATGAATAAGAAGAATATACATAGCAATAGCAATGAATATTATAATTAAAAATAATATATTATTAATAAAAAAAATCTTATATATTTTTTTTTACGTATTATATTTTTAATTTGTATTTCAAATAAATCAAGTGATTGGTTGATTAATAAATTAACTTACCAATGTATGCAGAAATATGTAATCAATTATGATAAGTGATATAATTTGTAAATAATTATTAAATAAAAATAAAAGATTTATTATTATTATTTAGATTTCTATTTAACAGATTGTACTTGAAAGATTTTGTATTTTTTAATAATACTACTATTAATAAAAATATAGAATTTTGTTTATTATTATTTGTTTATATCTTTAATAATTATGAAATTTATTTACTTTTTTTACTTATTTAATAGTAATATTTAATAATATCTATATATATGGAAATGTATATAATTGATAAAAATTAATATTTTCAATTATTAAATTTGGATCTTTTTTTACTTAGTTTTTTTCTTCCTCCACTATCATTCACCAACTGCTTGTTTTCATCTCCTATTTACGAATGTGAATGGACATCTGAGTTGTTTTTTCCATCTTAAATAATAACATCTTCATTTTTAATATGGCTGCGACTGCTGGGGCTTTTTTGAGAGTTATTATCACTGCCCTCGGGCACAATTTGGCTGAGGTGGCTCTTTTTCGCTCTCGAAGTGTCCATACTTTGTATAACTTGGAGTCTCTCCTTATTGGCCTGACATCTAAGGTACCTTTCTAGCGAGTAGTCAAACAAGAAACTGCAAGCTATGATTCCCAAGAAGTATCCGAGGTGAATGATGGGGGCTTCCATGGCGATTTCCCAGTGATTATATAGTTCTGAGTAGGTCAAATTGTCAAGGACGTAGAAGGAAAGGTAGTAGAGTCCAATGGATCCGAGCGTGAAGAAGAGACTGAAGAAGGTATGGTCGAACGAAATGATGAGGACCTTTAAATTCGCGATCCAAACGGTCAGTCCGTAAGACATCATTCCCATCGACCAGAAGTCGTACGTTTATCCGTCTTCGATTCCGAAGGTGAGGGCGCAGGCAAGCAGACAGACACTGGTGATGATTGCAGACTGGAGAAAACCGGAGAAGAACCACCTCCAGAACACCTTACCGTTGTACAGTTTGTGTTCGATCCCTGCGCGGTAGTAGTTGAGTTTATTGTGCTGCAGAACGGCCGGGTTGAACTCTAGGTCCATCACGGCGTACACAATGATCGGGATGGACGTATAAAAAACGTTGTAAATTTGGTAGATGTAGGGGTCGTAAAGAGTCTGGCCGGAGAAGAAGTTCGAAATTCCGTAAAAGAATTGCGGCGTTACGATTAAGATGTTTTTGTAGAAATTGTAGCAAACCAGTCGGGCGTTCCTTCGGTACGCTTCCCTTCCGTGGAAAAACAGCAGTCTCCTCAGCAATTTGAACTCTCCGATCGCGTAGTCTGAGGCTCTCGCTGCCTGGTACCCTTCCAGTCCCTTGATTCCGATTCCGACATGTGCAGCCGTAATCATATTGACGTCGTTAGCACCATCTCCGATTGCCAGAGTACTTACCTTCGGGTTGAAATTTCTCACCAGAGTGACAATTTGCTGCTTTTGTTTCGGCGAAACTCTGCAGCAGAGCACGGCCTCGCAGTATTTCGTGATTTCAATGATTTTCGTGGCGATTTCTTCTTTGAGTCCGTGGATGAGGGCGTCTCCCGTGATAATGAGGGCATTATTCGTGTCAATTTGCCCACCTTTGTTCTTGCGTTTGAACTCTTCCTGCCTTTGATTGATTTCCTTGATCACCTCGCTCAATTGCTTGTTTACAGATTCCATTCCACGCTCGTTGTCCAAGGCCAGTTCGAGGCTTAAATCGACCTTGTACTGTTTGATGTTCTGGTTCAGTAGCTTGCACGAATACCCGATGTTCCTTGCCGTTTCCACCTTGTCTCCGGTAAGCACCCATACCTTGATTCCCGCCTGTTTCAGCGCGGCGATCGTTTCCCCTACTTCGTCTTGCAGTTGGTCCTCGATGGCTGTTCCTCCGACGACGATCAGGTCCACTTCCAGTTCTTGTTACAATTCATTCATTTTCTGTTCTCGTTCAGTTAGTGCAGTCGTCGCCTTGTTGTATCGCACCGCCCACTCACTATACACCTTATCGGGAATTTCCCTTTCACTCAGAAGTAAGGTTCTCAGTCCGATCAGCGAATACTCTTCCAAGTGTCGCGTCAGGGCTTCCAAGTTCTTTGATTTTTTTATATCAGAAAGCTTCAAAATGACTGAGTCTGCTCCCTTGCAAAACAGCTTCACCTTTTTCGTTTTAGGGTCTCTAATTACGACACTTTGTCGCTTTCTGGTACTGTCAAATTCGAAAGTGTGGAGCACTTCGATGGTTTATTTCTAACCCTTGACTGAAATCACAGCGTTATCATTTTCGTCCGTGCCGATATACTCAACTCCGCAGTATTTCGCGAAATTCACGAGCGCCAACTCGTCGGGCGAGGAGGCATTGTATGTTTTTTTCGTTTTTGTGAAGTCGTCCTTGTCCTGTTCTTCCGAGACCAAAATCGTGTGCGTAACGGCAAGCAAAATCATATTTCGCATCACTTCTTGGTGTTGCGGGTGTTGCGGGTCGTTTACGGCTTCCAAAAGCTATTTGTCTCTGAAGTTGACATTAGTCACCTTAGGCATGGTCTTCCATTCTTAGTCCGGCAAGTAGTGCGGGTGCGCAGGGTCTTCAATTTCTCCATAAGAAACTCCGTTGATTGACATTTTTTTAAATTGCATGATGTTGCAGGTGAGGGTCCCGGTCTTGTCACTGAAAACGTACTCAATTTGCCCCAATTCTTCATTCAAATTCGAAGACTGCACGGCCGTTTTCACCTTGTGTCTTTCGCCGTTTTCGTCATTGTAGAAGTACATCATTCCGTGTTGGTTGGGCTTCATTAGTCTTTCGTCGTCCAGCTGTGCGTTGTCCTGCTCAATGAAGATGGCTTGGAACAGTTTCACGAATTCCAGCGTTACCAGGAGGGAAATCGGCACGAAGTTTCCGAAAATCAAGATCCAGTTTCCGAATTTCTTGAAGAAAACTATAATATCTTCTTCTTTCACATATTCCAGATACTTTTACTGCTTTGTGTCTTCTTTCAGCACGTAAACGACTCCGCAAATGATGCAAATTACTATTTAAATCAGGAAGATGAGCAGCACCTGGTTGTTCATCGTGTGTTCCAGTCGGGACCTTTTCGCCCTAGCTTTGAAGGAGTTTTTCTGGATCTTCGTGTCGTGTCCTGTGTTCGAAGCCAGTCCATAAATGAAATGAGTATTTTTCAAACTGCACCCTCTCAGTAGGAAGTTCTTCGCGTCGATGGAAATACGGTCCTTTTCGTTCGGGAGTTCGGCATATCCATCAAACTTTCCCAAAAGCGGGTTCGGCTGCTCGTATCCGAAAACAAATTTTTTCTTGTTGAAAACGTCTTCGTTGAACTCTTCCTGGCTCTTGTTGTTCAAAAAGTAGGCGTAAAGGTCTTTTTAGCACATTTTTTGCTTCAAATTTGTTTCACCATCCAAACCCTTCGTTTCTATATAGCAAAGTCCCTTCGGTTCACTCGAGTTTAAAACCAACATGTCGCAAGGGAAAAACTGGTCCTTTTTCACCTTAACGATATCACCGACCCTTATATCTTGCCATTGCATCTTCTGGAAAACTCCGTCGTGCAGCACGTGACATTCAGATTCGTTTTCTTCACGATCTGATTTTTTCCTCTTGTAATCTTCGTAGAAGTCCTTCACGGCAGTCACCACGACAATCGCCACCAATGGAATGTAAATCGTCGGGACTCCATTCGAAATGGAAATAGACGGAATCAGCTGGATCAGACCGAAGAGTAAGAAGTACACATTGGCCAGTTTCGAGAATTGTTCAATCAAATTCTTGGGAACGAAATTAATTGTCGTGTATTTCGACGTCTGAATCGCATTGTGGTCCAAATGCTTGTCAATTCTTGTGCTCGTGATTTTCCTTTACTTTAACTCGACATCTGTTTTCTTTATCACGTTGTCGTACTCGTAATCGTAACCGAATTCCGCTGAAGTGTGGGCTTAAATGTGAGACACTCTACGTTTTCCCATTTTAAATTATTGTTCTTTTGTTGATTTTATATTTTTAATAGAATGACAGTTGTATTTTTTACAATTATGTTATTCGATCTACTCCTAACCTAAAAAATAGGAAGCTTTAATTTTATATACTTATTTTAAGTGTGTTTACTTTATAATTATAATATAAAAGAAATTTAGTTTTTTTTTTGTGTTCACTAATTCCTTTAATTTTATTTTTTTTTTTTTAATGTTATTTTTCAGATTAACTTATTTTTTCAATAGTAGGTATTGATAATAATTATATTTTAATTAGTTATATTATAATATATAACCCTCCTTTTTTCCTTCTTCTTACTTTTTTATTTAACTCTTTATTTTAAAGAAAAGTAAAAAAAAAAAAANTAAAAAAATTTGTTTCATATACAAGAAAATATTGCTTTTGAGAATAATTTTTATTAATTATTAATTTACGATATTTGTTCTTTTTTTAGCAAATAATCTTAAATTAGTATTAATATGCCATTATTGGTAATAATTAAATACTATATTGCAAAGGATTATATTATTAAAATTATCTATAATATTTCTATATAATAATGAAAACATTTAATATATAATTGCTTTTAATTGAATATTCTGAAGAATTTTTTAAACTTTATTTTATGGAAAAGTTAGTTTATATTGTTTATGTAAGAAATAAATTTTTTGATGGTGTAACGTAATATCCCAAAGTATATAAAATAGATAGTTAAATAAAACCAATTATCATATATATATAATACATGAAATAGAAAAAACATAAATAAAAATAAACTATTCCCCCGTTTCAAAATATACTGAGATTAATAATAAAATAATTAATATACTGAAAGTTTAATTTATTACCATATTTTTATTTATTCTATATCTAATAAATTGATAAAATAAAATTTCTATATCATAATGTTTTTCTAAAAATAGCATTTACTAAAATTACCAATATTAAAGCAATTGCATACTAAAAATATCATTGAAATGTTTTATAAAAATGTTGCTTTTAATATACCAATTAAAATTATTACTGTTTTGTAATAAAATGTTATTTATTATAAAAGTACTTAATATTAACTTAATTTTATATTCTAATTAAAAATAATGCTAATACTAATATTATATTTTGTAGATTATTATTACTATAATAAATTAAATATACACTATAGTTTTAAACTTATAAATAGTTTATAATATACATAAATAATAAAATAAATAAATTTAAATTTAAATTTCGATTTAAGATTAAATTTAAATAAATTTTAAAATTATAAAATTTTACTCAAAAATTTCATTCCTCATATTCACTACAGTTATTCTTATCTAATATACTTTCATCTTATTTATTTTCTCTAAAGAGATTATCAAATTCATCTTCTACTTCCATTTGGCCAACTGCATAGTCATTATTATGATGGTTGTTATAATTATTTCTATTTTCAGTTTTTAATTTTGTATTATGCTTTTCTTTTTCTTGAATAGGATATTAAGATAATTATTATATGCTATGATTATTATTTTGCTATAGATTTTAGTTACTCTCATTGGTTTTTTTATCCAATTTTTCTTATATATTTTATGTTTGAATATTTTATTATTAGGTATCTTCTTATTCAATCTTTTTTTATTCAGATTTATTTTCTTCTTCCTCCTCCTCCTCTTCCTCTTATTCCCCTTGCTTTTTGTCTAATTTCATATTGGATATTTTACTATTGCCATTCAATTTTTAATTAATATTTAGGTTTGTTGTATCACCATTGCCATCTTTTTTTCCAAACTATTTTTCCTTTTCTTCTGACTCCTGTCTGATTTTAAAAAATCTCAGTTCTTCTTCAATAGTTTTGCCTTAATTTGCCAATTTTTTCATATATTTTTGTAGATGAGATCTAACTTAACTAATGCTACGTGTTCCTATATAGTCAGCTACTTTTTTGGGATCTGATCATTTAAATTAGATAAAACTATAAACCACTGCTAAAATTCTATATACTTGTTTTAAAAACTATAAATAAGTTACCCTTAATGCCATAAAGTAGTAGTGCTTGGTTTAATTTAACCTTTTCTTCTTCACTCCATGCGACTTTCTTTTTATGACAGTATTTGTTATTTTCCTCTTAAAAAATAAATAATTGGAAATTTCACAGTCAATATTTTTATATTAACAATTTATTTACACACTGATTTTTAGTATTGGGCCTGCATAAAATAATTCAAATACATTGTCTTTATTTTTTCATTTATATCCGTTTCAGGTACGAATTTCTATTGCAACTAGTCATATGTATCTTTTGAAAGAATTTCCCGATTTTCTCTTATAGATTACTTTGCAGTCTATGTTCCTTCAACCAAATCTATCATATTTATCAAATTTTCTGTTAATTTTTCCAAATCTCTAAATATAGTTTTTTATTATAAGTTAAAATTAAAGGTTGATAAAACTTCTTTGTTACTTATAGGAGTTGTCATAATGCTAATTACACTAATTTGAATACACTTTTTCAATCAATATATCATTTTACAATAATTAGTTGTCTATCTATTTTTGACTCTATTAAAGTATTTCAATATTTTTTTCTATTTTTTATTGCGTTGGGAAGGGAAAACTTAAAGGAACCTTTTATTCGGATGAAAACTCCTGCATTTTCAAATTTTCAAATATTTTATTGTTTCTATTTTTCCTATTTTTTTTTTTATCTAATTCAATTTTATTGGTATTATTCTTCAATATTCTGAAAATAATAATAAATTTAATAAAGAAAAATTGCGGAATTTTTAATAATAAGGGCGCGTATACAGTAAATAAAATTTATTTTACTGCAACATTACATATATTGGTACATAGTTATTATATATAATATATAAAAAAATAAATATTATTTTAAAAAAAATATATTTTATTAATTTTTTTTTTATTATAATTAATTTAATTTATAGTTATTTATTTGTAAGACCTTTTTATTATAACAAAATAAATCATACACCTTTTTTTAAAAAAACAGTAAATTATAATAGATTTTAATATTTTATTTTAATTACGTATATTTCCTTTATTCTTTAATGACCTTTTTTCATCCTTTGATCCTAACTTACTTTTTACTCTAATCTGTAAAATTTTAAAAAATATATTAATGAAAAATTAAAAATGTGAATAATAAAAACTATAATAATAAAATAAATTCAATATTATAAAATCATTATTTCTCAAAGGATCAAAGGAGGTCAAAAAGGCAAAATAGAACAAACTCAAGGACTTAAAAAAAATAATAAAATACTAAAAATTCATTCAATTTACACAATATTTCATTAGTTAATAATACAATATAAATTTTTATAATAATAAAAAAAAATATAAATTAAAATATAAAATACTTTAAAATTTGAAATGAATTATTATTCTATAAATTTTTTATTTTTTAAATGAAATAATGGGTACAATAATTATTTGATTTTTTCACTTAGGCACCACTGCTGGTAATTTGCCAGATTTAGGGGCTTTAACAGCTCCCTTTCCATTTAGGACAGGATCATTTTTCAAAACTGCCTTTTTGCTATCAGGATGGGCAGTTTTTGAAGTTTTCTTTTTTGTGGGTGACCTCTTCGCATCTTTTTTATCTCCTTTAGGTTTAACCTTTTCTTTTTTGACCCCCTTTGCCTTTTCTTTTTCCAGATTTTTCTTTGGTTTTTTAAGTTTTTATTTTTGTACCTTAACAGGACGAACTTTTCTGGCATATCTGATAGCGAGACAGAAACTGAAGAAACTAGCAAAGAACATGCTCACAGAAGCCACAGCTGTTGCTAAAATAACCTGATAAAAAGGAGTTAAGTTGTTGTGAAAAAATTATCCTTTTATTAGATGGAAAGTAATTACTTTGAAGACTGGAGAAACATAGTTTACGCAAACCGCGTCAAAGACTCGGTCAAGGCTTGACCCCAAAAATTTACAGTTAAATCTGCTCATAAGCCCCTTTTGAGGATCGTTAACAGCCTCCGCCAATTTAGAAATATCACTTTTGTAACCCTTTGATATATCGACGAAATCAAGTAATTTTTTATTATATTTGTCAATTTTGGTTTTTAGTGAAATGATATCTCCTTAAATCGATCTAAAAAATTAATCAAATAAAAAAATTAATATCAAAATATTTCTCTTTTGGTACCCAAAAAATGATTTTCTTGACATATCATATCTAAACAAAGCCAAAAAGTATTATTAGAGTTTCTATTCTACTTGGGAATCGCAAGGAGTTGCAGTAATTTAAGCATACCTAGTGGCTTAGTCTAGCAAACTCAAATCTGAAACAGTAATGCATGTTTAGCTTCCATAGTTTTAATTTACTGCTTAATTTTTGTCATATTTTGTGGTATATTTACATTTATTTGACACGAATACCTTTGAAATTTTATGATTATTTTATTGCCAACAATTATTATTTAAATATTCTTTCTATTTACATATTCATCCTAGGTAGCTGCACAATTTCCAATTTGAGGCTGCTTTTACCAACTCCCTGTCAAACTATGATCCGCCCATTTGTTCAGATTATCAATCGAAACTGCGGAATTGTCATCATTGGTGGCATCAGAATCAGTAACTTCTCCATTTATTAAACCCTGCAATTTTGATATTTCTATGTCTACAGCCTGCAAGGTGGATTCCAATTTGATGTAGTTGGGGCTTTTTACAAATAGAAGAACTTAAAATTAATACACAAAAAGAAGAATTTTTATTTTTTACGATGCAGGGTCGTTTAGAGTTGTAGTTTTCTCTAAAGAAGTCAACATAAGCGTCAGTTTGTTCATTTCTTAATCCATTCCGAATTCAGAATTCAGATTTCCATTCCCAAATTTGCAAACCGAGATTTTGTTCATCAAGTCTCTATTTAAAAAGGTGTAACTGGGGTCATTAAATTCCTTTTCGTCCTTTAAAAAATCTTCCATCCATGTACACGTTTCGGTTAACATAACTCCCACCGGCATAAGGAAAGACGATATTAATAATCCAATAATCATCTAAATACAACCAATCATAGAAATTAATTTTAATTAATGTTGTATATTTATATCATTAATGTATATATAATACCATAAGACTCATAATAAACCAGCCCAAATGTAGCAAAACTCTGCATTTAGGTCTAGGCCCTGTACAATGAGTAAATGATACTCCTAAAAAGCCTAGCAAAGCTCCGAACAGTTGAGCTCTATATATAGAACAAAATAGAAAATCATTTTTATAAAAAATAAAGCGTTATAATTTTGTGTTACCCAAAAAATATCATTAATCCCGTATTAACCAAGTCATTTTTAGACCCCAAATCTGCCAATTTCTTTTCAGCAGATTTTATCGTCTGGAGGAATTGGTTATTAGTGGAAGCAATATTTTTTCTTCCTTGATTCAAAACATCTTTTCTTTAATTATGTAAATTTCTTTTACTAAATCATTAAAAAAAAACAAATTAAAAAAAAATTATACTTACAATGATTCAACGTTAAGTTTTATATCACTACTGGATTGCTCTGTCAAAAGCGCAGCTTCAGCAAACTTTCTAGTTGTTGTATTCAATGACATTTAAATCTAATTGGTTGTGGTATTTGTTTGAGAAGTAGGCCCTAATCCATCTCTTATATATAAAGACTCTACTCCAATACTAGAAGCAGTGTTGGGATTAGGACTATTAGGCACCTTTTTACCGGTGTAATATTCAAAAATACCTATATATTTTTTAAATATAACCAAACAAACACTTAATATTGAATTCGAAAATAATAATTTATTACCCTAATTTGTGTTATCTAAATCTTCTAAATCTTAAGAAATCCAGGCTGTGTCTGAAAATCTTTATTCTTACTTCAAAGCTGCATCGTCCAATTAAAAAATTATTGACTTTAAGGGTTCCTATCAAATACATATCGATTTTGAATAATGTTATCTTATTTTAATATTGGTATTTATTTACTTCTGCATTACTCAGCCCAAGCCATTCATAAGTTCCCACTTTTGCACCAGAAACAACCTCATCTAAAACGGAAATTACTGAACACTCTAGAACTGAATTCATATTTGCAAAGTCGCTGGCAATGATATACCCATATATAATAGTTCCAATTGCTGCCAGTCCGAAAAAAAAAACACAGGAAGCAGGTCTTCCCAAATCACTGTCAGTATAGGGATTTTTCTTATTAATTAGTTAATTATTTTTTACTTAAAATTTCATCTTTTTAGTTATTTAGTTTAATAATATATACATGTAAATCTCTTTTGCAACAGAATTTTTCTAAAAAGAAACAGAACCAATAAAACATAGACCCAATTATTCCTAATGCTAATAAAGCTATAAATGGGGCAGCAACGTAAATTAAGCTCTAAAACGGGAAATATGAGTAAATAAACAATATTTGTTAAGTGATGTAAATTTTGGGAAATCAATATTAAACTTTATTTAAGTTTAATTAATTTTATTTAATAACTAATTCTACAGATAATAAACACTCATAATAACAAAACTATATGTTATTACTATTAAAATCCCATTAAATATATTTTTACCATTGCATAAGCCACATAATCACTATTATTAACCATTTTCTTTATGTCTTCTTTAGAGTCCTTTTTATTTCGGGCTATTTATAATTTTGATCTTATACTTTTAGCCTCATTTCTCTGATCTTGAGTTACTAATTAACTTGATTCATAAGAATTACCATTAGGATCAGTAGCTTTTGCTTTGACAAATCTACCTTTGCAGTATTCTATTTAAAAAAATAATTTTTTCTAATTTTTAGTGCAATTTGCTGAAGATAATAAATCTTAAAATGCAATATAATTTTGAAATTACTGTCTTTCTTTTCTCCTAAATTTCTACGATGATATTACATTTATTCATCGTCAAAAAAATTACTGTCAAAAGTCTAACTTTAAACAGCGATTATTAATAACAATCCTAAAAATAGCAATACGGAATATCTATTATATTTATACTTCATTATTTCGAAATTAAAATTTTTTCCTTTTTCTTTGTTTATTTGCCTGGTTATTGCGTTATACTGAAAATTTAACTTGAGCTGTGCTTTTTTTTAATTTTTCTTTTTAATTTTGTATGTTTTTATAGAATAATGAATCAATGCTTTAATTATTTTATTTTTTTTTTTGAGTTTATCAGTTTAGTAATCTAATAAATAAAATAATTCTTTGAAGAAATTTTATAAACCGAGTGTATCAAGCAAAAATAATGAATTCTAATTTAGAATAATAAATAAATAAAATTAAATGATTTTAATTTAATAAAAATACTTTTTAAACTCTCAATTTATGCTATTAATAACTTTTCATATTATTATTAATAATTAATTATTACTATTAAAATGTGGTGTTAACTAAAATAATATTATTTTCCCTATAACTTTTATATCGCATATTTTGATTAGCAATATATAATAAATTCTTCTTAAAATATTTTTTTATTTATTTTAATAAACTTCGAATTTAAATAATAATCTTTTGTCTTAAAGTTTCTAAACAATTTTATTTAATAAATGAATCTTAGATAATCTATTCGAATTTAAAGGTATCAACATTTTTTTAAATTTATTTCTAAGATTAAATAATTATCTGAAAATAGAATGAGTTAGAATAGCTTTTATATAATAATATATTATTATTATTAACTAATTTATACTTTATTACACATATATAATATTAGTATATAATTATTAAAAATAAGAAAATTTTATATTAGAAATAGACAAACTCATACTTAAAATTCATTTTTTATATTTATTTGTAGTAAGTTTAATCTATTAAATTTGTATTTTTATATATGTAAAATAATAAGGACAATAATACTTTTTGAATTCATATTAAAGTACAAGCAGCATATTGTGAGTCTTCCAAGCCTTCCCTTGACTTTCTGCTTTCTTCAAAATCAGTTTACTAATAAATTTTGAAATGGTTGGCATGGGAAAGATCTCTGTCAAAGGTGCCCTCGTAATCAAATTTTTTATGTGCTTCTTCCGTATATATTCTACTTTTAGGCTTTACAGAGTACCCCATTCTTTCTTAATATTCGTTTTACTAGTCTCCAAACCCTGCAGTCTCTAAATTTCCTTATTCATATTCATGATTCAGTTTAGAAGTTTATCTGACTTCAGTCTAATCTTCCATCAATTATTCTGCAATCATTTATTCTTGATTTTAGGAAGAGTAGGGTTAATAATTAGACTTATTTCCAGTTCCCGCACCTGTTCCCACTCCCATTTAATTGCTTTAATTATGAATAGAATCGGTATGCTATCTTGATAATTGTGTATTATGTTCATGAGAATAGCTTGTATTTCCTCCTCTTTTAACTCCCTCTTGTTGAAAAATGGGCTGTTTAGAAGACCTCACCACTTGATTATTTTGTCCATGGTACTGATTATCAATTTGAGAAAAACTTTAAAAGTGCTAATTTTATTAAATACTTCCTGGCTATTAACTTCTGTACATTTGGTGTGGAAGTTAACTCCCCGGCCTTATATCTTCTTCGAAATTTCTTGTTGTTGATTTACTAAAATTTTGTTCCGTGTTTCTAAATTGCGGACTTTTGTCAGAAAATTGCGAAGTGTAGTGCTTTCCTTGCTTCTGCATTGGGGGCTTGGAATCAAAGCCTGAAAAAATTCCTGGCTTTGATTTTACCGATTACGATCTGCTTTAATTCTGCTGTATATAACTCATAAGAATGGAAACTTTTAACTTGTTTTTTAATTTTTTTTGCTATATATAAAGAGAGTGATTTTATTTCGAAGATAGATTGTATTATTATTATATATGATTGAAGCCTTTTTCTTTTTGCTTTTCCTATAATTATTAAAATGAATTCGCGTAATTAATTCGTTTTAGAAATCTACTTTACTAAATCACCGTATACATGCTTTTATTAATATTAAATAGTTATAATTATAATAATAATAGTTTTGAAGGAAACTAATAAATAACCCACATTAAAAAAACATAAAAAAATAATAATAATTAAATAGTATTTTACTATAATTTATAAAATATAGAATTAATTTCTTTATTTAAAAATTTAAATTGTTCTTATACATTCAATTAAGTCACACATCAGCTTAATTTCATAACTTAGGACTAATAGTTTTTACATCTTTTATGTGAATAGTTGATAATACTTTTTTTTCTTCTTATTTCACACTTTTCTTATCCTAGCTCTCCAATATTTTCGAAATCCACTTCACTGCATTATCCAAATAATTATAGAATTCTGACCTTTAATCAATCTCTTTGGCAAGCTACGTCGTGTACTGAAAAGCTTTTCGCATTTCAGTCACGGCGGGCTGCAAATTCAATTCATTTAGATTATCATCGGCATGGCCTTCCATTGAATTATAATCGAACTAATAAACTCTCCTATATCCTTAAATCGCGTATTAGGTCATCAGTTTGGAAATTATCACGTGCATAATTTCTGGCTGCGTATCTTCACGCAAATTAAAAGCCCAGAAACTCCAGAGAGATTTTTGCCTTTATTTGGGCGATAGATTCTCCACTACTATTTCCACTGTTTTTTCTATAAGATAGAAGTGTTTGTAAAAGTACCATTTGTGGTTATTTTTCAAATACAATTCTAAATCCATACAAAAGTACCCTGCTACTATTGTATTCCCTTTCGTTTCTTAACATATCAAGGATTGTTAAATGACATCTGGGTGGTTTAATTTATCATAAATTGATTATTTTATTTCCTGCTCGTTGAGCGATTATTTAAACCATAAGCTTTCATAGTATACATCATATATGGACTCTATTACAGCATCGATATTTTCTAAGCTGATTTTCTTAAATTCAAGATTCTAAAACATAATTTTTTTATGCTATTTAATTCTGTATGCAAGCAAAAAAAAATTGCTACTATATTTATTAATCTTTATTTTACAATTTTAAATAAAAGATTGACTTTTTATAATAATTTTTATTTTTTTTAAATAAAATATTTTCTTCTAAGAAAAAGTTGCTTCTATTTATTCAACTAAAATAATATTAAATTAACAAAATAATAATATTATTTTTTTAATTAAAAGAATTGACATTATTATTAATAAAATACTCAAATAAACACTGCTATTAATATATATATATATTAATAAAAAATTAATACTATTATTATATTATAATATAGTATGTTAATAATTTACATAATTAATCTAGCAATCACTATTTAAATTATTTTTATAATTTTTTAGCTATAAAATTTGCTAATATTTCATAATATATATACTCATATCCCCTTTTCTTTAATATTTTTTCTTTTAAAATTATATTTCTTTCCTTTTATTATTTTTCTTAGTTTAAATTATTAATACTGACTATATTTCTTCTTTTATCTGCGTAGCAATTCATTCTAATTTTTTATTTTATTTAATCCATTATTTTATCAATTTCTTTTTCTAAACATTTTGATATTTTGATATTTAAAAATGAATAATAAATATAATAAAAGTTTACCTGGATTTTCATTTAAATTGTGATAGTGTATATTTCTTAAAGTTATTTTTTAATCTACAGAGAGTTTTTTCATATTATTAGGACATTTTAGATAATCTCTAAAGTTATTTTCCTAATTTTATGAAGTTACTTTTCTTAATATTTACTGAAACTCGGTTTTATTTTATAACTGCTGCACCCTTTACTAAGATGTTAATTACTTAGAATTGTTATCATTAAAGTTAATTATTTTTAAATCAAAATGGAATTCTCTTTCTTACACGATGTTCCTCATCAAATCTTTAAATTTGGAGTTTTTATGATTTATCAATTTAAATTCATCACAATTGTAAAACTCAGTAAGCAAATTCTTTTCCTTATTATTAGGACTGTTGTTGTTGTTGGTTTTATTGATGATTTAGCTGTTTCTTGGCGTTTTATTGTTATTATTGCTGTGAAACTGAGCTTGTTTTTTAATTTTTTTTTAATTTTCTTCTTACTCTTGTTCCTGTGTATTTAAAGTAGACACATTTTGAGATATGTGAATAGATTTTCTGTTTAGACCCATTCTTCTGTTAACTCTGGGCCAATACTTATTCTTCATCGGTAAACACAGTTTAAACATTTCTTCCGCACAGAATGTTCTATTAAATTCCTTCGTGTTTGGCTGAGGCTCATTGTCCTTGTTCAGCTCAACACGAATAAAAAATTCTATATCGTTTTTACTCATTTATTTTAAATAGCTATCGTTAGGCTCTATAATACCCAGCTCAAATCTATTGTGAAAATATTGAGCTTCTTTGATAAGTCCCAAATAGTAATAATTAATGCCAATATTTTCATAAGTGGAAAGTTCTTATAACTCATTTTCTTTGAATTTTAAATGTTTTATGATAATATCGTTGAAATGGTATAATTTTGATATATACATTTATATTACTTGTAAACCATGCATATTAAAGTGATTTTTTATTCAGTTTTAAAGCGATATCATAGTCTTACTGTCTCTGTGCAATTTAAGCCAACCCAATTAGGATTTCAGCTTTTTTTTGAAAATATTGACAGCCGTCACACAAAAGCTTAGCCTATCAAAAAAATATTTTATTTTATGTAGTTCCATTTAAATATTTATTTAAACAGAAGAATTCTTATTTGTGTACTTAATAGTAAAGAAATCCTGCTCTATTATATTCGAAAAGATCAAGATGAACGTGAGCTAGCAAAATAACAAAATCTGTCATAAATTCTACGTCATCTAAATCTATTATTTAATTTAAAAATGGACCCACAAAATCTAAAAGAATGTCAACTTCTTTTTTCTAGACTTTTAATTTAATTTTATTGATGATATTTTCAAAATCATACATCAAATCTTATATTTCCTCGCTATCTTCAATCATTTTATTAAGCTATTACTCATTAATCTCTATAAATTATTATTGTTTATTAACATAATTTGTTAATTTCTCTATTTCAAAGCTAAATTACTCCTAAATTTTAATAATAATTTACATTTAGTATGAATATATAGTTTGATATACCTCTATCTTTTGCCATGTTAATATCTTAGAAGTCACTCTGGAGTATTTGGTTTTTAGAGGAGAGGCTGTCGACTATCTACTAGCATTTTAACTGCTTATAGCTGCAGACAAAGCGCTTTATTTGGCAGGGTAGTGAAGTAAATTATTAGATTATTGCTCTAAAAACTAGGAATACTTGGAATATTGAGATTTTAAAATGATTGCATCCATACTTGAAGTCCTAACTCTATTTTTTTTGCTATTTAATTATTGATTTTTTTTGTAGTCTCTTATGTTATATTTTTTCCTTAATTCTTCCTAAATATACTAATCGTTGCTTTCATTTTCTAATTTGACTTTATTATAATAGTTGGAGTTTTTTTCTTTAATTTCTGTGTAAAATGAATATAATTAAAAAGTTTATAAAATACTATGTTTATTTTTAGAGTGATACATACCTTTATCTGATCTTAAAATAAGATCTTTTATTTTTTCTGCATGTGACTGGTTTTTATTTTAATTTTAATTAACATATATAGATGATATTTCAGAAGAACTTGTCGTGCTGCTTAATAAATCAGGAGAATTTTACTTTTTTTTCTTTAAACTATCTAACTAAAATTATTCAATCGAAAACGTTCTAGTTTCTCTTTTTTTCAAACTAGGTTTAAACATTACATCTTTTGTGAGAGAAACCTTTGGTCCCATTGTAGAAACACTTCTGTATTTTTTAAAATTCAATTTGATATCCTTTTAATTTATGATTTTCACATTTACATTGTTTATTTGCTATATAAGTTTATTTTCTCCCTTTTCTTATTACTAAATTGAAGAATTAGCAGAATTATAGTTTTTTAAATTTTTTATAAGATTTATATCAATTTGCTAGCTTTAATGCCTGCCTAAGGGTTATTACTATAAATTTCCATTTTTAGCTTTTCTTTATTTAAGAAAATTTAATATTAAAAATTTGCAAACATTATTATTAAATTAGTATAATTATTTCACATACTTATTTATATTTATAATATAAATTTTTACATTTTATATTCAAAAATTTAAGGTAAACTCTTATTCCTAACATTATAAGATTATTTGATGGTATTCAAAGTAGAATCTATTTACAAAAAATCATTTGAAATATAAGTGAACAATTGCTTAAAACATAAAACCTATAAATCTCACCTCGACGAGAAGAAGATATTTGTACTGAATCATAACTTTTTAACGTTGTACTTGAAAACATCAATGATCAGCCTTTGTATTTAGCTCAGAGAAGGTTATTAAATATTCTAGTTATAGCAAATTTAATGGAATTTTATAGCAAAATAATAAAATTAAATAAAATTATAGAGAATTATTTATATTAGAGATTAATAATGAATGAACTTAAAAGAAATTGAATAAAACTAATAATCTGTATATAATATTTGTAGAAAATTAAACTGTATAAGTAAATAGTATATATTAGGAACATATATTTTAAAAAACAACAATAATATAAAATAGGATAGAGATTTTGCTTTATAAAAAGAAACAAAATATATAATGGAAGACATTCTTAATTTAAAATTTTTTTAAATAAAATGGCATTTTAACCTCCTAAACATAGGATTATTGATTTAAAGCCCTATTAAAAGAATTTAGAGTTAAATGCAATAATTTTAGAGATATAAGAAAAAGTGTTTTTGAAGAAAACCAATTAAAATCTGACTAAAATATTGATAGCAGATGATACAGGTTCAGTTTATTTTAATGTTTTTGACAAAGCTTCAGATGGGTTGTAAATTGGAGATATAATTTATATTCACAATTCATACACGACCAAATTTTAAGATCAAATGATTTTATATCATGGAAGGTAGGGAATTTTAAAGAAAATAGGAGAATTTTACTTTGTTTTTAAAGAAAAACCGTTTTTAAGCAAATAAGATTGGAGTCATTATAATCCTCCGCTTGGAAATAATATTTAAAACACTAATAATGCCAGCTCTAGCAGCAACAATAACAATAACTAAAATAGTAATAGCAAATAGTACAATTCAAATTAGGAAAAAGGAAATGATAATAATAATATATAAAATTAATAAAAACATAATGATAAATAATCCTAGAATAACTATTACAAATCTATAAATAAACATAATGAAAGTGATAATAGTAATAATATGTAGTAATATCGCGATAATCATTTTTATTAAAATGAATCTAAAGGATATCACTCAAATAAGTAGGAAAGAAGTGATAAAATGAACAGCAGTTCAGAACCTAAAATCCAAAAAAAATCTAAGCATAATCATCATTAAATAAAAAAATAATGATTTTATCATTTTTTAATAATTTTTAATATATATTAGAGAGTTATACTAACTATTTAAATAATATATATATATATCAATTAATTATTATAGGCATAATAAAATTATTCACGTTTAATAATATATTCAATACATAAATATAATATTTTGAAATATAGTGATTTAATATATAATTGTTTATTTAATTATCTAATATTATTAAATATTAATTACTAATAATTAATTATTTTAAATTCAAAAAATATATACGCATTAGTAACTAATAAAACAAAGAAATACAAAATTATTCCCTATGACCTAAATTGACAACCTTCATAAATCTTAATGAAATTCATTTATATTTATGTAGGCATTAAGATAGTTTAGAATATATAAAAATAATTAAGTTTTTTACTAAAAAATCATATAACATATTTATAATATATAATATCTATTATTAATATATCATCATTATATTTTTATTATATATTGTTAACAAATCGAAAAAAGAAATTTATTAAATTTTAATTTTTTTAATTATTATTAGTTAGAGAGATAATTTTAAAAGTATTTTATTTAAAAAATATTATTTTTATTTTTATATTTACAACATTACTATTATACTAAATTAAATAAACATAATAATATTAAATTTACAAGAAAACCCACATAATTAAAAATATAAAAGGTTATTTTATTCAAAAATTAAAAGAATTCATATAAAATAAGACATTTATGTGCTTGTTTGTATTTTTAAGCTATACTTTATTATAATCATATTAAAATTCTATAAATTATTATTTTTAATTTAATAAAATGACGAATAAACACGTATAAATGTAAATGAAACAATAAAAATAGCGTGATATGCTTTTAAATTTATGTATCCTTTTAAAAGGATAATATTTTATTATGATATTTAATTATCATTTATTGTCTTTTAAAAGACTTTATATTTATATTATATGTCTTGCGAGGACTTTATATTTATATTATTTGTCTTGCGAGGACTTTATAATTTTATATTTTATATGTCTTGCGAGGACTTTATAATTTTATATATTTATATTGCGAGGACTTTATATATTTTATATTTTATATGTCTTGCGAGGACTTTATATTTTTATAATTTTATATATATATATTCTCTCTAACTGACTGACTGACTTAAGACTGACTTTCCTGTTTATAAAAAAAAAAAAAGAGAATTAGTGGCCTACTAGGTTTTCATATTAGTAATATCAAGGGACTCATCCTTCAATGTAGCGGTGCATCATAGTCTGAATTGAGAAATTCAATCTACAATGCGATTACGCCATGGTTCGTATGGGTCCAGTGTTAAGAGTAGACAGTTGATTGCGTCGGTTGCATATCTACTCTTATTTCTCACTTTACCATCGAAAAAAAAAGAGAAAAGGGAAAGAAAAAGTAAGCTAATATGATCCGTTCGTGCCACATAAATAGTAATTATTATTGGTTAATTGTTATTATATAGTTATTTTTGTTGGTAACGTATTTATTTATTTGTTTGTTTGTTTTTTAATTTTTAATGATCATTTTATTTGATTTTTGATTTTATCGTTATTTTTTATGTTGGTTTATTTGAATTTAACGATTAATTTAATTAATTTTGATATTTAATTTTCTCTCTTTTTTTGATTATTTATATATTTTATATGTATATTTGCGCTTTTATTTTATATTTTAAAAATTATTAAAAAAAAAAATTGTTTTATATCTTATTTTAAAAAAAATCTTTTAATAAAAAAAACCTAAAAACCTTTTGGGACACCTAAAATTTAAAAAAAACCTAAACCTTAAAATACTTAACCTTAAATAACGGTGGACTAGGCCGTTTTATTAAACTGGGACTTTTAATTTTATTATTTTGAAATTTTGTATGTATCCAAACTCCCCCTATATATCAAAGTAAAAGGTATTTCAAAAAGGTATTATTACATAGTAAAGGAAGGAATTAAAATATTCTAAAGGAAATTTTAAGGGATATCTTTAATCTGGCTTTCTCTTTTATCTTTTTTCCATAGTCTAAAATAATTAAATTAGTCATTTTAATTTATAATATATATATATATTTAAAATAAAATAAAGGGTTAGCCTATTTCGTCATCTCAAGGTGTCAAAACAAATGGAAATAATGTACAACTCAATTCAGAGTGGAATTTTCGGGTCGATATCGTTGTGGTTCGTATGGATTTAAAAATCGGTATCTTATTAAAAACTAAATTCCACATTCCAAATTTTATCATACATTATGAGCCAAGTGTTTTCCATCAGTCTACCAATCTATTAAAAAATAATAAAAATATTTACAAGTATCCAAAAATTAAAATATAAAGTGAAACCAAATCTTCTTTTTTGTTAATTTTCTTCTGTTTTTGGGTCTACATTTATCTTCATTCCTAAAATATAATATAAAAAACACATAAATAAATATTCAAAATCACCTATGGCTAGCCAAAGTGCATAACTTTTTAATCTTAGTTATTGCGGGGCTAATTTAACGTCTTGATAAATCGAAAAAAATGCAAGACAGCCATAAGTTCATAATTTAAATTATTATATATTTAGGGTAACCAAATGAAACGTGACGCTAGATGTATTGCTGACTAAAAGCCTGCAATAAATCCTCACGAAAGGAACACATAGACCTTATAGAGGGTCCATGAGCAGAAGCTAGAGATAAGGGTTTTAGCAGAGTATTGGCAAGCAGTTTGGCAAGCAAAGCATTATTGGCATTTGGCAAGCAAAGCAATTTATTTTGGGGATTTTGGGAAGCTGTTAAATAATAAAATGAAAAAAATTGTTAATAATATTTTAAGAGTCTTCTACGCTTTTGTCCTAAAGAAAAAATTAAAAGGTTAACCATGGTAAAATAATCAATAATTTAAATTATTTATTTGTGTTAAAATATAATATTAATTACTTGATGACAATTGATGTTTTCATATGTTATAAATGTAAACCAAGAGACTCCATAGATTCAAATATTCCCTTGTCCGTAAGTCTCTAAAATGAGGAATGAAATTCCCAGAGAAAAATATTTTATTAGGACTCGATTTATTAGTCATTCGGATTTAGAGCTCAAAAACTGTGAGTATAAGGATAGGGGGTCAAGCTATCACTTAAAACTCGATTTGATACAAATGAGTTAGTCAGACTCTGTAGTATCCCCAAAAGTTTAGGTGGTCAATCCAAACAAGTGGGAGGCTCTCCTCTTTCATGACCTTAGTCTTATCCATTTTTATTTCTCTTTCTCTTGTTGCAAAGAGTCATTTGGATTTTGGTTTTCTTTTTCTCTTTGAACTCTTGGTTTGTTCTTTATTTGTTTTTTTAATTTGATTTAATATTAATGTATATCATCTTTGAATTTTATTCAAATTTTGTTAATTAAAAAATATTGTGTTTTCCCCTTTATTTGTTAATAAATTAAAGTATATTGTTAATTTTTTGTTACGAAAATTAAATTTAAAATTAATAGTAACACTTTATTGATATGCCTATAATATAAAATTTGTTAATGATTAATATACATAGTAATAAAATAATAATAATTTATATACATTGACTTAATTTAAATAAGAAAGGTATTTATAAATATAGAAGTAATTACATACAGGTAATTTATAAAGCTATTATTATAATAATGGTTTATGTTGTGTTTATAATATAGAAAAATCATTGTTATTGTACATGCCAATTAAATAAATATTATTATTATAATTATAATTATTTATTATTGTTATTCATTTATTGCTTAAAAATTTTAATTTTAAGAAAATTTATTATATTTTAATATATCATATCATTCGCTGCTTTTCACAATAGTAGAAGAAGATTATTAGGATATTATATTGCTTTATTTATCATTTTTTTCTTCTAAATCTGAATTTTACTAAAATGTTTGAATACAAGAACTATTTTAAATTATAGGAGCGGGAGGCTATAAATTCATACTATTAGAATTCGATTTTTTATTTGAAAAATCTTCTTCTTCTGTATTTTCCTCAATTTTAGAAAATACTTCTTTGATATCGCTGGAATTAAATGTTTATCTATTATTATTAATGCAAAAGGTATCGTTTTTTTGATAATTAAAATGGAAATTTTCATAATGCTCGGAGTCTGTGCTAATCGTTGATGTCCTTTTTTGCATCGTATGCATGCTCTTTTCAGAATGAATATTTGAAGTTCTTTGGGAAGATTGATTTAAATTACTGAAATCAGCGATGATAAAGGTATCGGATCCCTTAGATCTTTTCTTCTTTTTTAAGAAGGGAAGATAGTAAAAGGCGTATGGAATTACAGTACTTGGCAACATTTAAAAAATGGAATAAAAGAAAATAAATATCTCAGCTTCAGTGTCATATACTTAGAGAATGTATTAAGAAGGACACAGTAAAATATCTTGCAGGGCAGCTAATCGATATATTGAGAGCCCCACTTCAATTATCCATAACAATGAAAGCCCGATAGTGATCAATTTTATTTGCATTTCTTATTATTTGTAGTATGACTAACTGTTTTAAATCACTGGAGCGACTATTTATTCATTTAATGTTGAATCCTTAAAATTAGATTTCTTGTGCTATTTCTCTACTGATTTGAGCAAACGAGTTCCATAAGTTATGCAAACAATTGTGCAAAATACACTTCCGACGGTGGGAATAAAGTAATCGTGGGCCAACCAATTTGAACAAGACATTTTCGTTAACTATTTATTGTTAAATATAAATATAAATATATACCTTTACTAAGTGATAAAATAAATAAGGAATAAATAATTTTTTTTACTCCTGAAATTGATATAATTATTCCAGCAAACCAATATATAACGAAAATTATGCAAATAATTTTTATTTATTTCATTCGTACTATCTATTTCTCAACCGGTGTTTGCGTTTTATAGTACAATAAGGTAAAACTAATACTTATTACTGCAAATGTGCTTGTTTAGAAATACACAGCTAGCAGCAAAACTCTTATATCCATAATGAAAAAATTAAAAATAATGTGCATCAAGCTCTCAAGCAAACAGGTAGTTAACGGCAGTATTTCAAAAGTAAATTTTTTATCATTTGCCAAACAAATTTTAACTATCAAACAGATGGATGTCAAGAAAATTGCGAAAGATAAAAGCGAAATTAAAACCGAAAAGGTACAAGATAGAGCTCCTACATTAGCGCACGAATCAACTATTGCTATTTACATACTTAGTATTACTCTTCTTTTAATTTATTTCAATTTCTTTATAAATATTAAAATATTATATTTTAAAAATAATTTAATTACTTTCTAGTATTTTTATTTTATTTTTTTTTTGGAAATTTATATTATAAATAACAAAGCTATACTATATTTTATTTAATAATAAATCATTATTTAATAATTTATTAAATAGACTTCGATTTTCTTACTAAATATCACTAGAAATATGTATTTTTATGTAATCAATATATTTTTTGTAAGTCTTATTCTTTTAAATTTAACTAGAAATAAGAATAGATTATTCTAATTAAAATATGCTTTTCTAGTTTATAATATATATTTAAATCTAATTATACTATATTGTTTAGATTAATAATAAAATATAATTATTATAATTGGTTGATATCTATAATTTTTGTCGTCAATTAATCTATTTTTTATATTTTTTATCTGCTATCATATAATATACACATATTTTTTAACTGAAATTTGAGTAAAAAATTAAAAGCTTACTAAAATTAATCCTAAGCTAAATTATTAAAGCACAAAAATATGATATAAAAGTATGTATTATAAAAATCAAATTAAAAATAACACTAAAAAAATAATAATAAAAATTAATTTTTCTTTATTAATTAGGAGTATATTGCATATATTATTTTATGGCTAAGTCTATTATATTACAACTGGACATGCCACTTCTCCATCTTTTTCTAATATATAATGATTAGGGCAATTAATAAAAGAGTTAGTAAAATTATGCTAATTTACCAAGTGAAGAGCAATCAACACAAGTTAAAATTTTGTTTTTTAATTCTCCGCATTGAGAGCAAGTGCAGGAGGGAGTCACTATATATTTATTATTCTATTCTTTACACTCTGTACAAGATCCTCTCTAGGTGCATTTCGAGCAGTTATCATCGCATTATTAACAGGATTTAGTAGCATTATCTTTATATTATCCATCTTGGCACGTAATGATATGACAACTTAAATTATTAATAAGTTCTTATCCATCAATACAACTTCTGCACAAATTTTCTTGATACACACAATTCTTACAAGGGGATTTACAAACAAAGCAAGCTTATATTTTTATTAAAAAAGAAAAGAATTTTTTTTATTCTTAATTTGTTTTTATAAGATTACTTCTGCTATAATCTGCGAATTGGCCATCTGGACATTCAATTCTCCAGAAATTTAAAGAATGGTCTCTCGACCCGCTGACCAAAACCTTTTAATCTGGAGAAATTCTCGCTCTGTATATGTCATCTGTGTGGCCCTGATACTCTTAAACTGGATAGCCAGTTCTTATATCCCACAGCCTCGTAGTTTAGTCCTTAGAAGAACTAAGCAGAAGACGAGAATCTTAACTGAAGTCTATATGATTGACAATATTTGTATGCTATTTTAAAGTCTTAACTTTGGCATAAGTATTCGCGTCCCATAAAATTATAGTTCCATCATCATCTCCACTGGCAAAATACAAATTATCATATGAAAAACGCACTTACTTAACTTTAATGGGATGATCCTTAAGCAAAATGTTAAAAAATATTTTATTTTTTTTAGTTTANNTTTATTCTTTTTTGTTTGTAATTACTGTAAGCGTTTATATAAGAGTCCCATCTACCCCATTCCATACTTTAACAGTATTATCTGAACTCCCTGTGATGTATTTAGTATTACTACTATTAATATCAGCGGAGTGACAGAAATTGGTATGACCTGTCAGAGTGTGTTTCAGTACAAAATTCCCGGAAATGTACACCTTCGCCTTGTTGTCATTCCCTGCAGATATTAGTAGTGAACTGTCTTGAGAAAACGTAACTTAGTTCACCCACTATCCAGCTTCGTGGGTAACCACGGTAATAACGACTTGTGTTGTGGCATTCCATAATAACTGTAAATTAAAAATGAAATAAATTTTAAATTTAAATTTAATTATTATATTTAATAGGTACTATTTTCCCAAATTCTCCTCCAGAAGCCAAGTATTTCCCATCTTTTGAATAATCTAAATAGTACACTTTGCCAGTGTGGCCTCCTGCATCTTACAATGTACTTATTAAAGAATAATCGGTAGTGTTAAAAATACGAATTTGCGGCTCAAATCCAGAAACTGCTATTTATTAACCATTAGGATGATAAGCTAAGCCATGCACACTGTTTACGGTAAAACCATTTAACAACTTAAGATTATCGCCGATTTTCAACTAGCATTTTATTAAAACTGAAAATTAACTTGAATATAATAATTTTATAAAGAAAACTATAAAAAAATATATTTACTTAAATTTGAAATGAAACATATTAATATGCTCCACATAGATTTATTATTATTAATTGAATTATAAATATTAATTGAAGTTTTTTGAAATAAATTTTTATTTGATATGTTTTTAATTGAAATATTTTACAAGAATTTATTCTTAAAAAAGAAATATTAAATCAAATGATTATTACCAGTAATTATAAACATAAATATTTTTAGTTATTATTCTTAAAAAAGCTGAAATATACAATTATTTATTTGGAGAAATAATAGCAATTTAGTAAATTATTCTGAATTAATAGCTGAAAAAGAATATTTTAAAAATGAAAAAATTATTTAGTAATAATTTATTAAAATGTCAGAATATTTTAACACATAGTATTATTTTACATCATTTGCATTTCATTTAATTAATATTACGTTTTTATTTGTATGTACCATACTTATTTACCTAAAATAGATAATTAAATACTAAAATTATTGTAATAGGTTTTAACATAGCTTTTTTTTATTAATTAATAAATTTATTTAAATCAAGAACTGCAATAATAATTTAATAATTCGGAAAATTAAAAATAGAAATCAATTTAAAAATAATTCCAAAAAATTAATTAAAATGATTTTTGATGATTTATCTGACATTTTAGTCCATTCTTTAGTGGCAATTTTCATTTTATATGCTATATATTACTTTTTCTTTAAAAAAGAAGATTCTCCTAATCAATTCGAGTCTCTAAATAGAGAAGAAGAAGAGTAAATAATTGAATAGCCACCTGGTAAATAATGAAAATTAGCAAAAAAATTTAAAATTACGGAATTGAAATATTTAAATAATGAATAAATTTATATTGAAAAGTTATAAAAATTATTTTAAAATTATACTTTTTATAAGATGATGAATTAAAAGAAATGACATTAGAAGAATTAAAAAAATACATAGGAAAAGGAGAAAATTAATAAATTTTTATAGCAGTTAAAAATATAGTATTTGATTGTTCAAAAAATGAATGTATGTTATTTATTTAATATTTTAAATTATTAAATAAAATTATTTAGAAAGTTAATTTTTATTCTTAAATTAGTATATAGAGAAGGAGGGGCTTATCACTTGTTCGCAGGACATGATGCTTCTGTATGTTTGTCTAGAATGTCTTTCGAATTGAAAGATTTAGATAAGTACGATACCGAATAACTAAATTTATCAGAAATTGATATTTTAGAATAATGGTACCAGAAATTTAATAGCAAATACTTAAGAATCGCAAGATTGATAACTAATAAAAAAGATTAATGAAATTTACAAATATATTTTATATAATTGGATAATTTATAATGTTTTATTAGAAAGTATATTATATCAAATATATATTATTTAGTTCTCAAAATGTATAATTATAAATTTTTAATAATTTTTTTGTTTATATAATGGGAAGTAGTATTGCAACAACAAACAGGGTTTTTACTTTATAAATAACATATGCACCAAGATAAGTGGAAATAGAATTTAATTTTATCAATAATTTAAACGAGATTGAGTAGAGTGGAGTTGAATATGTTTATATTTGGCGATTTTTTTTTGCAAAAATATTGTGCTGTTTTTTAAATACTCCACTTTTTCCTCTTTTATTATTTGAAAAAATTAAGATGGATTAATTCAAATAAAATTAAATCATTTTATTTTTGCTTCTTTAAAACTATTATTTTATATACAAATTGTCAATTATTTTATTAATAATAATATAATTATTATGTTATCTTATGGAAATGTTATTTATTTTATATACTCTTAGAGATATTTTGTTTCCACAGAGTTCAGAAAATTAGATAAAAAAAATATATCATCATAAATGCTTTTAAGATTAATTTTTTTATAAAATGAATATTATTTATTAATATTAGTAAGGCAATTATCAATTACATATTCTTATTTTTAGTATTTTTTTAATATAATTAAAATACGATAGGATTAATATTATTACATATTGATATATTAGATTGGAAAGAAATTAATTTTATTGATGAATTACTAATAGAATTTTCAAATATAATTGAGAATATTAATTTATAAATTAATTTCTCAATAGTAGAAACAACAAAAGTATTAAAAAATGTAAAGAAATCAGATATTTCAAATAATAAGAAAACAAAAAGCCAAAATAACTCCGATTTTTAATAAAGCTAATAACTTTAAGAATAGATTTTACACTGGAAAATATGGAAACCATAATTTTGAATTCTAGCATGATATGGGGGGTGTAACTCAAACCTATAATCAAAACCTTGAAATGAATAGAAACCTCGAATAAGACAATGAACTCCAGTATTATTTGAAGTAAAAAGATGAAATGGCTTATTGGGAATTTAAAGCTGATGCAATTGTAAAATGAAATTTAATAACTATATTAGCAAGTATCAGGTAAATTTTTACATTTAAAATAACACTCTAAGGCTATGCTGCTTTCTGTGAAAGGATACATGAAAACAGACCAATTAAGATGTGGAGTGGAAAATTTGGCTGGGTACAATGGAATGAATTATTATGAAAGGTGGTGTTTGTCTATAATAAAAATTTTAACAGAAAACAAAGTTATTTAGAAATCAGAGCTTGAAAGTATACTCAACATCAACAGCGAAGTGTATAGTGAATAAGCTTCTAGAGTGTAAAAATTCAGTGTAGGAGACATCGTAAAGGTAAGGGAAGAAACCATCAATATTCCCTTCAGAAAGCCACATCTGAGAACTCCGGGGTATATTTACGGCGTGCAGGGCATAATAACAGAGGTGCATGGCCAATTTGGGAATCCAGAATTATTAGGTAATATGGTATCCCTTCATTTTCTTTATTTTTTGGATTAATTAAAATTAAAAACAGCTTTTCAGGAACGGGGACCTAAATAGCACTTATATAGCGTTAGATTTAGGCAAAAAGACTTGTGGAGTGAATACAAAGGAAACGAAAACGACACCGTGGAAATGCATATATTTTAGCATTGGCTGCAAGGGGGAGACGACGCAACTCTTCACAGATTGCTTAGCAATTTTTAACCCGTGCAAATATAAAAAGAAATTGAAGACCCTTAAGTAAAGCACAGTCATTAGCATGAGCACATTCACTTGGACAGACAAACCGTCGAAAAAAACGCTATTGTAAAGGAGGGAGAGCCTGATGTGGGGGAATAAATTTGTGAGGCTTTGATTTAATTATTACTGAAAAAAGGGTAAACTTAATATTTTTATATTATTCCGTTTATAGTTTGATAATTTCTAGGATTGTCAGTAACGCTGAAATCCACAACACTGTTCAAAAGCTGGAGAATCTGGGGTCGCAAAATGAAGGAGCTCGCATTGTGGCGAGGGCCTGGAGCAGTCCAGAATTCAAGAAAAAATTGTTAGAGAATGCGAATAAGGTGGTGCAAGAAGAGCTGGGAATTACAGTAAAAAATGATTAATTTTTTTGAAAAAAGTAAAGTTTTAGTTATTAATATATTACAGGCTTCTAATGCTCATGTGTTTTCTAAACTTGTTGTGGCTGAAAATACAGAAACCTTGCACAATGTGGTCGTTTGCACCCTGTGCAGCTGCTATCCCAGAGCCATACTAGGGCTTTCACCGAGTTGGTACAAAAGTAGAGCCTATCGGAGCAGAGTGGTAAGAGAACCAAGAAAAGTAAAAAAAGTTAAAATAATAGTATTCCATAAATTTAATTAATTGAGAAAAATCAAAGGTGTTAGAAGAATTTGGGGCTTTCGTTCCTGAAGAAAAGACAATAAGAGTATTGGATAGCACTGCTGATTGCAGATTTATGGTTTTGCCTCAAAGGCCAGAAGGAACTGAGGGCATGAGTGAAGAGGAACTAGTGAAATTAGTAACACGAGACTCAATGATAGGAGTGGAAATTCTAGGCGATAGGTCATACTGATGGAAATTTAGTTTTTTAATTCAGTGCGAAAATATTAATTGATTCTAATTGCTCATATAAAAAAAGCTTAACTTAGATTACAAATTTTTACCAGTTTTTTTGTTGATTTTTCTTATATATATATATTAGCGTTTATGTATATATATATAGTGGAGTGGACACAAGAATTAAAAAATAAGCAAAATATTATATTAAAAATCTTGTCACTTCTCAGTTAATTAAAGTAATCAGAAAATCAGAAAAATAAAAACAACAAAAATGGAAGCCACTTCTGCCAACACAGCAGCTCAATTCAAAAGCCACCAATGGCCTGAAAAAATCGAGAAAATCCTTTTCATTGTTGTAATGAAACAGGAGGCCGCCCACATTATTACCGATTTCGGATTCACTCTTTTGGATGAATCTCATAAAATATATTCTCTCTACCAGTGCGAATCCAATGGAAAACAAATTTATTTAATCCAAGGAAAAACATGTCCCGTTTACAGCGTTTGCCCCGTCGGATCTGACCAGGCAGCCATGTTGACTCAGCTAGGTATTGAAAAAGTCAAGCCCGACATTGTAGTTTCAGTAATTAATTTTCCTTTGTGGGAAAAAATATGTTTATTTGTAAATAAAATTAGATATATATGTTATAAAATATACTATTAGATTGGAACCTGTGGAGGAATTGTTTACTCTGACAAATAAGACAATGTCAAATAATACGATGTGTGCATTCCCTAGGAAAGCAAATTCATTGACCGTGAAATTATTCTCGACTTTTACAAGGGCTTCCTCACCAGTAACTACGCAATGCTTGACGCCACAAAGGCTTGCGAAATTTTGGGACTCAAAAAAGTGGTTTGCGGAACCACGAATTCCTTCACGAAAGACAACTCTTTGGCCAGAGAGAAAAACGTCAACATTGTTGAAATGGAGGTAAATTTCGAAAGAAAATATTAAAGATTCTAGTAAATTAAATTCACTTTTTTTGAATTTAAATCTAGGCCGCCACAGAAAGTAGAACCTGCTATCTCAACGAGGTTCCCTTCACTGCGATTAAAATTGTTTCCGATGTTGAAATGGACGACGAAGAAGAAAGGTCGAAGGCTTTCATGAAATTCTTGGAAGATGGACCCAAGGTTTTGTCTGATGCCGTAAAGAAGTTCATAGAAAATGTTGACAAATTCAGAATTTGAACTTTAAATATTAAAAAATGATAAATCAAATAATAAATTATTCCCAATTCTTTTACTTTTCATATTGCATGTTTTTTAATTAATTAGTTAAGCAAATTTATAATTTGGTTCACTTTCTAACTTTAATATTTTTTATTTTATTATTTATAAATTGAAATAAAAAAAAAGTAAATAAAGAAAGTCAAGTCAAAATAAATCCTGTTTTATTTAGCAATGCAAATAAACGCAAACACTTCTTTAACATTTTATTCTCCGAAGGAATTAGCATCATACATAGAAACCAATAAAAACGTCCCAGAGGTTTCTGATATTCGTCTCGTATTTTGCGAAAAGAAAATCAAAGACTTCGGTTCTTTCATTGCAAATCTAAAAAAACTTGAAGGTAACAAAAAATTCTAGAAGTTCGTGTTTGCCATCGACCAAGAGGAACAAGATGATGAAGATGAAGAAGAAAAAAAAAATAAACGAAAAGAAGAAAGAAACAAACTTTAAGAAGAGAAAATTGTTTAATTGTTCAAATATATTCAGAATTTGCAAAGCAGTTTGCAGGAATTATGTTTATATATGGATGGCAACTCAATCAGAAAGGGGTCTTCCGCCATTAAGGAGGCCGTATCGAATTTGAAAAATTTGGAAGAATTTAAACTATCCATAAACGAAAACGAAATTGATGAGTCATATGTGTCTGAGATTCTGACAGGGTTGTCAGAGCTGAGCCACCTGAAAAAGGTTCAAATTTTGGCCGATTCCAACAAGTTGAAAGCTGCGAAATCAGATGATTTGTTGAATTCGCTGAGCAATTTCATCAATAAAAGTCCTTCATTGGAGCACATAGAACTTAGTTTTTCTCAGAATAGTTAGCTGTTAACAGATGAGTTTGTTTAGAAAATGTTGTAGATTTTCGCGGATTTGTTATCCAAAAATGTCTCCTCTCTCAAGCATTTAGAACTGCATTTCGACGAAGCGAACATTAAGGGTGTGGAGGCGTTGTAAACACTTGCTAAATTGTCGGAGTTGCGTTTAGAGTCCTTCGTGGTTTCCCTTCAGAACTGTTAAAGGCCGTTTTCGGAAAATTAGATTCAGATTTTGAGAAACATCAAAGAAAAATTGCAATAAAATGGCAGCGATGAAAAGAGCGTTTTCTTTGACGATTTGCGACAAGAATGGGACAATTTTTACGAACTGAAAAAGCATTTGCAGCAGCAAAAAAACGAGCAAAATTTGAAATCTTTTTCCCAAAACAGGGAGTTTTCCCTCAGCTTTCCCGACCAAGCGATTATGCCGCACGATATCAAATACCTCATCGAAGACGTGATGACTTTAAGTCAGCCTCATTTGTCTCTTTTCGACTTGGATTTATCGCAAAATGACTTGCAAACTGAAAATCTGCTTTCCGTTTTTTAGTTTATCAAAAAATGCCCCAAACTTGTCAAACTAGACCTGACCTTTTTCAGAAACCAACTCAACGACTCACTATAAGAAAACTGCTTTTGCCTCGAAACGCTGAAGAGTTTCTACCAATTGGAGCAGTTTTCATTGGATTTGTTCGCCAACCAAGAGCTTTCTGACGTCTTTTTCGAAGCCTTGGCGGGGCACCTAACTTCTTTGCGCCAAAAAAGCGGCTCGTTTTGGAACAAATTGTAAGAATTTAAGCTGGTATGCGGAGGAAATGAACAAATTTCAGATAAAACGTGTTTCGCAATTATAGAAATAGTGAAAAAGGCCCTTTCGGCTGTGGAAAATATTCAAATTAGCGTTATGTCTTGTTCGCAAGTGACTAAAAAAGGAGTCGGAAAAATTATCGAATGTGTGATGTAAAATAACGCAAATGCGAAAAATATTGAACTTAATTTCAGCAATTTAGGACTGAAAAGCTAAGATATACTTGTTTTGCTTCAACACGTTAAAAACCTGGCCCTCGCTCATGCAAATATTCATGAAATTTCTGTGGAAATTGACATTCATGGAAATGAAGTTGAGGCAGAAGAAGTTCAGAAAAAAGCAGATTTTATACAAAACAAATTCCCCATGATTCAATTCATATTAGAAGATGGGGAGGAAGGGGAAGATGAAGAGGGGGATGATGAGGAAGAAAGCAATTGAAAATGAAACAAAAATAAGTTAATTGAATAAGAAATAAAATTTTAATTAGGCCTATCAATAATTAACTTTTTCTAAATATAATAAGGTGATAAATTTATTTATTTATTTATTTAATTAATTTATTATTTAATTAATTATTTAGTGAATTAAAATTTTGAATTAATATACATTATAAAATATAAAAATTAAAAAATAATTTGATTTTATTCTGTCCTCAAAGGACCTGATTCAGAGGACTCGTAATTTCAGTGAGAACTTGTTCTTTCTATAATTCTTACAATTACTACTGCTACAGGAAGCAGTGATTTTATTTCTAGACATTTGAATTGCAATTAATGACACTATTGCCATAATTTTTAAGCTGCGCCAATTGCAATTTTTGATGGAAAAGTTCCAACAAATACGGCGGTTTGTGATTTTGGAGTTTTAAATTCAATTTGAGACAATCCTAAGAAGAAGCGGAAAAAATGTCTTGAATGAGTAGGCAGTCGAGGACCTCATTGCAGTGCACCAAAAGCCGCTTCTGATGAGCTTCATTTTCTTCTTCTGATGCAGAATCGCTGCTTTTTTTCTGCGCTTTTTAAAACACCTGTTCCACATACTTCAGAACGCTTTCCTTGAAGTACGCTCTGTTGATGCTTTTCGGGTTTACGATTTCTTCGACGAAAAACAAGTCGTTTTTATAGATTTCGTTGTCGTCATTTGCGTTTTTCGAAACCAGTAACTGGTCGGATTGCTCCAAAAAGTATTTAACAATTTCTTCTATATTTTGAATTTCGCTGTCTATGATTTTCTTAATTTCCTCCGAGTTGCTGCCATTATTGTTATTAGCTATCATTGTGGGCGAGTTTTTGAGAATTACGTTCATCATAATGGCGGCATTTTTAATGATGAGCAGCGAGAGAACGGGAGCCTTCTTGCTCAGTTCGAAATTTACGATTTGATTTACCACTCTGATTTGGTAAAGCACCTTTTCTCGTTCGGATAAAATCGTTTGCAACTATTTTTCGAATTTTTCCTTGCTCTATTTCTGACTGTTCTGGCTGATTGGACTTTAATCTTCGTTTTCCTTGTCTTCATTTTGCTTATAGTTGTTGTTGTTGTTGTTATTGTTTTTCTTTTATTTTTGCAGATTTTCGAGAAGGGGAGGGCTGTCATTATTGGTATTTTGTCTTGAAAATTTCTTGTTTTTATTAACCTTTTTTTCTTCTTCTTCTACTTCTTATATCTCCCCATCTTGCTATTTTTAATCTTCTTCAGCCTCTTCAGTTTTTGCTATTTTTTCATCTTTTTTATTGTTGTTATGATCGTTTGTCGGGGCTTCTTTTTTGAGCTTTTCTGCTATTGTTTTCTTTTCCTTTTGATCGGCTTCTTGAATGTACGGTTTAAGGAGGGGATGGTTGTAAAGAGAGAACCAATCAATTCTGTTTCGTGGCTCGTGTGTGAGAAATTAGAATATGAGTTGTTCACACTCTCTCGAAATGTTGTTTTTGTGTCTCGGAATCATCAATTGATACGTGTTCATCTTCTGCACAAGAAGAGCTATCGTTCTTTCTTCGTACGGACAGTAGCCGAAAAGCTGAAAAATATTATATTAAATAAAAAATTGAATTATTCGTATTTTATAAATATTTTTGCGCTCAATACCATTTCAAACAGCACCACACCTAAACTCCATACGTCCGCCTTCGTATTATAAGGAAATCCTTTTAGAACCTCGGGAGACCTATTTAATATGTATGTTATTATATCAGTTAGTTTTTTTTGAAATTAAAATTTAGATAAAGTCGAAATTCAATCATATCTTTACATGTAGATCGGGGACCCCACCATTGTTTTGGTCATTGAATTTTTGGATGGCAACGCCTTGCAAAATCCGAAATCTGCTATCTTTACATTGTCGAATTCGTCAAATAAAATATTTTATGGCTTTAAATCTCTGTGCAGTATATTTTCCTAACCTAAGACCTTAAAGGCTTTAACGATTTGAGCTATAATTGACAGGGCCTGGCCCTCAGAAAGGGTTTTGTGTCTTTTAATTTTGTCTTCTAAGGTGCCTCCGGAACAAAATTCGTAAATCATGTAAACATTGTTTGAAGATCTGAGCATTTCTTCAAATTTCACAATATTTATGTGGTGAATTTTCGCCAGGGTTTGAATTTCATCTATGCAAAAAAATGAAAATTAAAAATTGGAAATTTCTGTTAAATTGGTTTAGGAAATCGGAATTTACTTGTGGTAAACTAATGCAGTTGGGGAACCGTCCTGAATTTATCCAATTTTATCGTTTTTACAGCGTATAATTGGCTGCCCCTTTTTTTGTGTGTTGCTTTGTATACTTTTCCATACTGTCCCTCGCCCACTGCTTAAGAAAGCAGATAGTTTTCTATTATTTTACTCATTTTATTAATTATATTGGTTCTAAGTTTAATAAATTTTTTTTTTTTTTGTAAATAATTTCTTTCTTTCTAATTGCTGATAATAATAATAATTTATTTATTTAGTTATATATAAATTTTCAGTCGTTGGTTGATGTCTGTCTGTATTTCTGGCAAATATTCAATAATTAGGAAACAACTACTACTTCTTTCCCTCATTCATTCTTTTAATCATACAATCATTCATAAATTTAATAGTTAATAATAAACTATTCTATATATTAAAAAATTAACGATTTGAAGTATTACATAGCCTAATTAATGCATTATTAGTAGAAACAAGGTATTTATAACATATAAACATTTATTAAAATTAAAAATAACTATTTAATTTTAGTAATATAAAAAGTTTCATTTAATTTTAGATAGTTCTACTTTAAAATGCTCGATCTACTGCTATTTTTTTATTTCATAATTTTGTTTACTTTTGTTTTTTATAATAGAGAGGCTCTCAGTTTCTTTATTTATCTATACATCATGATTATCCTTAAATATAAGGGGCATTAGATTGAGATATTTAATTCATTTAATTATAATTTTATTTATTTAAAAAATATTAATTATTAAATATTTTACTTATAATATTTTTAATTCCTCACACATTTATTATAAATTATCCTAAATTTAATTCCCTATAAAAATTATTATAAATTATATATTTTTACAAAACAAATAACTTTTAAACTCTACCTAACTTTTATAATTATTCAATACTATTAGAAGATTAAGTACTATCTTCCGCTGGAATTTTAAATTATTATGGTTAAAAATTATTTTAAACTATGTTTTAATTAGAATTTAATTTTTGCTTAAACCTTGCTTTAGTTTCTAAGTCTATTCCCGATTCCAGTAATTATTATTTTGTAAATATTTGATTTTTTTCAATTACTTGAATATTTCTTTATATTTACTCATTGCCTACAAAAGAAAACAAACCAATAAGGCATGAAAAATAATATATTTTTTAAATTTCAAAAAGTAGAAGTGTTTCTGATTACCGATATATTATTGAGTTTTTTCTAATATTGGCTCCAATAATGCTAAATCTAAGGTTGTAGTATTAACAAGTAGATCACCACTTTCCAATGCTTGCATTTTTCTTATTTTGTTAAGTTTTTATAGAATTATTTTTTTTTATTAAATAAGGAGTTAATTTTTTAGATTTGTTGGAATATTTCCTTACTTTTTATATTAAAAAATTATGATACTAAGTATTTTTATATAGGCAATATCTATATTAACTAAAATAAATATTTACCAGTCAATTAAAAAAATAGTAAAAATATTGAATAAAAGTTATAATAAAAAGCGGTAATATAAGGTTTTCATAGAATTACCATACTTTAGTTGATTTAAAAATTATTAATAATCCCTAATATATTAATATAAAATGAAGTAATACTATTATTATTATTTAAATAACAATAATTTTTTGGTATATTTTTTTTAATTGTCATTCTCAAATTAATGATAAAAAACTTCAATTTACTTGTTAATTGACTAATTAACTTATTAATAAAAATTCGTTTATAATTAAAGAATTCTGAAAAGAAAAATAATAACATAGACTAGTATTTTAAATAAATAAATTAAATAATAATATATCATTTTCCTAATACACTAGACTATTAATATTAGAATTACCAATTCTCTCAAATGGCAAATAAAAAACCCTGTAAGATTGCAAATATTTTTTTAAAAATTTATTTGAAATTTATATTTATTCTAAAACATTTCTGGGTATTTAAAATACTAAATCCTCATTTTATTATAATAGTTTCTGCAGCGCCTTTTGTCTATACATTTCTATAAATGTTTTTGTTTGGAATAAGTCTCGTAAAGTGTGATAAACTAACGAATTTCAATGACATTTTTACAATAATTTTATGGGTTGACGTGGCTCTTACCTTCATTTTCTATTTTTTCCTCCATTTGAGAGATGTAATAACAATACTTAGAAGAATTTTAACACTACCTTTGGATTTTTATTAAAATTTTATTTTATAATTTATTAGCCAGGTTACGTTCCTTTAGATATGATTTAACTCACTGATAGAGTGCGGTTTTTCTTTTCTTTTTTTTTTTTTTCTTTTTCGTCCATATTAAATCTTCTATATTTGTACAGAGTTCTCGTGTAACTAAAACAGCCTAGCCCAATCATATGATTTCCCTATACAGTACGTTTCGAGGAAAGGCTGGAGGTATGGAAGAAAGGAATTTTCCAGAAATTTCAACTAGACCCACTCCAAAGGTTTGATTATATCATAATATTATAATAAATATTTTTTTATAGTTAACAAAGGTAAATTTTATTTCATAAGTGCACTGAATAGGATTTGAGAAGAGAAGAAAGAAGAATGAAATACGCTTTAAGTAAGTAAAAAATGTCAAAAGTTAATTAGCTCGCCGGAGATATCCAAGGGGATTTTAATAAAGAAACTGCAAAATGTGCAAGTTATATAGGACCGAATCCAGACCAACAGTTCAGTAACCATATCGACGGCGATTTTCAAGTAGCTTCGCCTTCAGACATAAAAATTATAGACAAAAACAACATTATGGATGTGGTTGTCGAGGAGGAAGCGAACTCCGCGCAGAGCACGGAAAAGAAAAAGCAATTCTATAACTCGGCTATAGAAGTGTAAGCGTTCCCGATCGGCGAAAAAATTTATAAAGAAAACAAAAAGATGAAATTACATGCGGCGAACGAAGAGGAAGAAGAATAGTAGGAAGAAATGTACCAAAGGGAATTGTAATATAAATTCGAGCAAGAAGAAGAGGAAAAGCCAACAAAGGAAATGAAATAGGAAGACTAAGACGAAGATGAGGATGAATATGAAGACCAGTACGATGTAGAATGCGAGCATACCATTGTTGAAACGCAGTCGTTTCAGTAGGGAGGCCTTTCGTAAATCGAAGACTCTTTAAGAGATAACGATAAATAGGATTTCGAAATCAACTATGACAACTATCCCACTGGAATATAGTCACCATTCAAAAGTCCGAAATCCTTTTCCAAGAAGCCGGGTCACACCTTTGGAAGCAAAAGCTAAAGATCTAGTAACTTGCAGTCCCCGAAACAAAACGTCTCGTAAACGAGAAGATAAATAAATTCCTGCAAACGGAGAAAAATGTCCATTGGTTCTGTTCGAAAACACAGCGAGTCAGAGGGAAAAACAATTTAAAATATTAGTCTCAATAAGGATATCGGTAAACAAGTCACCGGTAATTACGAAAAAAACTTTTTATTATTATTGCTTAATTTATTTTACTATTATATTTTCATTAATACTTATTAGAGTTCGGAACTACGACAATGAATACTGTCTTTAACAATGCTTCTACTGCCGTAACTACGTCTAATATGACGAAAACCAACCAAAATTGCACAACTCAGAATATTTTTGATTAACAAACTAAAGAAGAAGTAGAGAGAGATGGAATAAATCTAGATAATAATAAACTCTAAAAAATCATCGTAATTTATTTTTTACTAGTATATTTCCCACAATTACCTATATTTTTTACTTTTTTATTTCATTTTTTAGCATTTAAATGAAGAAAAATCAAAGAATTTGAAGAAACAACATGAAATTACAATTGAAATTGATGAAATGAAGGATACCAATAATACTGTAAAGTCTATAGAATCGCCTTCTCACTTACCTCCTTCATCTTATCGACAAGGATAAGATAAAAGAAATACATAAGAATCGTAACTATTATAATTATTAAAGAAAAATAAATAAGGGTTTAACTTTTTTTTTTTTGTTAAAAATTAGATAATGTTTCGATAAGGAGAGATTAGAAGCCATAGAAAATGAAATTAACAATTAATAACAATAATAAAATGACAAATATTATATTGAGCGCAGATATTGCAGTAAATGTCATGTAGAATAACCTGTAAGAGCTAAACACTGCAAAGACTGCAATAGATGTGTTGCGACTTATGATCATCATTGTCCTTGGGTAAATTTTATTCGTTCTTTATTTAAAATACCATCTTTTTTATATATTTTTGATTAATTATTAAGATTGGGACTTGCATAGGGGAAAGGAATAGGTGCTCTTTTTACTGGTATCTGATATTTTAATTTATATAAATTGCAATGTCATTCGAAATGGTAATATTGAAAAAATAAATAATAAGTTAAATTATTGTTCTTATTTTCTAATTTTAATTATTTAATAATTTAATTAGAATATACAATGCATGATTGGTTACAAAGGAAAACATTTTATATTAGATAATCTGCTATAAATGATAATTTTATTAGTCACTTTTTGTTTCGCTTTTATGGTTGGAATTTTAGTTGTTTATCATACTTTTTTAATGATTTATAATTTAACTACATGTAAATTTTCTATTAATTATAATGAGTATAGTATTCTATTTATTAAATATTTAAGTAATAATTTAAAATTATAGGGGAAAATGTAAGTTGGAATAAAATATCTTATTTGAAGGAATTATAAGAGGAGGACGGATCTCCTTTCTCTAGAGGTTTTTGGCAGAATATTAAGCTATATTGCTAATGCAGACTGGGAAATATTAATTTAATGGAGTGGAAATACACATTTTCTACCTAATAAAATTGATAAATAGTAACAAAGAAATTTTAAATTAAGTAAACATATTTATTTATATTTATATCTATATTTAAAACATATTTTTATATTAATATTTTATAATTTAAATAAAAATGTAATTTATATTATAAATAGCTGTATAACTTAATTTTTATAAATTTTAAAAATATTTTGAGAAAAATAATATATAAGTGATTAAAAATTATTATTTAATTGTAATTTATCCAGTGTTACTTTATAATATAAAAGAACATAAATTTTTAGATCAAATATAAAATAATATTTTATTTAAAAAATATAACCCATACATATTAATATTGTATATTTAATATATGAATTATCAATATTATATACAAGATACAGCCTATTATATTATAAAGAAAAGAAAATCTGCTTTTTGGCTATTTAAAGTTTTTTTTTTGGTTTCTATTGTTATCAAATTTCTTATTAATAATAAATTTATAGTATTTATTTATTGTATAGATATTAAAATTAATAAAAATTAACCGCAAAAATATATACATATGCTTTAATTATTAATTTTTTATCTTTTGGTCTTATATATTATATTATATATTGAATTAGCAATATTATATTATAAAATATATAATATAAACCTGACTGAATATTTAACTTAAATTTATTTAGTATAAAATGTACTAAATATAATTTTAGATAATGTATATAATATCTAAAATCACTTTTAAGAGAAGAAAATAATTTAAATCAATTTTTATAAATTAAATACATTTATTTAATAAAAATATAAACTTTTACTATTAGTATATAAATTTTTTAATTCAAATTTTATAATATTTATTTTTCATTTGTTTATTCTTTGATATAATATTAATTTTATAGAAAAAATATAAATTAATCAAAAATCAGTATTTAAAGTTAATTAATTAATTAATTTTTTAGGAGTGGAAGGATTTATCATATTCTTTTATAAAATCAGAATGCAAAGTTTTTTTAGCTTAGCATATTTAGCTTGAACTATAATATTTCTTTTAATTATTATTGAGTAATAGGATTATTGCTACTATTATGTGCATGAAAATTTTCACTAAAATGTTATATTTTCTTTTAGAATTCATCTTCAAACAAAAGCGATTCCAAAAATTAGTTAAAATGATTAAATTATATATTTCCATTCATATGAATTTCTTTTTATAAAATTAAATCAATGCAATTCTTAAAGTAGCATTAATCAATTTTCTAATCTAAAAGCAATTCCTTTTGTAATTCTTTTTATACTTTATCATCCGGATTAAGATCGTTTAATTTATTGTTCATATTTGAATAACCAGCAATTGTTCCATTCTGATTTTTCCAATTTTCCTCAATAAAATATGATAATTCGGATTTATACTATTTATACAATGATGTAAATAGCGAATATTCCTTATCTAAGACATGCTTGTAAATATTAGTTTCTTTTTAAGAGCAGTCGTTATTTTAAAGCATTTAAATAGTTGTTTATAAGAAGTTTTGTATGGTCAAGGTTGAGTATTTAATTACTAAAAATATGAAAATCTCGTTTTGATGTTTACTGTCTAAAGATATCTATTCAGCAGGTTTTTAATAGTACCCATTTTCAGCACTCGCGGATTGTCCTCCATTTTGATTATCATTGCTAGAAAATCTTTCTTGAAGGAACCATTTAATAAAATTTAGATTTTAAACAACTTTTTGCCTTTTAATATTGAGTTATTTAAGTTGATTTATTACGAATTATCTTTAAGAATTATCTCCTGCTGAACTTGTTTGCTATTATGAATTGTTATTATTATTATTTGAAGGTTACTTTTCATTGGGTTGAGCATACTAGGGAGTTGAGGGATTATTGTTATATGTGGTAGTTGAAGGATTAGATGACTTGCTGTTACTATATGTTTTTTCTTGATAATTAGGATAAACTGGCTAGTTTTTATTTATGTTGGAATAGGGACTTTTCGGTGGGGAATTTTCATTAATTCCATTAACATATTTTTTAGCATAATTTTTAGAATAACTAGAAAAATTATCACTACCATTATTACTGTTATTGTTATTATAATATTATTTTTCAGGAGAAATAGAATGTTATTTCTTGGTAGGGGTTGCATCTTTAACTACTTGGGTTTGTTAATTACTTCCTCCCCCTACCATTGTGGTATTAACACTTGCATTTGTGGTTGTGAATGAAGAATAGTGTTGGTAACTAGAGGAGTTATTGTTACTAGTCAAAGCTTATTTTTTAGATGGTGAATAACCCTAATTGTTATCGACATAATTATTATTTAATGGAATGTACAATTACTGTCCATTGCTGCCAGAATTTTATTATGGAGGAGGAGGTAAGTATTACTATTATGGTAAATTTTGCTGATTTTTTAAGTCATATGAAGGCTGTTATTGTTATTATTATTGTTATTGCTATTAGTTTTATTGAGCTTAATTTGTAAAATTTTAGGCAGTTTGATTGCTTCTTTATCGCATAGGACTCATCAATCCATTGGCATTATAATTTTACTGCTACTATTAAGTTGTGATAACTTTTTTCCTGCTCGGAGACTAGTCTCTTGAAGGATAGGTAGTAGTTGTAGTGGTGGTAGTTTTAGTAATATTGAATTGAGGGTTATTCTTTATTTTTATAGGTTCGTTTACTACTCTTATTACTTATTTTTCTTGTTCTTGTTATTGTTATTGCTGACCCCCTGATAATTTGGTATTTGAACTATTATTACTATTATTTTTGGATAATTATGGTTATTATAAATTATTTGTACTATTGCTATTGTTAGAAGTGTTGGTACTGATCTGTTGGGAAATCGGAGTATAGTTTTTAAATAAGGGATGGCTTAATAAAGTATTCCAATCGATTCTTTTATCTGGATCTGTAATAAGCATTGCCTTTAATAAATCTATGCTAACTTAAGATATGTTGTGCTTTTGTAGAGGTATTAAAAGGGGCTTAGTATTTATTTGCATAATTAATCTGGCTATGGTTCTATCTTCATAGGGACACTAATAAATAACGATTATTGGTTAATTACTTTATTGATTAATCATTTTATTACAAAAAAATACTTTATCAACAAAATAAAATTTTTAAATATAAATGTTTTTTATTTTTAATTACATATCCGAATAACATTTCAAAAAAGCAAACTCCGATACTCCATATGTCCGCTTTCAGATTATAATTTTCTCCTCTTAATATCTCAGGTGCCTGTTTATTGTAAATAAAAATTAAATAATTTTTTTAATAATCATATAAATAAAATCACTTATTTTTTTTCATGTATATATATATTTATAGTATTGAGCAATAAAATAAATTAATAAAATAAAATTGCTTTAAATATAGTTCAAGTAAATTTTATTTTGTATGATTTAATTTAATTTATTTTATTTTATTTTGATTATTCTACAAAATTAAAGTTAAAAAATAATAATTTAGTATTTTCAACCTATAGTAGAAGAAATTTACTAAATTGCTAATTCTTCTCCTTTAATACCATAAAAAGTAAATTTAAGAAAAAAATAAATTTAAGTTAAGCAAATTAATATCATATTTTAAAACTAAAATTTGTTAAATATTATTGTTTGATTTTGCTCATTGATTCAATATTCTAGCAAATTTATTATATAGGATATAAGAAAATTAGCTATTAAAAATATTAGAATTATTTATTTGGTCTTTTAATATTTTCCAATTATTAATTCTTAGGTTTTTTATGATTTATATTTTAATTTTTATAATATCATCTGATTTATAAAATTAGTAAGGAAAAATAATATTTACCATATAAATCGGAGAGCCAACCATAGTTTAAGTCATATCTTGATCCCCCTTAAGACTTTTACAAAATCCAAAGTCAGCTACTTTGAGAATTCCATTGTGAAACAAAATATTTGCAGGTTTCAAATCTCGATGTAATATATTTTCCTGGAATAAAGATTTAAAAGCATATATAATTTGTTGCAAATAAATAATTGCTTATTTTTCTGAATAAAATTTTTCTTTTTTTATTCCTTCTTCTAAATTCCCTTCATTGCAAAATTCATAAATTAAATAAACGTTATTCGTAGTTCTAAGCATTTCGATAAATCCTATGACATTTTCATTCTTGATTTTTGATAAGGTTTCTATTTCATCTACAAATTCAAATATAAATTAATTTAGAAGATTCTAATTTTTAAATAATTTTATTAGTTTTTCACGACAGCGTTTGTATTTTATTAATACTTATTATAGTAATTAGTTTTGTTATCAGTTTATGGTTAATTTTAATTGTTTTTTACTTTTTTATAATTATATAGTTTTAAATAACTATAAAATCCGTGAAGATTTTTTAAAATTGTATTTAGGTATATTTCAGATTAGGGTAATTATTTCCATAAAAAGTCACTTTTTTTAGATAATGATGATAAAAATAATATAAAAACTAGTATGTATTAGTTTTTAATATTAATATTCAAATGCTCTTATAATTTTAATTGAACATTATTTTCATATTTTATTATATTTGTTTATATTTTTCATTACTTATTGTAAATTCCTGAAGCTTAGGAACAGATTTAAACTTATCCATTTTAATCACTTTTATCGCATAAATCTTTTTTGTCTTTGTATGAGTCGACTTATAAACTTTTCCATACTATCCCTAACCGACAATTTCTTGTAGAAGATAATTTTCTATAATTTTACTCATAAATAAATTTTTTAGTTTGTTTTACTGTGTCTCTATATACTATTTTTATTTATATGTTTATTTTTTTATTTAGGCATGTATTAGTAATATAATATGGGCTTTATAATGCTTATTAAAATTAATTATTCAATAATCGCTGTATTAGATTATATATAAAAAACAAAGTAATCAAATAAGCTTAGCTTACTATTTATTCTAAATTTAAGCAATATTATTCATATTTCTCTATTTTTATCTATTAATTTATATTATTTTATAATAATTTTCTCCAGTTTTGAATCAATAATTACTATTAGAATCAATCTTTTTGTACTCTAATATAAGTTAATTTTTATTAAATATAATTTTTTTTGCTTTTATTTAAAAATTCATTTAAATAGAGATTATATTATTCAATTTTAAAACAACAACAAGCAACAGCCACAAAAAGAATATTTTTTATTGTTATATTATACTTAAATAATTAGTATAACTACCTAATATAAATATAAATTAATATTTGAAATAAAATTAATTGATGTATATTAAATATTTACTTAGTACTTACTATCCATATTCACCAATAAAATTGATTAAGGATTTTAATTATTTAATCAATAATAACAAAAATAAATAAAACAGCTATATTATAGAAACATAATAAAGTAAGTATAAATTTTGGAATATTATTTTTCTAAGTATATAATTTTCAAAATAATCCCTAAAATTGAAAAATTATAAATATTTAAATCAGTTTTAAATATTGATGTGTCTAAATAACTATTAATATATTTTACAAATCCAATTCTACTATCACTTACAATATAAGACAATAATTTATATGTTTTAATGCAATTAATAGTTATATCTAAAATGGATTAGTTTTTAATAATACTAGAGTAGATTCTTTAATATACTAATTATCATTCTAGTTTAAACTTGAATTAATTTCTTATTTATCAAATAAATTCATACTTAATAAAAATAGATATTAATACTGCTTTAGATTTTCAAATATTAATTTTATGCAAAATTAAGGATATAAAATTAATTTAGAATTTAACAATAATTTTCAATTTTATAGCTTTATTTAATCATAATCATATTCTAACACTTTTTTTTTTTCTTACAATATTAGAGAGTTGATATTTATTTTGTATATTTTTATATAAGTATAGGATATGATATAATATGTATTTAATATAACTTTGTATAGATATTATTAGAATATGATTTATCTTCATAAGTATTAGAACAGTAATAATTTATACTAACCTGTATAAATACTTCTTTCGTATTTATTATAAACATTATTATTTAATATTAAAATTTAGAAAAGGGTTTTTATTAATAAAAAATTATAAATAATTATATTTTAACTCAAATCATTTATAATAATGAACTATATTGATATAATAATTATATATCATTCCACATTCAACACTTTAAATTTATTTATTTTTGTATTATTGCAATTTGATTTTAGAGCTAATCAATTAATATTCTCAAATTACTAAAATTTAAATTATTTATTATTGCGTATAAATAAAAATGTAATCATAACAAGATATTAAGACTTTATGGATAGGAGACATAGAAGTAAAATATAATTAATTTTTTTATTTGAAAATTAAAGGAAAAAATAAAATCACCTTTTTTAATTGAAAATTAAATTAATTGTTGGCATAAAGCAATGCACAATTTTATATATTCTTAAGAGATAAATTTAATATTACTAATATTTTAAAATAATTTAAATTTTTTTAATTTCAAATAGCCATGGATGGATGAAAACTTTTTGTCTTAACTATTTTCTCATACATAATAATTGTTAGGTGTAAAAATTATAAGAGATAAAATGTCAGGTCAGCCCAGCGGGTATGGGTTCTTGGATTTTGCTAGTAATTAATTATTAAATTTACAGCTACAAAAATTATTTATATAATTATAAAATTATTTTAAATATACAAAGCTCACGAATTAGCAAATCACATCTTAACAAACTATAATGGAAAGTAAATCCCCAATACTAATAAAGTGTTTAGATTGAACTGGGGAGTGTATGGCGGTGCAAACAAGGGTGTCGGAGTAGCTTAAATTTAAAGACCAATTTAACCGCCTGTTAATTAAGGATACAATTAATAGTAATAAATGCAAAGTTAATAAGAACACTCAATATATGTTGGGGATTTAGATCCGACCGTAACAGACTTACTTTTATTAGAATTTTATGCATAAAAATACCCCTCAACAACTAGTGCAAAAGTTATCATAGATTCTATGACCAGATTTTCTAAGGTAAATAATATTTATAGTGTTAAAAAAAAATGTAAAAATAATATGTTTCTTAATTACATAATAAGGGCTATGGATTTGTTAAATTTTCTAATCGAGATGAAGGAATAAGAGCCCAATAAGAGACTAATGGGGCAATATTAAAGGGTAGACATATAAAAACGAATAATGCTGTAATGAAGTCTGCAGTGGGTATGTCTTAAGACTAGGGATATTACTAACAGGTATATAATTAAATGGGATAACAACCACTTCCTCCTTAAAACTAAGTGCCAGTAAATGCACAATAATAACCATAAGCTTAAATATATCAGCAGCCTGTCATATAAAATTATTAAAATCAAAATATTCCATAGACTTAAGATATTTAAACAGATATTTAAACTAATTAGATAAATTAGTAAAATTTAAATTAACAACCTAATGGACAGTTATAAATGGTAAAAATTCCCCCTTAGATTAATTTTTTAAATGGAAATTAATAAAATTCGTCTGATTAAAAAAATCCTGTAGTCTCTGAATACTTATAATATAATCATGATTTCATTTCTATAAAAAACTAATAAAAAAATATTTTTTCTAACCATTGATTTAAATTATTTCTTTATAAAATCATAAGTAAATTTATTTTCTTATTTATTATTTATACTATCAATTGTATTATATTATGCATACTATAGTATTGTAATTTATGTATTCATATATTTTTAATAAAATTTTAATTACTATTTTATAATTAAATTACGCTATTATATTACTTTAGTTATGAAGAAACTTATTACATTTTACTATTTATTATATACGAAAAGTAAAAATAATTTCTAATTCTCTACAGTTAATAAATAAATCTATAATTAATATTTTATTCTTACAACATGAATGAATGAATATTTGAATATAAATGCTTTAATATAAATTTAATAGAACACAATTGCAAAATTTCAATTAATTATATATTCATGAAAAAAAGTTTAACTATTAAATATTTGATTAATTAAGATTATATTATAATAAAATAAAATAATTAAAAAATATTGTAATTTTATTTATACATTCTTTTTGTAATCAATCGTCTGAGTAGTGAGTAATTGAATATATTAAAATAATTTTGGAAAAAAATTTATGAATAAAACATTCTATATATGTAAAAACATATTTATTTATTACGCGATAAATAATAAGTAATCTGTAATAATAAATAAAAATATTAATAATCAATCAATATTTTGATTAATTAAACGTGACAACTTATGAGAAGTGCGTAAAATAATTAATAAACATAGCCTCAAAGCAGTACAAACTCAGATATGAAAGTCATAAGAACGGATAATTACGTTTCAACTACTGAAGAGGGTGTGATCGGTTCATCATCCATATCGGAACATTAATTTTAGAATATTTATAAAGTGCAGGGCAAAGGTAAATTTACAATTAATATGAACTTTCCAATCTATTTATAAATATACTTTTATTTTCCTAATCTACTTCCCAATCCATCAATTTATAATAAATAGATTGTTTATATTATAAAACATAGTTATATTATACTTTTCTATCCTTAATAATAAGATGGATAGAATTTTTAATTTATATTTAAAAAAAGATATGATAATTTATATAAAAATTCCAATCGATTAAAAGTGAATAATATAAAAATTAAATCAAATAATTTAATTAATATTTTATAAATTAATTTGTAGATAGTGAATAAGAATAAAAAAATGAAGAGCTTAAAATAAATGAATTGCAATAAAATAATTAGAAAAATGAAAAAGTGGGCATGTAAATTCCATCTTTAGATCAAATTCCCTATGACTCAAAATTTATATCTAAAAATGAAAGTTTGTAAAGCTTTTAAAAACTTAAATATAAAGAAATAAAATTTACTTATGCTTGAAAATATTAATTTTTAAATTTAGGTCAAAAATATAAACAATTCCATCCATATTTGTTACTAATACATAAAAATAGACGCCTCCCTAGCTATTTAACAGAGGGCCCTTAATGCCAAGCGATGCTGTAAATAGCTAAGAAGCTGTAGAAAATAAACCATAGTAGGAAAAATAAGTTTCAAAAGAAAATTTAATAGAATAGTTTTTATAAGACAAGTAAATGAATGGTAATAAAAATGAAACACATTTAGATTTAAAACTTCAAAAATCTATGGAAAATTTCTGTAATAATAACAATTTGATATCCCCTAGTAATAAATTAAATTAAGATAACTCTTCTACTGGGTAAAAAGTGATAAAACCTAGAGCTAGTATTCGATACAGTTAGTTATCTGAAGAAGAAGCTTCCATAGCTTTTGAGAACAGGTAAATAACTTTTTGATTTTATTTAAAAAAAATATTAAATTTATTTTATGTTATATTATAATATTTATAGAAAAAAACAATTGATCACTGACTTAATACGACAATCTTAAAAAAAGAAAATGGGAATTAAAGAAAAAACCTAACAAATGCAGCACAAGTCAAAATCTAGTGCTGAATTTAATTTAAAAAATAACTCCAAATTGAACAATAATAATGACAGCAGCAAGATAAATGGCTCAAAAGCCAATAACAACAACAATAATGATTAAAATTCTAATTTCGGAAATAATAATATTGGGGAAAGTAACATATTAGAAACTGAAAAATAAAACTATCCGTTTATAATATTTAACGATAAAAATCCCAACAACAGTAACAACAATAACAACAACAAAGGAAAAATGAAGAGAAAAAACCACACTGTTATTATTAATAATCCAAATGCCCTGAAGTAGTCTCTTTTCGGTTCACATTCCTAGTCCAGAGAAATTTACAGTCCTTCTCATTATATATCAAAAAATGCTCGTATGAGTACCGTTGGAAGTCAAAATTCAAACTACAATAGCTCTAGAAATGGAGTTTCCAGTCCGATAATGAATAAAAATTCCCATCAAATTCAGTCACCTCAAGAAACTTTATAATTCCAAAAATCGAAAACATTTTTTGAAAACAGCAAGGGACAGACTCAAATAATAAATTAATAAATCCAGCTCTCTCCTAAAAATTTCCAAATAAATTTAAAATCCCCCAAAACGGCTAAATCTCCAAATCAAGAATACTTACTTTAATAGTCCCTGTAGCGCTCTAAGTCTATCGAATTGATGTTCCCGAATAGTGCTACCAATAAAAAAGAATTGAAAAAGAGCGCGGCTATATCTCTATCGCCTTCAAATAGCAGGTACATAAAGCAGCTTTAAAACACTCAGCCTGCATAAAAAACGGAATTCCCGATGTTTAAAATGCCCATGTACAAACGATCTTATGATCAATACTACTAAAATGAAACCAATGAAAATTGCGACAATACCTATGAAAGTCAACAGTCAGTAGGGAATGGAGCCAAACTCTTAATGAATAAAATTAATTTTTAAACCCAAGAATCCACCAATTCCCCTCAACCTGAGTAAAACACCGCCATGTATAATTATCAGCTATTTATGTCTGGATCTGACCCCACAAGATATACCCGTCCTTTCATTAACGAAGTAGTAAGCCACAACTAAGAAAGTTACTAAAGATAAGATAGCTCTTCTACTTATAGATTTTAGCTAAATGATGATTTAAATGACTTGGATTAAGAAATAGCCAAATTAGAAGCGGAAATGATAAATTTAAAAAATGACCCTTAATAAGATACTGAAGAAAGTTAAAGGTAAAAAATTATTTTAAAATAAAAAAAAAAAATTTTTTTTTTTAAATAATTAATTATTTTTTATAGAATAAAGCAGAATTCTATTCCTTAAATGGATTTAGTTGATTTAGATAAACCTCTTTACAGTCCTCATAAAACATCTACAAGAGAATAGTACTATTTTTAGTAATAAAATTCTTCCAAAAATTTCGCGAGTAATAGAAGCAAACCTAATAGCAATAACAATACCATCAATTCTGGAGAAAAATTTATATAATAAAAGGTAAGTATATATTTAAAATATAGTTAATTACTTTATTTAAACCCAAAATTTAATAGAAATCCTTATCCAAAAAGAGAGAAATCCAAAAAGAAGACCTTTATTTTCCGAATAACCAGGCGTAGATTAATATTTATTCAAACCGATAAGATAAAAACGATTAAAAGTAATATTATTTTTTATACTGTTTATAATTAGCATTTATTTTAAGAAATAATTGAAAATAAAAACGAATTTGTAGAAAAGATAAAGCTAAATGCTCTAGATCGACCATCTCTGAAGAAGATTTGATAAATTGCACATTTAAGCCACTGTTAAATAAAAAATCTTTGCTTATAACTAAGTAAAATTAAAATAAATTTGTAAATTTATTATATAATTATAATTTAATTGTTTTTTATTTAGAAATAAAGAAGACTAAATAAAGTAAATTAAGAGGACAGAAAGGTGGTTTTAGGCTGTGAATGAATAAATAGAAGGTGATGAATTCAAAAAACTAGAGTAATAAATCATATCTGAAGACTCTTAAAGACACATAAAGTGCCATATAAGTGACCTATCGCATCAAAGTAATTTAAAATTTTAGTAAATTATCAATTATATTTTTTATAACAAAAAAATTGATATATAGGTCTTATTATGTAGAGTCCCTAGTCCCCTTCAAATTCTTCAGTCAAAAATAAAAAAACTATATCAAACAGAGGAGTCTAGCAATCATCTAATCGGGCTCTAAACAATTCTTTATCTCAGAGATCTTCAAGCAAAAAAGGCGTATAATCAAAAATATCGATGTCTTTAAGCAAACTTTAATAGCAAAAGAAAAAGTTGATTATGTATAAGAATGAATTAGAATAATAAGAGAAGTTAAACAATAATAAAATATCGTAAAGAAACTCGGGAAATAAAGGAAGAAATACTCAATAAACCAATGGGTCATGTAACAAATTTAGGGTTAATTTCCCTGATAGTGAAGAAATCACAAGTACCGATACTCTGACAAGTGCTAACTCATAATATGGAATACAATAAGAAAATAATAAATAATAGAAGAATCAAGTCCCTAACAAGGATAATAAAGGGTAAAAAGCCTTAAAAAGCAACTTAAAAGTCAATAAAAATACTTAAAATTCCCCTTTTTGCTATGGAGGTTAGAAAATTAACTCCCCTAAATAATAATAAACTTAAGTACAATAACATCATCAATAATAATAGTAGTAAAGATATATGACTGAAACTTCACAAACACAATCAACAAGAAAGTAGGAATCATTTAAACTTAATATTAATTATTATAACATATTTCATATATAATATTTATTTTCAGCAATGAAATTGGCAGTGAAGAAGAAAGTGATTATTAATAAAAAGTACATTGGTTTTAATAAGATAAAAAAAATCCTAAACCCCCAAATGGAAATACAGTTAATAATTTGGAAAAATTAAAAAAAAATGACATTACTTTTAAAGATGTGCAACATAATCCAAATCAAGTAATTCAATACATATATATTCAATCAAAATTTTATTAANATTAAATCTTCTTCTTTTTTTCAAGAATTAAACTCAGTAGCATTTTAGTTCTTAAATTAAAAATATGAGTTAAACTTCCTTAAGTAATATATTTATATAAAATTAAAAAAATTATTGATTTAAATATATCTTAAATAATAATTATCAGATGGAATTAAAAATAAAACATTTTACGGTTATAACTCATCAACATCAGCTCTGTATTAAAAAGGACTAGCATATATAAAGAAATGAATAATGAAATTTATACTGCAATAAAGAATTTCTTTTAAATTAAAAATGAGTTGATCTTTAGGTCAATTGTTTCAAAAAAAAAACATCAAAAATATATATAATAATTATATTGATTAATATCTAATTTTATCTTTCAAATTTTAATTTATATTTTAATAATATTAAAAACTATAAATAAAATTTATATTATGATTTTAATATAATCCCTTATAAAATAATAATAACATATATTAAAATAATATTTGATAAAANTTATAAACTTATAAATTAATAAAATGATTTCTTTTTTTTAAATATATATTATTATTTATATACTATTTTTTAAAAATATAATAGTAATTAAAGCAGTAAGTGTATTAGTAATATTTAACTTGAAATTATGAATGTTGTATATAACCTATCTACTATGCTCATAATAAAGTTTTATCAAAGAATTTTACACAGGTATTGGGTTATTGCTTCATTGGTTGTTTAATTAATTTGATAAATAAAAGTAGTGTGTATATATAAAGAACTAAGAAAAAATAGCAAGATAATAATTAATCAAACACCCAAAACTAATAATTAAATAATATAATATTAAATAAATAATAAATAAAGAGATAATAAAATGGGAGCTGTTATTGCTAGAAATAGATATTGGTGGTACAGATCATTATATGATGATTACGCTGGTAGAGAAATGAGATTAGCATTTGCAATTGGGTCCTTTATCTGGATTCCTCATTATTTCTATGGTCTGCACTTCAACAGAATGTCTGAAATCAACTATTCTCACAAAAACTACGCTTTCGAATGGGCGCCTAGAAGAAATAGGTTAACACACTCGATGTTATTTGAAGAATTTGAATAAGTATTAGAAAATTGGCAAGATTTGGAAGATGAGTATAAATAAAAGGGTGAAACAATGCTTAAATTAACCAACTGAATTTAATGAAAAAATTAATAGAAAATTTTGAAGATGATAATTACAAAATCCTCAAAGAAATAATGATGAGTTTTTTTAAAATTGGCTTACGACTCAGAATAATATTATTAATATTTTCGGAATATTTTATTTTATTTTGAGTTTTCAATTTTGCCCCTTTTATCTGTTATAGAATTAATAAATGAATAATTTTAAAATTTATATGAAAAAATAGAATAGAAGAATTTGAAATAAGTAGATATTTAATAACTTTCTCTCTCTTTCTTTTATTTAAAATGTTATCTTTTTTCACACATTATAATATAAAATTTAAATAATTGGAGATATATAATTTTCCTAAAAATATTAATTATTCATATGTAATAATATAATTTAATATTGATCGATTCTATTTATAATATAAATAAATAGTATTTTTTAAAATTTTAATTATATTATAGCAATGAGTCTAGAATAATATATATATATAAAATATAATATAATATATAACTTATTCAGTCTGAGTCTATATCATTTTAATATTAATCACTTCTATTTGAAACAAGTAGATCACTTTGCTCCATTTAAAGTATATCTTCATAGACTTACATAGCTCTTCTTGCCTATTATTATTACTATTACTATTCTTATTAAAACATATTCGGGTTGTAAGGACGGATTGGGTTGGTATTTGAATTAATGCCTAAATTTCTTAATTAGTTTTACAAAAATCTATCTTAAATGTAATCTAAATCATCTAGTTATTGTTGAAGGTTTTAATTTTGTTGTCCCTATCCTTGTTGTTGTTACTATATCCAGTGATTATTATTATTATTTTCATTTATTTAAGGCTATAGTTAAGAAAATACTTTTTCGTATTCTTATTCTTCTCCTTCATATTCGATTGACAAGGCACAGCACCAACTGTCTAAGTGATCTTATATAAACTCATTATATGGCGAAATATCTTTCCATTATTTAGTCTTAATGCTAAATATATATATAGAAATTAATATGTATCATTAGATATTTATTAAATTACTTATAAGATGCTCCGGAATTATTATGTCCCCCTATCGCATATACTTCATTATTAAACTGAACTAATTTATTCCTTAGGTCTCTTCCTTCTCTCATTGGAGGTAGATCGGAAAATTATTTCGTTTCCACATTAAATAAAATGGTTTGTTCTAAAAACCCATTATCATTTCCTCCTCCAATAATTATTATTTCCGTATTGCTGATACTTTTAGCAGCTGAATTGGAAAGGGGCTATTATAACTATATATCCAATATTTTCCATTTCTTTTCTTATATATTATATTTTTCAATAGCGCTAATTCTAATATAGCAAACAAACAAATAAATAATTAACTAATTATTTTGTAATCGGTTATTATATTATATAAAATTATCATTTAAAATACCTATTTTATCCATCAAAGCCTCCAAAAATATAAATATCTGTGTTGTTTAATTGGGCAATTGCTATTGCACATTTGCTTTAGTTTGTGGAAGGAATCTCCGTCCATGTATCAAGTTCAATATCGTAAACTTCACATTTATTCAACATTTCTTTTTTTTGGTTATTATATCCTCCAACTACGAATATTTAGTTTCCTAATGCAATTTAAATAAAAATTATAATTTTCAATTTTTTATTTTTTATTTTTTGAAATACCTATCCTGATGGAAGCATGCTCTTTTCTTGGATATATCATTGAAGCTCGCTTTAAAAATTGAAAATCTCTAAGTAAAGATATTTGGTAGACTAAATTTTTATGGCCTCCTCCTTATCATAATTTATATTTTTCCAAAATAAAATGATATAATGTATTTTAGATATATATGAATGAATACCTATTATCATAATATCTCCATTTGCAAGTGATACAGCAGACGAATAGTAATTAAATTCTGCAAAATTTTGTTTCAAACTTTTAAAATACCATTCATTTTTTTTTATATCGTACATAATTATAAGATTTTTTTCTCCGAAAAAACAAATCCTACCATTTACAACTTAGTTTTTTAAATAATTAAAATTAACTTCCAATAATTTAATCGCTCATTTATATAGTTATTGATTACTTTTTTTAAATTCTCCAAGTTTTTATATTTCGTATGATATTATTTCTGAGTTTATTTCTAGGGTTGGCATTTCATAAAATTGGTTTAATTATTAGTTTTTTTATAATTATTTTTCTTCATTTTTTATATTTTCTTCTATTTCTTTAATTTATAGCTAGAGCTAATTATCACTTATATATTTATGGGATTCTTAAAAGATAATAATTTTTTTAATTTTATTAAATAAATATAGTAGTTTTTTAATATTTTACTTAAGTTTTTGTTTATTTCTTCTATTGATTTTGTAAATTCGCTATATTATTGACAGATTGATTCTTATAAAACAATTTCGAAATCTATATCTTCTAATTTAGTGAGAAAAGTATTGCTAAACGTCTTATTTAACTTTTTCTTTTCTCGTTTTAGATTTAGTTAATAATTTTGCCAAATTATTATTCAATATATTCTAACTTGTTTTTCTTTTTTTAATTGAGAGATTTTTTAATGTTCTCAAAATCTTCTTTTTGCTTATTAATATTGTCGATTCTTTCATTTACTTTATCTCCTAATTCGTTCACCTATTTTTGTAAAAGAGAAATAGAAAATTAAAGTTTCTTAAACTTATGTCCAGGATGCTCTACTATACCTTTATAATAAATAGAATAATAAAGAATGACTAATCAATGTATATAAAGGATTAGTAGTAAATTACAATCTGAACATATATTTTTTTCATCGTTTTCACAATAGAAGTTTATAGGCTCCCCATGTATTTCGCAATATTCGTACATATTTTAGGCTTGCCTTTCCTTTACAGCCAAATCAGAAGCTATATAGTTTTTTGAAAGTTTATTCGGTTTCAAGCCAATATCAAGTTTTGTCCTGCATGTGGGACATTCAATTCTTTATTTTTATAAATATACCTATATATAAGGTGAATAACTAAAATAATAAACCCTCAATAGTGATTATTGGGAAAAATATATTGAATTACCTAATTTAAGCAATATTCGCAATATGTATGTCCACAAGTCAAGTTTCTCGGAATTCTCTAGCCCTCATCATACAATTCATAGCACATTTGACACTCAGTTAACAATTTAGAATTCATATTTTATTTTTTATATATTTTATTTAAGATATAGGTCTGAGATACAATAAAGTAAATTTTTTTAATATTTTAGGAATAATAATAATAATTACTATTTAAAATCTGGAATTATTTTTCCCGACAATAAAAATTGACATTAATTAAATTTCATCAATAGAATATATAATGAAATATATGTTATTGATAATATTTTCATAAAAAATATACAAATAAAACTACTTTTTTTTAATATAATTATAGAAATTTTGGGATAATATATTTAAAAATTTTATTATTAAATAAAATAAATAATAATAATATTATATATATATAATGCTAATAATAAAATGTATATTATATCATAATTACTTACTAATAATTAATTATACTATTAGATTTTATAGAAGTAAATAAATTAAATATTCTCATAAAAATAATATAATACTACACATGTCTTCAAGGCTCCTCTTATGTTTCTGTGATTGATTCTCTTGCAAATCTATACATAATTTCTTTGAACTCCTCGAAAGATATGTATCCGTCTTAATCTTAATCAACTTCCTCAATAATTTTGGCCCAATATTCTTCATTTAACTCTATATCCTCTCCCAAAACATCATTTATTTCTTTTGATGTAATTTTACCATCATTATTTGTGTCAAAAAGTGAGAAGGCTTGCTTTAAATTTTCTTCGTTTATTACATTCTTTATATTCATTGTTCCAGCAATGAATTCATTCATATCAATCGTCCCATTTTAATCAGTATCGATCTTAAAATAGAAATTTTGTATAAGAAAGTAGCTTTCTTTATTATTATATTTAAAATATTTTAGTAAATAAGTATTTTTTTTATTCTGTTACTTTACAAATTATTTCTCTTACAGCTTTTTCACAATCTTCTCTACATTAAAATACTTTTTCGTATCCGTCGATAATTTCCTCCACTGTTAGCTCACCGTCGTTATTTTTATCAAGCTTTTAGAATAGCAGGGACAATTTGTGTCTCTCATTTTTAGGAGTTAAATGACTCGCTATGAATGATATCACTGCCTGCTACAGTTTTATAGATGATGTAAACTATCTCAGTCTATTTACCGTACTTTCCAAGACCTGCGTATTTATATATTGCTAACTACTAGTTTTCAATATTTCAAACCATGAATGGTCCAAAACCTATTAAGCTGAAAATCGTTTGACGGGGTCAACTCTGAGCATTTTTTTAATCAAATCTTTTGCTGCTGGAGAAACCTAGTTCCAGCAATCGAATTTGAAACTAAACTTTCCAGATTTTATTTTTTAAACCACTTCCTTCACATTTATTCCCTCGAAGGGAGGAGTTCCCGATAGAAGTACGTAAAGAACAACTCCACAAGACCATATATCTGCCTTTTCATCATATTCTTGGTCGAAAACTTCAGGAGCCATGTAGTAAGGAGTTCCACATGTTTGATTTAATTTTGAATTAATACTCGGGTTTTGAAACGTACTGAGGCCCCAGTCTATTAATTTTACTAAAAACCTTTAGTTTTCTTCAGAATTATCGTTCTAAGATAAGTCTTCTTCTTCTATGTAATCCTATTTCAATAAAACGATTTTACTTGTTTATGTAAAAGGGTTTTGATTGTATTAATAAATAAAATTTTTTACTAATAAAATGTTTTCTGGTTTAATGTCTCTATGAACTATTCCTTTGGAATGTGCATATTAGATGGCTCCCATTAGTTAGTGCATCATTTGGCATGCCTTCTATTCATTGAATTTTTTCCCTTTACTTATGATTTACTCAAATAAATTACCTCCAGTACAGTGTTCTGATATCACATACAGGTTTTCTGAGTCTTCGTAATACTCATAAATTTTAACAATATTAACATGATTTAATTCTTTCATAATATCTATTTCTTTCATTAATATACTGGGATCATTTCTTCCTATTGAAGACTTTTTAATCAATTTAAGAGCTCTTTTTTCTTTATTTTTTTTATTGACAACTAATTTGACCTATCCAAAACTTCCCTAGCCTTTTATTAAAATTTATTTTAGATTTTTTACTTAATAAATTGAGATTTCTTTTTTTTTTTTTTATATAATATACCTAAGCATACCATCTAATTATTACCATTTAAAATATCTTCATAGTCTTCGAAATAGGGATATGTTTTTTTTTATACGAATTTTTACATATTTACTTGTAATTTACTATCGTTATTGGAATTTGATATATTTGAATACTTTCTTACTGATAAATTCAGTTCATTTGAAGTCACGCCATTTGTTAAGTGTAATAAATTTCCATTATAAGAATTAGTATTATTCATTTCAACCACTTACATACATTAATTATTTCCATTACTATTAATAATTTATTTATTTTAGTTGGCGTTATCTTGCCCGATCACTTTAATCGATGGTATTGTATTACTATTACTAGAAGAAAATTTAATGTATTCATTTTCCGTATTTATTGGATTAGTTTCTATACCTTTGGGAATCTGATCCTCTTCTCTGGAAAAGGTAATTTTTATTTTCTTTTATCCTCCACTCTTACTTCCTGATGATGATGAGATTTATAAATTACTAGAGGAATTCATTAAATATAATTATAAACTTATTTTTGCTTTAACTATGCTAATTTTATTTATTTTTGCGTAAAGTCTTTTTGATTTATTTAATTACTTATTCAGTCTATTAACTACCAAAAGCTATTTTATTAAATATTAAAATGAAGGAAAATGCAATCCAGAGTCAATCAGATTCTTCAGCGGGAATACTACTTTGAATTGCATTCACCACAAAATTATCAAAATTTAAATAAAATAGTGTAAAAGATGTCTACACGCATAAGTATAATATTAATATCAAATAAAAAAGAATTTTTAAACATTTCTAAATAAAAAACAAAATAAAAAAAAATTAAGTTAATAGTTAATATAATATCTCTTAATTTATTTTTTAAAATAAAACTATTTTNTTATTTAAAGTCATTTTTAAGTTGATATTTTTGCTTTAAAAATATGCATATTATTAATTTAATTGACATAAATTACATATGCTATTAATGATAAATCATAAAATAAAAATTAGTTTTAAAATCTATATTTTTGTTTATAATATTAAATAGCCCTTATATCGTCTTAAATTAATATTTATGATGATTTTTGTTTTTAATTTTGATAATAGATTAATACCAAATGTAAAAGTTTATTAGGAATCGTAGAATTAAATAGTGAAGTTTGTTTTGTTGGTATTCGAATTACTTTTTATGTATCAAAATAATTATTGTACTAAAGCATTACGCACTATTTTCTATGTGGTAACTGAAATACAATTAATAATAATATTGATAATAAAATAAATATTATTTCCTTCATAATATTGATGATATATTATTAATATTCGAAAATAAAACTAATATTTTGTAATAGTTAGCTTTTAAATAAATAATCATATGAACAAGGTGAATTTAAAAGAGAATACATAAGTTTTAGTTGAAATATTATAAGACTTTTAAACATCATTATTTTATATACAAGGTTTTTAAAATATTGTAAAAAAAGATAAAAACTTTTAACTCAAACTCATACTAAAATAACTACAATATGAGTCAATATAACTACATATATTTTTAAAACTATTATTATAAACATTTATGAACTTATAATTTAAAATAAATTTTTGGATAAGAAAAAAATCAGTAAGTTGGCAATATGGGGTTTTTTCATTATTTCTTTTTGTCTTTATCAGCACCGCTGTAGTGGTGATAGTCCCATTCATTTCCATATCCCTTATCTCTCTTTTCTCTTCCCTCTTTCAAGGATTTAGAAATATAAGAGGCCAATAAAGTTATCATTTGGGCAAACCAATAAATGTGCATCAAATATAGTAAAGAAAGCATGATGGTCTAATAAATGTACCCTGCTTAAGCATATTCAATATATTTCTGAGCGGGGTCAAAGAATTTTCTGTTGATAATAATGGGCCAGATGACGACCTTAGGGTACAAGTACACTCTGGTTAAGAACCATCCAACTATCATTTGGAAAACGAAATATTTGAATAAGAGTCCTGTTGATTTGAATTCTCCGAAAGTTTTGAAAAGTACAATAAAAATGTCACCAATGTCGTGAATAATCAATACACTAACAGCCAAAATTTGGAAGTTGAAGTAGGCACTGTAGAAAATGAGAGTTGAGGCGAGTAAGTGGTGTACGAACCATTCATAAAATCTGTTTTCTTTCTTTCTTCTAACAATGATAAGATCGAGAACTCCCCAAATGTGGTGTCCAAATTGTATAATGAGGAAAATGTTGAAAAATTTATAGTAAGGTTCGTTGGTAGGTAACCCGGGCCAGTTGGTGAACAGTCCCAAGGTGTCATCTTCTTCCTTTGAAAATCTGATGGGGTACCAGGTGGTGTTTCTGAAGCAAACGAAACCATAAATTGAGGTAAGGGTGTAGTATACGAAGTCGAAGGTCCATTTTTAAATTTTTTTAGTATGCAAATCCCTTTCATCTCCCTGGTATTGGGGTAAGACTATGCTGTAGATTTTGTTGTAAGTGAAGTACATATAAATTTATCTAACAACGGTAAAGGCTGCACAGGCAATGCAAGAGTAGATCAAGAACATCCAAGGTACTGTTTCGTGTCCCAGGGCTATTACTTCTTCTCTGAATAAAAACATATCTCTGATAAAGAAGGGAATAAGGGCAACCACGACTATAGAAATGGTTTTGTACTATTTTTTCCCAGTTTGATCTGAGTTCTCCAATCATTGGGACCTTTCTTTTCCTTTACAGCCTCCACTGGTTCTTGATGTTATTAGGTTTAAGTACTCTATTTTATTATGGTGTATGCGATATTATTTTATTTGATTTTCTTTTTTTAGTTAATTTCTTATTTATTTTGTGAAATAAATTTTTTTTTTTTATTTTCAGAATAATTATTTTTATATTATTATTAAACTGAGGTTTCCACTCTATTATATGATTAAATACTCACTTATATAAGGAATCATATGAAACATATAATATTATTAACTAGCTAGATAATAATATTCTTTGAGTGTATGTATTACTTAAATACAAGATTAAAGATCTAACTAAATTTAGCTTTCTATTGCTCAACCCTTTGCAATCGATTTTAAACAAATTGTTTAGTAAGTTTCCCCATAAAGTTTCGCACTTCAAAAACTATATTGCGTATTTAGATATCAATATAGGAAAATATTACTAACAGTTTATGATAATTTGGTTTCATAAATAATATTTTATAATTTACTAGAAATTATCCAAACTTGCATATCCTTATTATTTAATACAAATTTTGGAAATATTAATATCATAAATTATTAATTTTATCCAATAGAAAATAATTAAGTGGTACAAAATTAATGTTTATAATAAAACTCAATCATCAAATTAGAATTAATAATTTATAAAGCGTAATTCTTTTTAACCTTTACTTTAATATTATATTTCAAAATCCTACATTAGCTTATTAAAGTCCAATATTATGATGAAAAATAAATGTTCCCATCTGTTAAATAATATAGGGTTTCACTTATTAATACTTTCAAATAATATTAAATTATAGTGCTTCTAATACAATAAAATATAAATTAACAAAAATTAATTATATTTTGTTAATTTCCTAAATGACATAGTTTCAATAATATAAACGATATAAATAAATATAAAACAGTTTGGGTATTGTTAGTAAAAGTACTTTCATTTCTTATAAAAAAATTATAAATTTAAATATATTATAATTTATTTCATACTATCTCATATTAGTTTAAATTTACAGATTTTTAGTTTAATTTATTTTATTTATAACACTTTAAACCAAAATTTAGAATTTTTGATTTTATCAAAGTATATATATACCATAATATTTCGTGATATAAGTTCATGGTAAAATAAACTTTATGTTACTTAATTAATTTTTGAAATTTATGAATATAGTAAGATTTATAATTAATTAGCTTTGAATTTTGATAAATTACTATAATGTATTTTAATATTATGTTATCTATATTTTATTTAATGATGTTTTAGAATAAATTATCANTTTTTTTTAGTATATGATATCTTACATATATAAATTTAATTCAAATGTTAAGCAAAAATTATTATCGATACAAATCTAAAGCTAAAATAATTTTCTAAACTAATAATAAATGACAAAGATATTTATATAAATACAATATTTAAAAAGAATATATTTTTATAGACACCTAAAAATAAAATAGTCATTAATATTAATACCAAACATGCAGAAATTACGAAATAATTTGCAATATTTATAACATCAATTAATAAAAAATTCATATTTCAATTATTTTTCAAAGTAATACAATTATTTTTAATCTAATTTATAATAAAATTTTTTTTTATATAAATATTAAATAGAAGTTTATATATTTTTAAAAATTTTTTAATAATCACTTCTAAACACTCTTTTATATTTTACTTAAAAACCAGAAGTTCCCGAATGGTATAACGGTTAGCATATTCGCCTTTCACGCGAGAGATCTTCACGCGAGAGATCGGGGTTCGATTCCCCGTTCGGGAGTTCTCTTTTTTTAAATTTTTTATTAAACTCACCTTATTTCTAAAAAATAATAAGAGTATTTATAATTTATTTTAGTATAATATTCAGATAAAATAAATATTTTATAAGATAATATTATTAATTTTATATAGAATATATAAGTTACTTTTAATATAATTAATTCAGTAACTATTTTAATAGTATATAATTTTAAGTAAATATTTAGGTTTTAAACTTTTAAATTAATTACACACTTTTTGAGTTGAATACTAGAAATTTTATCACTTACTAAAATAAATAAATAAAATTTTTTGAAATAAAATTATATCAAATACTCTCAATAAAAATGTATCAATATGAATAAATTGATGTAAAAGATGTGATTTATCAACCTGTCAAAGATATTCCTCTATATGAATTAAGTCCTTAAGAATATATTTGTAAAAAAAATATATTTAAGCAGAATTTTTAGAATGAATTTAATTAAATTAATAATCTAAGAATTTTCCGAAATGCAATATTTTTTTGTTGAGATGACTAAGCTCTTTTTAAGAAGATAAGGAGCTTAAAGTTAGTAATAAATTGCAGAATTGTAAATTGTTTAATAATTTAATATTGAATCATTTATTACAATAGAATTAGATAGTTTTTTTTATAAATTTATAGTGTATAATAGTATGCAAAGGGAGAGCATGTATTACTTAAATCATACAATCATATATAAACGGTGAGCCTGAATAAAATATGTTTTCTTATAAATTTAGGGAAAGTTTTTAGTTTAAATGAGTGTAAAGACATATATTTTTATTTTATTCATAAAATTAGATACAATATCATCTATTACATTAAATATGTAAAATAACGAATTAAATTAAATAATATAAATAAATTTTAATAGAAAAAATAGGATATGATTTTTTATAATTTTTTAAAATTGCTTTGCTCTGATTTTCCTAAATAATTAGTTATAAATACCTTGAGATTAACATAAAATGATTATTCTTCAGATGAGGTATACTTTTTATATAAAAAATGTATAGTTTTATTTGATTTTAAACATTAAGAAATTAATAAATAATTGTAGGATGAATTGTTTAAATTATATTATAATGGCGACGATTTTATGAGAAGTTTTTATATAAATTTCTTGTATGAGAATTTCTTAAAATGGATGGAAGATAAAATAAAATAGTCACAAAGTGTTGAAACACTTGGAGAACGTATTTTAGAATTATATAAATCAAAAGATGCTAAGTTCAATGAGCTTCCTCCACTACATATTATTTTTGAAATTTTATTGGCTTACACAGTATTCTAATACATTATTTAAATAAATTATAATTAGGGTATTTATTAAATAAATTAAAAAAGAATTCTTCAAAAATCAACAGAACCAAATGCGTTATTGTTCCATTTTATGAAACTATGATGATAACAAAACTAAAAAGTATTATTATTATTTTTATTTTTCATTTATTTAGTTATTTATGTATGTATGAATAAAAACTTAGATGGGGAAATCAACTATCATGAGTTTTTATAAAATTTGTTTTAAAATAAACGACTGAAAAAAAAAATTATGGAAAGTTTGTAATAATTAGAAAAATCAAATAATAAATAAAAAGAATATTTAAGGATTTTGTAAGAAAAGCCAGAGGATCTATTTCAATTCTTAGAAGAATAGGTGTCTACTAAAAAAAAAATCCAAAAAGCAATAAAATAACTGACATATAATAAATTTTATTTGTAAAAATATATTAAATATAAACAATTAATAAGAAAAATTTATAATATATTTATGATAAATATTTTTTATTTATATATAAAATTATAAAAATAAGAAAAAATATCAAATAGAAATTATTTTCATTTTTACAATTTGAAAGAATGAGAAAACAATCCTGAATCTCCTAAAGAAGTTTCTAATTCATCTGAAACGGAAGTATATTTAAATAAGAAGAAATTTTAATTAAAAAATATAAAGTTACTTTATATTTGAATAATTTCTTTCGATGAGGAAGATAAATTATAGTAATTCATGGTTTTATCATATATTTTTGAACCTGTCAAATCATCAATAGAATTTCTTATAATAAATTAGGATAAATGCTGTTTAGCTTTAAGCAGTTCTTTGCAATTATATCTGGAAAATTTAAAATTCAATTTTTATAAATTAAGAGTTTTGTATATAAATATCACAATTTACTTGCTTAAAGAGTCAATTTCTTAGTGCTTTTTAGTCAAAAAAGCAGAACTTATTGAAATATCATAGGGTTAGAAATTGTGTCCAGGTCTTACTAGTTTTTAGTTTAATATTCTATCGAAAAACTTAATATTTTCTATGGACTACTTTGACAAGTGACATTAACTTAAAACCACTATTACGTGCAAATAATCGACCAATTAGCGGTAATAGTACATCATGATCATCAAAATTTATCTGTCTTATTTGATTGAGTTTTCAATTTTTTAAGAATATTCGATCAAAATCACTGGAAAAGACTAGTAGGTGAGTGGAAATATGGATATAGAGTGGATTTTGTTTTGCTTATTTTCAGGAGACAATTGAAATATTTCAGGTTTAAATGATTCCGAGTGGGTTGGTATTTTGTTAAATTTGATGTTATGCAGAGAAAAAGAGGAGTAAAACACCTTCATTTAAGACCTTATGTCATTGAAATTTTTCTTATGATTAGCCACAATAAACTGAACTATTTCACTTCGTCCTTCAAATTTTTTAAGATAAATTTCTCTAACTGGATCATTTTGACTTTGTTCTGGATTTCCGAAACATATTTTACTTTCTTCTAGATTTCCGAAAAATACACCATCTATTGCCGTATCAAATTATTTTTATTTCTATTAGGTTTAATCTCTTTACTAATAGTGTCTGTTTTCAATAATAATTGGTGCTGGCGAGGAAGAAGAATAAGTATCCTCTTTTTTTAAAGTTTAATATGGGCTTTTTTAATTAATTTCTTAAATTTCCAATTCTCCTTCACTTTCTTATTAAAAATATGATTTTTCTTCTTCTCCATAATAAGCACTATAACAGGTATCCAGCTTTTATGAATCGTGCTTAAAATCTGCAGTTTTTATTCTCTCATTTTCATTACATTTTGTGATAAAATTTGATTAATTTTATGCTACTTCTTCCTCTTCTGGGAATTATTATTTACTAGAAATTTGGTAATTGTTTACATTTTGGAATTTTAATGATAGCTACTACTAGGGATGTATTTCTATAGTATTTATAGCTTGTTATATGGGACACGTGAAATTGATATACTGTTAGTTAATATCATCTTAGTTAAAATTTTTCTAGGCTGTTTCTTTTTTTGAAGAAGATAGAAAAGTGTTAAAGCAAGATTAAAAATGTTTCGATTTATTTTCAGAATCTAATGGATTGTTGGGAGAATCGTTGGTTTCGTCAGATGCCAATTCTCTTTACATCGAAATGTTATGTGATGACTTTGAGAAAAGTTGGAATCTAGGCGATTTGGTTGGGAGCAGGCGATCTGAATTTTTGAAAACAGAAACAGGGGTGGGAGTAAACTGTTTGAAAACATCACATGAATGGTTTTTCAAATGAGTTTTAGAATGTTCTTGTAAAATGGTACTTGCTTAAAGATACTAAGTTTCTTTATTTAATTTTGCAATTATTAATGCTAAAAGTCTCTTATATTTTAATAATATATAGTACCTGATTTACCATATTCAGATAAACTTTCGCTTTTTACTTGTTCTTTTGAATTTCCGAATGATTAGATACTTCCATTTTCCAGATTTTATCGACTGTTCCCGTTTTCTTCTTCATTATTATTTATTAAATAATTTATTATATTTTTAGCAATTTGCTAAAAGTAAAAAATTCATTTTTGAATAATAATGATTACAAATGCTGTCTTCTTTCTCTTTTTAATATCTTCTATCACAGGTAGGGCAATTATCTTTCATTCGTGAGCAAACGGAATTTAATGATGATTTTGAATGATTTGTTTCTTCTTCGTTTGATAAATGCCGTGCTTACAGTAACTATGATTGATATTGTGAATTTTTCAAATATTCCAAAGAACAGGCGGATCTATGTGTTATTCCGGATAATGAGTTTTTATTTTAAAGGTCTTTAAAAAATTATTCATTTTCATATTCATTGATTTTATTCGGAAATGAAAAAATTTTATTTTTGCTGACTTTCTATTTATTTAATTTGATCTGCATATTTTTTTTTTTTTTTTTTATAAATTATTTTTATTATTATGTGCTTTTTGTTTTATTATTTTTCTGGAAATAGAAATAAAACATTTGCTTATCAAACACAATATTTTAAATATTAAATTCTCCGAAATTTAATAGCAACTACTAAATACCTATATATATTATAAATTGAATTAGTATGCAATAAATATTAATAAATGAAATTTAAAATTATTTTTACAAATATTTATTAATAAATTTATAAAATTATTTATTTTAATAAAAAATAATATATTCAAAATACATAAAATTATACATTTTATTTATATTATAATTTATTAATGTAATTTATAAAAGAAAATGATTTCGCTAAATTTTCCCGATTAATTATATTTTATAATGAAAAATAAATAATAATAAATAACACACCATACATCTGAGTTAGATTATTAAATTATTTACCAATAAACAAATAGTAAAATTATAAATAAAAAAATAAAAAGCATATAGGATTTAATAATAAAAGATATAAAGACTAGTATTATGAACTCTGAAAATTAGGCGAACTATAAAGCAGTTGATCAATTATTGGAGGTGTTTTAAATTAATAAGAGATCGACTAAAAATGAAGTGGAAAATATGGTATAATGGATATGGAAATGTTATGAAGAAAAATCTATAAGTAGCATTTCTGTTATAGTTAAACGGCTACCAACATATGACGCGAATAATACGCAATCAAATTTGAAGAATTTTTCATAAATAGATCCAGGAGTGAGTCAAAACATGAATGAAACTGGCGATGGTAAAGAGTGTTTATTTTTTTATTGTTTGAAAATTTTTGGAACAATATGCAGTTTTATTATTTTTAATTGTCAATGAAATTTGAGTATAAAAATTATATTTATTTTATTGTTTTTTTTTTTTCATTTGCAAAGAAAACTTGCGATTTGATAAAAGTGGGCAACACCAAAATAATTAATCAGAAGTCAAAGAAGCATAAGCGAACGAAAGTTCATCTCAAAACATGTCAAGAATTTCCAATTTATCAGAAGTTAGTGAGTAGATACACCCGATATTTGTGGCGGCTGGGAAACTGTATAAAGAAAAGAGTTTTTAAGAGGCAGTGGATAAATACAAGGAGGCCCTTGAGAAATGCATCGACGAGTAGCGTCACGCCTCTTACATCATCAACTCTAAGGTGAAAAAGCATAGCAAATAAATAAGTTTTACTTTAATTAAAATTATTGAAAGATAATATATTCATACTATCGTAAATATTTAGTTAATTTATTTACTCCCCC